>LPNX011113023.1:259503-355382 GCA_001517045.1 Pseudotsuga menziesii
AAAACCACAATAGGCTGTATTTTAGCTAACATTGAAATTTAATTCCATGCCTCATCCTCAGTAATCAACACTGTACTTTTATCTATTATGTTTTCTCTTTGTTTCTTTTGTTCACCTACCTTGCATCTTCTCTCCAACTACCTTACAGATTTTATCATTCAAAGTGCAGGGGCAAATAGGAGGAAATAGAGACAACCTTTTGGAAGGAATGGAGTTCTAGAATTGAAGAACAATAAAAATGAACTGATCAGTCCAGGAATTTGGAGCAAATAATTCCTGCGGTGGAAACAAGCATATTTTTGTCTGGAGATACTGAATACATACAAAGGGTAGTTTTGTTTTTGGCAGAGTCTGTCAAAATGAAGAAAAAGAGTGTTTTTTTTAGATGTATTTGATTTAGCAAGCATGTATGGAGTCAATAGATCAGAGGTATGAACTTCATCTATTCTTACGTGGTGTAAATCTAATGTAGTGTTTTCCTGCAATACATTATTGAAGCTTGTATATTCTTATTTATTTATTAGCACACATGAAACATGCAAATAATGGTAAAAAATTCAATTAACTCTAGATTTTGTTTCATGAAGGTGCTTGTGAAAAATTTAAAAATCTCTCCTTGTCTGACAATTGTGGACAAATGAGGAAATTGAAGCTGAAATTTCAGAACATTGGAATGAACTCTTGGAGCATGCAGAAGAGTTTTTAAAGGTCGTTTTCTCAACTGTGTAAACTACACTTGATGCATCTAACAAGGAATGTCTTGGTTTCTTATATGAAATTTTGTCTGCCGACCACATGCATTTAAAAGAAAGCTTTGGGCCAGAATGTGTATCAAATGTTGGGGATACAGAAAAATTGACTTGGCTTAGAAATTCTCTTGAATTGCCCAACAACAATGATTACTGCAGGCTGTTCCTTTAGAGATGTTTTTCAGATTTGCTTTCAGGAAAGAAAACATTAACTCAGATAGCAGGGTAAAATCTGATGATCATAAGGTTCATCAGGAAGCAATAGATAAATGCAAGGAAAAACTTAGAGCTATTAGAATTAAAGATGCTGATGCCTTTCAAGATATTCACGAGGCATATGTAACTTTCATCGATACTGTTCTAAGGAAGATACATTCCCAGGTTTTCAAAGATTCAGCAATTGAAATCAACAAGCTCAGAACCAGACATTTATGTAATCTGTTGTGATCACTTGCTTGTATCTCTTATGGGGATGAAAAAGTCAATGCCTTTGAGCCAACAAAACCAGATTTTATTATCTTGCAAAGGGTAAGACATGCAATTTGGTCAAGGTTGAGTACATTTGCTGAAGATATGCATCTACCTAATCAAGTTTAAGTTTATGCCTTGGAACTTCTACAGTGTATTGTGGGAAGAGGGTGTATACAAGCTTTCGGTATACAGGACAATTCTTTATTACCCTAGGATAGATGGGATGCTTTCCATTATTTGGATATGGATAATCATTCTAGGAAAGAGAACAATCAAATGTTCATGGGTTCAAAAGTTAAAACTGCTTTAGTTACCCTCAAGTCAACAGAGTTGATATCTGATCTCTGGCAATATGTAGAAGTAAATAGAGAGGACTTGGTGACAGTTGACTCAGCAGTATCATTTTTTTCTACATTAGCTGCTCATGCTGTATCTAAACCACACTTGTTGGCATTAGAATCTCTTCTGAAAGAGTGGGAAGAATTGCTCAAGACTGAGAATTGAGGAACCAAAAATAAAAAGACACAAGAGGCAACCGAAGCTCATGATGATTGAAAAAAGGAAGCTGAGCGGGATGATGGATGGGAGGCATTTCATGAGCCAAAACAAGTGACAGGTGAGGATCCCAATAGATTTACCTCTGTTTGTACATTTCATATTTGTTGGATGATAATTATTGAGCAGCTCATTGAACAGTGCCAATTGGAAGTGAACTTGCTAGATGAAGCATCTTCAAACAAAAGTATAGTGTTGATTACTGAGGATGAGGCATGGAATTAAATTTCAATGTTAGCTAAAATACAGCCTGTTGTGGTGTTAAAAAGTCCCTTTCCATTTCCATATGATTCCCTTTGTCTTGAAACATTAAAGATACTTGAGGATAAAGTAAAGCAGACTAACATATTTGACATGAAGGAACAAGCAAATAATGTTAATGATGAATTTGATGATAGGAATAATTTGGGTGATATAGATATTGGATTGGTAATCCATATATTATATCTGGGTATTTTGCCATCCCTTGCTGATAATCCTGAATTTGCTACTATTTTTTCCTGTATTTGTAATGCACTGGGTCAACTAGCACACTTTCTGCAAGAAATCCATTTATGTACATTGTATACGAAGGAATGAAGGTCAGGCTTGCATTTCAAGAATATATCAACAAATGCCCATTTTCTTTGGTAGTGTGGCGCCCCCTTATTTTATAGCAGAACTTGCAAGGGGGAAGCATTATTTTCTTGCAAGGGCATTGGTTTTTCAGTTCATGCATGTAGATGCTTTACTTAATTCTATGAATTCTGTATATTTTGTTTTGAGAGCATATCTAGAAAAGTAGATTAAAGCAGATGAAGTAAATTATCAGTTGGCTATCAGTGGTGTGGCATTGCCTCATTCTCTGAATAACACTATAGATGGTTGCCTCTTTCTCAAATTGGCCTATTCTTTACTTTTTGAAGATCTCAAAGGCTTTGGAATTATTTGATGTTATTGATTTTATCATTGGGATTATTTACCTTTTGTTGTTGACTTGTGTTTTATGTTTGCTATTTTGAGGACCTCCCAGTGCCAAGCAGGGTCATTGAAATGTTTTCATTTCCATATCTTAGACATTTTAATGTTATGTGTTTTAAATTTTTTCTTCACTTCTTTGACTTATTTTAAGTTTTGCAAGTTGAAAATAAGAGGGGCTTCATAGTACAGGACTTTGAGCTGATAGTTAGATGACTGATATTACTGTAGTGAGTGTCTTCTTAGTTACAGGAATTTTTATGATGTTGAAATGAATATATAAAGAAAAAGTGAGATTGCTTTTATTATGCTTTTGGTCTAAGTTAATAGCAATGTTAAGACATGGGTGCTATGGGAAGAATCCCTCCTGCAACAACTTCTTAAAGGGTGCTAGCTCAATGGTACAAGTCTAGAGACATAAACCTTTGGCCCCTGAATATCATCATTGTCAAGCAATAACAACTTCTTAAAGGTTGCTAGCTCAATGGTAGAGCGCCTACCTAATTATAGGCAGGAGGATGGTGGTTCGATTCCTCTGTGCCCTATCATAAATTTGTGACTAGAAAAACGACTAAATTCACATATATACGACTATTAGTAGTTAATTTCTCGTATCTTAGTCATATTTAGCTTAGTCATTAATATGTTAACATCTAGTAGTTTATTTAGTCGTATATTTGGTCATCAATGGTTGCAATCAGTGACTAAATCAGCGACTAAATCAATGATTAACTCAGTGACTAAATCAGTGACTAAATAAATGACTAAATCAATGACTAAATCATTAACTATCAATGACTAAAACAATGACTAAATCATTGACTATCAATGACTAAAGCATTGTCTATCAATGACTAAATCATTGTCTATCAATGACCAAATCAATGACTAAATCAGTGACTAAATCAGTGACTACTAAGTCAAGCTATTAATGACTAGTGAAATACGACTAGTTATAAGATAGTGGTAATTTGCTACTATTAGTCACCGACTCAAAAATAGTCATTTATAGCCTGATTTTAGTCATTTTTTTAGTCATTAATTTCTCATTTTATACTAGTGATCTACTTCTTTTATAGCTTCTACTAGTATTTCAGATCCATCTATATCGGTTTATGACATTAAGATTCAGGGTGACTCAGATCTAGATTCAGTCCCTACTTCCAAACTGAAAGCTAGGAAGATGACTGGAAACTCACCTGACACTCAGAAAGGAAAGACTCTTGCACTTTGTCATACTGTTTTACCTCCTTCAGAGAGATGCAATAGACTTCCTGTAAGATGCAATATGGCAAGGGCTCAGTCTTACTAAATTCAGAAGAATGGATATGATCATACACCTCTTCATTCAGCAAGAGACAAAGGTTACATTCCTCCTTCCTCCCATCATCATTTTTGGAGAAGAAGGAGAAGTCTACATGCCAGGCCCCAGAATAGCTGTGTACAACACACCATGCATGCTACTTCACTACCTCACAGAGATGAAGATTGCAGTAACATATTTTCAAGTTTTTCAAACTTGAGACCTGATTCTACCTGCTGAGCTAGAGGAAGGGCTTTTTTCCCATGTGGTTTTTGCCCCAACTCCTTGTATTAAGCAGTTTCTTTACTCTACTTGATGTAATGGGTGACCTATGGTCTTAGTGACCAGGGCCCATAGATTGTCCAAGTTAGCATTCAAGGGGGGTGTTAGGATTATTAATCCTCCCTTGTCCAAATTTGGTCATATGTCTAAATCGGGAGTCATGTCTAAATTGGGAGTCCATCCAGTCTATTTATAGTCATTAACACCATTGAGTCCACTTGACCTAATTGGGGCACATGTTTCAGTTACTAAAGTGTGGGGAACACTAATTGAGGCTCACTGCCACTTATTTCACTTGATTGCATAAGTTTAGGAGTCTCCTAGATCAATCCCTACAATTTAGGAATCCACTGGGAGTGACGAAACCAACCAAGGTTAGTTCACTTCAGTTAATGACTAGTCAAGCTAAGTTAGGAGTCAGTTACATTTAGTTCTAGTCCTCTACATTCAATTAGTGCTAGGTTTACTTGACTGCACACATGTGGGGCACATTTCTCACCTACCACAGTCAGTTAACCATTAGTCAACACTAAATGTAACACTTAGTTGTGTTTTAGAGCTCCGATGAACTCCGCTTATGGTTTAGACAAGGTCAGTTAACTACTGAGTCCTTCGATATTGATTTAGACAAGGTCTTGGTTACCTACAGTCAAGTAGAGTCTAATCAATTCAAACTTCCTCATGTGGATTCGAATTGCTTGTGGCTATTAAATCCATTTTACTTCATTGTAATTATCATTCGGATTACTTTTTTGATTAATCAAAGCAATCACAATTGCAAGCCTTTTGCACTATTTCATTTTTCAATTGCTGAGTAAATTGTGAGACTTTCTTTGTGAGTTGTGTATTTGTCTACAGATCTATATGCTCAAATTTACACTCCCAAGGGTATCCCATCATAGTCTACTAAATCATACACACCTTTTTCCAAGACATGACTGATAATTTAAGGCCCGTGCCACATAGATTCAAATTTTTCTTCCCCCAGCTTATCCTGTTTCTGGTCATAAGTCAATACTAAATCCCCTTCATTGAAAGAGCGGGGATGAATATATATGCCATATTGGGATTTCATCCTTCGTTTGTGTGCTTCATTAGCTAAAGCATCATCACAATGAGTTTCATCAAGCTTCTTCGAATACATAAATTGTTCTTCATCTATGGTGGTATTAGGAAAAAGTTCCACAATGAACATTAGAGAAGGAATTCGCATTCTATCGGGAGAGAAGCCTCAAGTGCATACACTAATTGAAATGGTGTGAAACTAGTACAGGTCTTTATAGTAGTCTTGTAGGCCCAAAGTGCAGAAAACAATTGCAAATTCCAATTTGATTTGGCCTGCCATACCATTCATTAAAGCATGGTTTTTAAAACTTTATTGATCGCTTCAACCTGGCCATTAGCCTAAGGGTAGTAAGGCATAGATTTATCATGTCAAAACCCTAATTTCATACTCAATTCTGCCATCATTTCATTCTGGAAATGTGACCAATGGTCGATCGCAATGGCCCTAGGAATACTGAACCTAGCGATAATATGGTTAAATAAGAACAACAAAGTTGTTTTTCTATCTTCGGCATATGTGGGAATAGACTCAGGCCATTTAGTAAAGTAGTCCATAGGCACAATAATGTAGCCATGCCCCATGGCTGAGATGGGACTACAATGCATGAAGTCTATGCCCCATTTTCAAAAAGGGACAAATTCTACAAAGGGATAGAGAGGAGTAGGATGGGTGTGGTTCTTAGTTGTAAACATTTGGTAGGGTGTGAATTTCTTGACAGTTTCAATACAGTCTTTGAAAATTGAAGGCTAGAAATACCCTGCGTGCAAGATCCTCTGGGAAGTATGAAACCCATAGAGGTTATCGGCACAAGCTCTAGCGTGGAAATCATTCAAGATGATTTCAGCTTCTTTGTGGGTGAGACAATGTCATAATATAGAATCGACACCATGATGGTATAAGGTATCATTTAAAATGAGGTAATACTTAACCTGATATTGGATGCAGTGATGTTCATCGCGAGTAGCGTTGGGATGATATCGTTGAGATTGGATTTGGAGAATGAAATCTCCATACCAAGGATCAGTCGTGCTAATGAGAAACAAAAATTGATCCAAAAATGAATCAATGGGATATCTTTCTTTAGAAACATAGGGAAGGTCACACATGAGATCAACAAAAACAAGTGACTTCTTTGAAGTGGTTTTAGAAAATTCCAACTCGAACTCTTGGAGGATAATGATCTAGCAAGAGTATTTTCCCCCAAGTACCTGTCGAGTTAGGACATAATACATGGGGTTGGAATCTGCATAGACTGTAGTTGTGTAGAGCATGATGTAGTGACAAAATTTCTGGACTTCGATGACCATGGCCAGAGCAAGTTTCTCCACATGCGAGTACCAATTTTGAGAGTCCAGGACAGTCTTACTAGCGTACTAGATCACATGGAATTGGTCATGTTCTTCATCTTGAAATAGGACCATACCAATGGTCGATAAGGATGCAGCCACATATAGAGAATAATTGCTTGTATAATTAGGTGTTTGCAACACGGGTGCATGTGTGAGAGCATGTTAAAAATTTAAAATGCATGTTGGAAAAAACCCACCAACAAAGCCTCATCGATAGGGGTTCTCGCTATGTTGATGCCCAACTAGTGCGATCTCCCTGAGCACTGGCCCAGACATGTTTTCCCCTTCCCAGCAACATCCGTAGAGGGGATGAAGTCTCACCCAAGATGTTTAAGGGAGAGCTATCAGAACCAAGTTTTCAGCAGTAAGACAGGAAGATATGGCATATGATGGGTAAAGTAGCATAAATATCAGATCATAGAACTAAGATAGTGATGGTAATTTATCTTCATAACTACAAATCTAACAGATCACATCATTCATTTGTTGCAACAGTGTCAGCACAACAGTATAAAACAACTTAAACCATCATTTATCAGAAATGTGACATAATTGGAAGAGATTGCAGCGAAATTAATAAATCATAACATAAATGCGATAGAATTGGAATAGATCATGGCATTGTAAACTATAACAGATTCAATACACTTCTCATTGATATCACAGTAGAGAAAATAGGAAAAGAAAAGACAATATTTATGCATAAAGCATCATGTCATATTCATTCCATGCGATGGATCCAAACATATAATTCTTCTCCACAGTAGGAGACGAATTACATCCCAAAATTTAGACAAATCGCTGATAAAATAGATGACTCATCAGAACACTAGACATATCATACTAGATCTCAGACTTCCTATGATTGACGTCTCTCTCTTGTCCCTCCTCTTACATGATATCAAAACAAGCTCTATGTATAGGCTTGCGTATTTACATTGAAGGTCCACTTCTAACTAACGTCTAACCACTAATGACCTATGGCGACAAAACTTGGTCAAATAATATATTAAATATTAAAAAATAGTTATCTTTCTAACCATCGCACTGATTTGGCCTTGCGAGGTGTTGTATGAGCTTGCATAGCTACCACAATGCTATGCAAATCACTTACCCAAACCCATTCAAAAAGGCCCCCAACACAGTTTTGTGGTTCGTTCGTGAGCCACATCAGGTTGATAGGGTATATGTCGATGTCTAGGCCTTGAAATATTCAAACTCTTGCAAGATCTCAAGAACCTAGAGCTGGATTTTATCTGCAGTGCTTTGACAATTAAGCACATATTTTTGCACAGGGTGGGCTGTCCAAACTTTTTCGTTGTCCACCTATCAAATTTCTTGCACCACCTACAGGGTTGTGACCGCTTTGATAGCCAACTTCCCACCAACTTCTTGGAACTCATCCAACTGGCCACAGTGATTTTGTTGGCATTCTTGGGTGCAGGAATCTCTCTATTGTAGGTCCTTTAATTCCTTAGACTATGTGATCAGTACCATCAGTGGTAGTTCTCATAGAGTTATCTTCAATGTCGTCAATTTTCCTTCATATTATTGCACCTGCATGGTCAACTAGTTGAGATGCTCATCTTGGACAACGCTTTGCCAAAACTACATCGTTGCCTCCATGATTATTTTTGCCTCTTTCTCCATGGTTTCAAATTGGGCTGCTATCTCTTCAATGGAGGTCTTTCATTCAGCAACTTGTTCTGGCGGCGTCTCTGGATGGATCAGGGCATTGAGCACCAAGTTGGTGTCCTGGAGTTGGGATATAATGTCACCGAGTCACTTGGCCTTAGCAATATAGTAAGCTCAACTATTTTCTCAAAAATATGCTGACATGCCTCAACGACAGCTTGCTTGACCTCACTAACATTGGCGCATAGTTGCGCCTTCTCAATGATGAGGCAGTCTTGTGCCTTCTTCAATTTAGTAATTTCATCAGTAGCCTTGCACTGCAGCTCGACATGCACTGCTATTAATGCATCAATTTCTCATACCTTGTCTTCTTCCAGCTACAGCTTGACCTGATGCAGCTCCTCTACTTCTTTCTGCAGCTTCTTGGTTGGGCTCTGTGACTGTAAGTATCCATCAATCAGCTCCTTATATCTCTATGCCAACTCCTAGGTGAAAACATGCTATATCTCCACCAGAAATTGAGCCAGTAACTTATTTATATTTAAGGAAACACTATGTATTGGCTGCAGTAACTGGTTCACCTCTTCATTCCCCATGTCGATCACAGTCGGGGGAACTTGAACGTTCCTAGTCCGGGGCTCGATGTTGATCGACCGGACTTCCTACATCACATGTCTCACAAATGTATTCTTGGAAACAATATCAAAAATGGAATTCAACTTGTCTCTTACCACACCAAACTATTCGTGGTTGGATTCACAGATTTCCTGTGTCGCAGCCTCATAGGAGTCAGTGACCACTTTGATGAGCCACTGCAGTTGGTCCTCCATCCCTGAATGGATAATATTTCTTGCATCATATTCCTAGCACCATTTGGCATGAGTATGCTCCCACATGCACTATGCTTCCGCCTCAAGGTCCGTCGATGACTCATTGTCAGAGTCGGGAACACTCTGCTCCATCTGGATAGGCTCGTCCGGGGCTTCCGGTGGTGGCTCCTTTGAGAGTTACTCCTAGATCACGGGGTTGTGCTATTTAGCTAGCCACTATTGAAAAATAACATCCAATTCCTCATCCATGACTTTGTAAGACATAGGTAACCACTACTTGTCAGGGTCCCACCATGCCTGAATGTAAATGGAATGTGGCCCGATAACGAACTGAATGAGATGCAGATACTTAGTCGCTAAGTAATTATATAACTGGGGAGCTACGACAGTTGCAAATTGTAGCACTTCCCAATAGACCCAAAATTGAATTACGCAGTCTTCTTGTTGACTAGGCTCCTCAACCCACCACAAATTCTGATATCATGCACCGTGACACACCTTTACTACATCCACTATCATTGGTTGGTAATCTGCGGGTTCCATCCAAGCGATAAGTGCAATACAAATTAATAGAAAACTATATGAAAAGAGATGCTGTTGTAATCTCATGGATCACAAAGGGTTACCAATAATACACATTTATAAGCATACAGACATATCAAAGACAAGAGATAAGAACACAAGTGTAAGAATAACAGATTATATTAAAACAGATGAGTTCATACAAATACACAGAACTGAACTGAGTTCTGCACTGGCTCAACAGCCTAATATATATAATTTACAAACAGTTACAAATAACTACCTGTCGGTTTGGTCATTGACATGACCTTAGGTCTGACCTAATCTCTAATTAGTCAGTCGATCGACTTAGTCGGCTGGTCGACTAGCTCCTCCAACATCTCCCCCATGAACAAAACTGTTCTTTATACCGAAGACTAAGGAAGGTACTCAAAAAAAATCTTCAGCTGTCTAAGTAGTTATTTCATCTGTTTATTATTTTATGGGATGTGAATTCATATGGTTGGTCTTTTCTGTACATAGACTTCGACAATTGCTTATGCTATCACAGCCAGCTGATGTTGGAATTCTGTCCAACTTTGCAATACTTTTTGGATTTCGATTGTTAATGATGTAACACTTGACAATGTCGACATCTTTTCTTGAATGGAAAGGTCTACTATCCTTTCCATGTAGGGACCCAAAAATTGGTCTTTTTCTTCTACCATCTCTAGAAGTTGTTTCATTTGTGGATAGATGATATTTTGTTTGTCTAGGCTCATAATTTCCTATTGCACCCACTGGTGTGCTTGTCGCTTGAGCTTCTGCAGTTTGTTTGTCTCAAGCACGATTTGATTTTCAATGGTCCTCCTAAGTGCTTCTTCTATGCTCTTCCTCTTCTCCAGTGCTTGGATGTCCTATCATGTCTGTCAGGTCTACCGGAATACTTGCCCATAATAAGTAGTCCAGTCCCATAATAATCCTTCTGTGATGACCGACTCCTCCATATGATATTGAAGCACTTTGTAAGCTTCAGAGAAAGTTGTATGCTACTGCATCAGTAGTCAAGTTGTTTCCTCTTTTTTCTCTTCTATGGTGTTCTGCATCTGTGTCTGTAGTGCCGACACCATGGTTTCAAACATCTGATAGGATTTCTCTAGCGGTTTGTCGATGTCGACCTCCGCTGGTCCTGGTATCATAGACTGCACAAGGTTTCTGCAGTTGTTTAGAAACTCAACTTGTTCTCTTTCATTATTGTTAGAATAATCAACCCATATTTAGCTACCTTAGACATTAAATTAATCATTTTTGTCTTATTTGCCTAGTTTCATGATTCCACCTTATGCAAGTTGTCATTTTCCTATCCATATTGGTCAAACTTTCCTATTTTGACTCATGTAGCACTTGGGAAACCTCAAGGAATCAATTATTCTTTATTCCTGGCCTCCTAGGCACCCTTTTGCTTTTTCTTCTTTATTGCCTGCTTTTTCAGTGCTTTAAGGCAATTGAGAAAGTTTGACTAGGTGAGGTTAACTAGTTTTTTGTCCTCCACATCCTCCACTCTTTTCTCCTATGGAAAGCATGAATGAGTTTTCCTTCCATCACCTTTTAGCTTGCTTAAGTGATTTTTCCAATTCGTGAGTTCCTTAGCTGATTTGGAAACTACTTTATGCACCTATGGGGGAATTGCTTAATTTTAGTAAGCTTGCTTTTGACTAGATTCGAATTGCCTCCTCATGTATTCGAATCCCTTATGTAATTATTTAATGTAGAAACCTATCATGTTACAGTGTTGGCTATTGTACACTGAGTTAATACAGTTTAGTGTTCAGCTCCATATTGAGTCTCTTTTGTGAGTGATTTTGCATGTACAATTGATAATTTTTGTGAGTAAAATTGTTCTATCACTGGGTTCAATTTCCACATGGTATCAGAGCCATTGTATATTGATTTATCTCCTTAAATTTTGTTTTGCAGGTTCGACATCAGTTACTTGGAGCCTTCTATTGACAGCCAGGACAATTTCTGAGCTATGGATCAATCTCAGAAGATCATCTTGACTCCCTTCAATTTATTTGAATGGAAAGCAGAGATGGAGATACTGTTGTGAGTGAAAGGCCTCTACAGGGTGACTATGGCAATAGAAGCAGAGCCCAATGTAGCTGTAGAGAAGATAAAATGGCACAATAGGAGGGATGAGGCATATGGTCTCTTGTGTCTGAGTATTTCCAGAGACCTCCTTTTCCATCTTGATGGATTGACATCACTGGATGAAGTATGGGAGAACATTTCTGATCTTTTTCAAAATATAGATGAAATGAGGGGACATCAAATCGAAAATGAACTGATCTCCCTGAGTCCAAATAGATTTGAATCCCTGCAACTATATTTCTCCAAGTTCAAAGCACTTGTTTTGCAGCTAAAACAATGTGGGATCGAAAATAAGGATGATCAGCTGGTATTGGTCATACTCTCGAAGCTTGGCCTTAAATATTCAGTGTTTGTTTTGACCTTCTATGCCACAAAGTTGAGAGCTCGAACCTGGAAGATTCCTAGCCTTGCAGATTTCATGGAATCTCTCACACAAGAACAAGACAAAATGGTGATGATGGGAACCATCAAACCATCCAAAGACCCAGCTCTGGTTGCTGGAGATTCGAGGGTGGATTCAAAAAGCAAAAAAGAAAGCTAAAAAGCCACCTGAGGAAAAGAGAGACAAGAACAAGTCTCTGGAGGAGCCACAAGGTTCCAAGAAGAACTACTAGAAGAATAAAAACAAAGGAGAAATGAGCAAGTGTGCATACTGCAATAAGGGAAATCACACTGAAAGCTCTTATATGAAGAAGCAAATAGACATGCTGACCCAACTTTTGGAGAATAATGGCATCTCCCTTCCAGACAGCTCAAAGAAGAGAGAAGGAGGATCAAGTTCAGAAGACAAAGAGAGAGTTCATGCATTGGTTGCTGGCACATCAAACTCACCTAGTTTCATCATTTATTCTAGAGCTTCAAGACATATGGTTTCAACGAAGGAGGCATTCTCCTCACTTGACATGTCAAAAGGTCCACCAATAGTACTGGGATATGAATCTCTCATTGAAAGTTTGGGCAAAGGGAGGATTGATCTTGATCATGGTCAGTTCAGCAACCTCTTATCAGTGTATTAGATGACCCACACTGGGTCTCCAAAGAAGGTCATATTCTCTCCTGATGAAGTTGAGATCACAGGGATCTCAAGTGGTAAATTCATTGCAAAAGGAGTTGCAAATCATACTTAGAAGGTATGCATGTTCTCACACTTCCTACCCTACTCAAACTCCTCTACTCTTCTAATTCATGCTAACGAAGCAAGCAAGCTTTGGCATGAAATATTTGGACACCTAAATTACAAGTATATTTCTGATCTTAGTGAAAAAGAGATGGTCATAGGGTTACCAAAGATAAAATTTTCTAAAGGAGTCTGCCAAGGTTGTATCCTAGGAAAACACCCAGAGCATAAATTTGAGAGAGCTAGTCATGAGAGAACCTCTGCACCCCTCAAGTTGATCCACAGTGATGTTGCTGGCCCATTCCCTCATATGTCCATGATTCAAGCCAAATATTCATTGAATTTCATAGATGACTCTTCCAGGTATTGCTGGGTTTACTTCCTGAAACACAAGTCTGAAGTTTTTGGCCTCTTCAAAGTCTTTAAGGCTTTGGTTGAAAACCAGTCTGGGAGGAAAATCAAGGTCCTCAGATCTGACAATGGTGGTGAGTATGTCAAGTCTTATTTTATTCAATATTTTACAGATGAAAGTATTCATATGCATCATTCTATCCCTTACACACCACAACAAAATGGTGTTGCTGAGAGGAAGAACAGATCACTGAAGGAGATGGCAACATGCATGATGGAGGCCAAAACTTTGCCACCAAAGTACTGGGCCAAAGCTATCATCTGTGAAGCCTATATCTAGAATAGGGTTCTTCATAAACATCTTGATGGTATGAATCCTTTCGAAGCATGGAGTGGGCACAAGCCAGATGTGACCCATTTCAAAATTTTTGGCTCAAGGGCTTGGGCTAGGACTCCAACAGAAAAGAGAAAGGATTTGCAGCCCCAAAGCCAAGAGTGCCTATTTGTTGGGTAATCTGAATATTCAAAAGGGTACAATATGATCAATTTGAGCACAAACAAATCCTTCGTTGAAAGGTGTGTTCAGTTTCAAGAAGAACCCCTAGCAGCAGTGGAAGTGGGTGAAGCCTCTTCACCACCAGAACCTCTGAAAGTAAGTAAAGAGATTGTTGAACATGATGATTCTGATATGTATGATAGTGATGATTTTATTGCAGATCCTAACACTCCTACAAGACCAAAATGGTCAGCCAATACCATTCATGCAGCATGAGAGCTAGATGGGAATCCCAATGACCCTAGGAGGACTAGATCTCAATTTGAGAGTGCTCTGTGCATGAAGGATCATATGTTTGCTGAGAAATGATATTTGATGGTGGAATCAAATCCTTAGACACATGAAGATGCATCAGGAAATCCAATATGGCAAGCAGCCATGAAGGAAGAGTTCAACAAACTCCAGAAGAGAAACACTTGGGAGCTAGTGGATCTTTCCCCAGGGAGGAAGCTAGTTCAATGTAAGTGGGTGTACAAGACCAAATTTGCTGCTGATGGTTCACCTATGAAGTACAAGGCCATATTGGTAGCCAAGGGCTACTCACAAGTTCATGGCATATATTACAATGAGACCTTTGAACCAGTGGCAAAGATGGACTCCATCAGGCTAGCCTTAGCCATTGCAGCTTCAAAGCAATGGGAGGTACATCACATGGGGATGTAAATTGTGCCTTCCTGAATGGAGATCTCACTGAAGAGATATACATGCAGCATCCTCAAGGATTTTCTACTAACCCATCTCTTGTGTGCAGGTTGAGAAAGTCATTGTATGGGCTAAATCAAGCCCCCATGGCTTGGTATGCCAAGATTGATAGCTTCTTGCTATCACTGAATTTTGTTCAGTGCAAATTAGATCCAAATGTCTATTTGAAGTTAATTAATGGTTCATTAATGATCATTGTGTTATATGTTGATGACCTACTCATTACAGGAAGCTCAAAAGATGAGATTGCTTCCTTGAAGGGTGCAATGAACCAAGCCTTCTCCATGATAGATTTGGGGCTCTTAAGCCAATTCTTGGGGCTTGAGATTACTCAAAACAAAGCTAGAATCAAGGTGCAACAGTCCAATTATTCCTTGGATTTTCTAAACAAATTCAAAATGATGGATTGCAAGCCAAGAAAGACTCCTTTCCTTTCAGGAGTGAAGCTGGAAGAAGCTGATTCTTCACCTATGGTAAACAATACACTGTATAGGCAATTGATTGGATGTTTGTTGTATCTTACACATACTAGACCTGATATTTCTTATGCAATAAGTGTGGATTCTAGATACATGTATGAGCCTCATGAGATCCATTAGAATGCAGCCAAAAGGATCCTTAACTTTGTTCAGGGAACAAGGACACATGGGATCTTCTATAAAGCAAAATCTGATCTTGATTTGATTGGGTTTACTGACAGTGATTGGGAAGGTGATAGCATAGACAGAAAGTCCACATCAGGATATGTGTTCATGCTTGTAGAAGGGCTGATTATCTGGTCAAACAAGAAACATAGTGCCATTGCACTCTCATCTACAGAAGCAGAGTACAGAGGAGTTGTAAATGCAGCAACTCAATGCTTATGGTTGCAGGGGTTACTTGGAGAGTGTGGCTTTGAATCAGAGTACTCAACTACCATATACTGTGATAAACAGAGTACCATTCGAATATGCAATGATCCAGTTCAGAAGCAGAGAACCAAACACATTGAGATCCATATGCACTACATCAGAGAGCTTGTGCATGATGGCACCATTCACCTACTCTTTTGTTCATATTCAGAACAAGTAGCTGATATCTTCACCAAATCATTTTGTGAGAAGACCTTCAGCAATCTCAAATCACTGCTGGGGATTATTGATCATGCTGTGAAGCATGAGTGAAGACAATATTTCCAAATTTTGTTTTACAGTCCATGTTTAAGGGAGGATTTTCCCATGTGGTTTTTTCCTCTTTCCTTGTTTAAATGGACATGCAGTATGTAAAGGGTGACTAAGCCTTGTTTCTAGGCCCTATAATTTTCTGATATATTACTCATAAGTCAGGATTAAGGGGGGGTGTTAGAATAATCAACCCATAGTTAGCTACCTTAGATATTAAATTAATCATTTTTGTCTTATTTTCCTAGTTTCATGATTCCACCTTAGGCAAGTTGTCATTTTCCTATCCATCGTGGTCAAAATTGCTTATTTTGACTCATGTAGTGCTTGGGAAACCTCAAGGAATCAATTTTTCTTTATTCCTGGCCTCCTAGGTGCCCTTTTTCTTTTTCTTCTTTATTGCCTGCTTTTTCAGTGCTTTAAGGCAATTGGGAAAGTTTGACTAGGTGAGGTTAACTAGTTTTTTGTCCTCCACATCCTCAACTCTTTTCTCCTATGAAAAGCATGTATGAGTTGTCCTTCCATCACCTTTTAGCTTGCCTAATTTCTTTTGCCAATTCGTGAGCTCCTTAGCTGATTTGGAAACTACTTTATGCACCTATGGGGGAATTGCTTAATTTTAGTAAGCCTGCTTTTGACTAGATTTGAATTGCCTCCTCATGCATTCGAATCCCTTATGTAATTATTTAATGCAGAAACCTATCATGTTACAGTGTTGGATATTGTACATTGAGTTAATACAATTTAGTGTTCAGCTCCATATTGAGTCTCTTTTGTGAGTGATTTTGCATGTACAATTGATAATTGTTGTGAGTAAAATTGTTCTATCACTGGGTTCAATTTCCACAATTATCGCCCAGATCCTTGCTTATATTTTGGCTCCTTGTTTTTGCTTCAATAGACAGTGTTTCCAAGAGTTGTCCCAACTCTCCATCCATTAACTTTGTTGTGTTGACTACAGTGGTCAAACCAAGTTGGATTATGTGAATCGTTCACCTGGGGATGATGGTCCTTCTTATTTTTATCTCTCTTCCTCTTACGCTTTTGTTCTGCTTGCTACTATACCTATGTACCTGTAAGAGTGAGAATTGTCGTCGCTGGGTTGTCTGGTTGCTGACCTGCAGTGGCGAGGGGAACTTCTGGTTGGGTCTGTGGGATGAGTGTTGATGCTGGGTGTGTATCTGGTGGATTTTGTACAGATGGTATAGATATTGATGGTTGTGGTGGAGGTGCAGCTATTTTGGTTGCAGTTTCTAGTTTGGAGGGTGGTGGTGGTGATGGTGAATGGTTGAGTGTGATTGGAGTAGTGGGAATGTTGTTGACAGATGTGTCGTCGATCTGTGGGGGTGAACCTTCCAGGATGTTGAAGAATAGTTCATAAATCTCTCTATTGATTTCATCCATGTTCTCTTCTTCCTCATTTCCTATCGGTTCATTAGCTGGTGGAGGGTTGTTGATGTCAGTCGGGATGATGGATGTAGTTTGACTTGCAACAACTTCAGCTGTCTTATCGGGGTTTCTTGTAAATGCTGATTTTAAAGTTTCCACAGTCCTCGGCCTCTGGGGTATTTGGCCCAGTTGAGGGATGGGTAGTCTAGATCCACCAAATTCAAACAAAGGTGATTTGGTGGTGATCTTTTGTATTGAAGTGAGTAACTCTAGCAATTTTTCAATGCACGCCTGGAAGTCTCTGCACGGTCGAACCTTTCCTTCAAGGTTTTCGGCATAGCATTTTTGCATATGTCAACTGGGCTTATTGAAGGAAGCTTTGGATTTTCTTCTTGTGTTATTTGAGTTGGATATGGAGGTGAAGGTGTTGACACTAAGTCGACAACATTTTCAGCTGTGGAGGTTTTTGTGCTTTTTGCCTTTTTCAGCCGACCTTGTTGTGCTCCTGCTTCAACAAACTTCTGGAACTGTTCTTCCACTGGGATTTTATTTGCTGTGGTGTTTTATATGATGTAGATGGCCATGGCTACTAATTGGTATTCATATTCTAATGATTCCTCTATGATAAGCTTGCGCTTTCCCTTCCCCTATCCCTATTCCTAGATTTTTCTCCTCTTCCTTGAGGCTGCTATTTCCTTTGATAGTTTGCAGATGTTTTCTTTGGTTATAGTATATTCATGGTTTTCACTTTCTGTGTCGACCTCTAGTCCTTCTTATCCCCCGTGTTGTTGAGTGGGGCTGAGGTTTTTCTCAACTGGTTTGATTACCTATTGTTCTGTCTGTGTCCCTTCCCTTTGGGCTGTTGATGGTATAATAGTAATCTGTAGTCGACTGGTGTCTTTTGCAGGTGTTTCCTTCAACATGAATGTGCTGATGTATAGCCAAAGTTCATAGTCTTACTCTTTTTATTGGTCGGTGAGTGGTTCTTCTATTGCTAAGGTTCCTTCTTTGGCTCTCGCTGGTATTGTTAGTTTCGTGCTAGACTGTCGAACTAACTCCCTGAAGATATCTTTGACTGTTGGGTAGTAGTCGAGAGTCTTTGCTTTTGTTTTAGTGCCCTGCATATACCATACTACAGTATGGTCTAGTTCCAACTGTATATGTGCAGTATTTGGCAGAATTCGTTGGATGTTCTAGGGAACCCTCCATCTGGTTGTTTGGAGTTTAAGCTGTTGGAACCAGTTTTCCAATAGCACTTTTCCATTTTCCAATTCCTTTAGTGTTCCATTTTGGGTGAATGGCTTGAATCTCCACATATGGAATCTTGTGGGTTCTTGGAACTGCTTGTCCCCAACAGGGCATAAGTAGTACATTACTATCCATATTATAAGGGATGGGAACCTTATATTCCCTCCTGACTCTTGACACTTCTCACAGATCCATTTGAGCATGTCGCCAACATACTCATCCCAATTGTATATTTTCCCTGTGTCGACAATGGTATCCACTACCTCTAACATGTCCAATTTTAGGTCGCTTCCTCGACCTGTGGGTTTAATCCCTATTGCGATGATTTTAGCAACAATTTGTGGCGTTTGGGATTGTATTTGGCATTAGAGGAATTTTGGGGTCTAAAATGGGCCTCCTAAGGAAAATAATAAAATAATAGTTAAAATAATAAAATAATATTGATTAATTTTGGAGGAAGAACGAAAAAAACTACTTTTTGTGTTCGTATTTTCGACATATCTCCCTGTGTTTTTACTCAAATTTCGATCGGGAGAGCTCGTTGGATGCAGAATCAAATTCCGCATCCAACGAGCTCTCCCGATTGAAATTTGAGTAAAAACAAAATGAGATATGTCGAAAATACGAACAAAAAAGTAGTTTTTTTTAATGACAAATATGTCAATTCAACCATTATGGTTGACTTATTTTATTGAAATTCTATTGGTTCTTGAATTCCAACTCACAAAAACTTATTTTGGCACGTTTTCTTATAAGGCCCATTTTAGACCCCAAATTTCCTCTAATGCTAATCATCAACCCTTTTGAGTTTTTTCCCGATGGTGATCGAGTAAGTTGCTCTACCAATCCTTCTTTTATGCCGATTGGTACCGGGTCACCATGGTTGGATAAACCAGTCAGTTTATATATTAATTCACCAGATATTTCGACTGACTTGTTGAAGTAGAATATGCCATTATGGTATCGATTGATGATGAATTTAACTGCTATTTCCTTCATACCTCCTAAACTTTCCATGAACGGTGTGTTCATGTAGTTCATGATGGTACTGTGGTTTATCTTCTCCACAGCTGGTGTTATTTTCTTTTCGACATAGGCCCATTCCTTGATCTTGGCCCATGTTTTCTCCCATGAGGTCTCTTGAACCTTGGCGTTCTTTATGTTCCTGAGCCTCCTCATTAATGGGGTCTCAGCAGATTATAGTTCCTTAGTCTTGGCTGCGGCTCTGGTTTGTTTTGGTGCCATTTTGTCAGTTCTGTGTTTGACTTTTCTTAGGGTTTCTTGGCTCTCAATTTTTTGTTTGCTCGATTGCTCTCTTCATTCAAAATACTGTAAATGATCCTCTTCCTATCTAGTATTTATAGGTGATGCGTTTGACATTTTTTTCAATGGGTGTATTAATGGTGGACAAGATTGTCTAGCATGATCACTTGAGTTTGCATTAATGGTGATTTGATTTTTCCGCTCGTAGTCATGAAGGCGTGATGTGACTTTCAGGGTCATTGGTCGATGTTGATCCTGAGAATGGTCGATGGTGGTATGTCGGTGGGTGTAATGTCGACTGTCGAAATGTAGATTTCCTGTCATATTGGTTTTATGGTATTGGTTCTGTTTTTGTTTTTTTTCTTCATATTTTTATAGTTTTTGTTTAACCATTATGGTCGTTATATGTATTTCTTTTTTTGAGCTATTTTTACTTTTTGTACCGCTTTAGTCGGGCTCCATTAACTAGTTTCCGAAATACTATGCCTTGTAATGTCCTTAGTCGGACTGATCTATTGGCATGAGTATCTTCGACTACATGGGGTCCCATCCATTCTATATGTAGATTTTTGGGTTTTCCTTTTACTCGAATGTTGCATAATAAGGCCAAGTCCCCTACCGAGAGGTTCTTGTTTTTGATGTTACGATCATGCCATGCCTTCTGCTATTGTTTCTGGATTTCTTAATGATGTAAAGAAATCAGTTGGTTTTCTTCTAGTTTACTTAATTGTATCAGTCGATCCTTTCTTCCTTGTTCGACATCGACATGTAAAATCTCTGCGATAATAGGTGTCTGTTGTCGAAAATGTAGTGGAACTACTACTTCTTGTCCACAAACTAGTCGGAATGGTGTTTGGTTAGTTGAACACTTGTATGTTGTTCTGTACGCCCATAGTACTGCAGGTATCTTTTCATCCCAGTCATGTTTGTCGATGTTACATATTTTTGTCAGGATTTTTGTTAGTGTTTTATTAAATGCCTCAATTACTCCATTTGATTGAGGGTGTGTTGAGGCCTGGAAAATCATAGGCAACAACAACAAGGGATTCTCCCCAGTCAATGTTCCCAACTAGCTCGTGAATTTTTGGTATGGGGAATCCGTTCGGTTTACGGTTCAGCTACCATAGGTCAGGTAACAAAAATAAAAGGTTTTATCGGTTATGGCCCTGTCCACCCTGTATATTTTTGTATTTTTTAGCTTTAAGTGTGATATGCAAGTGTCTATCTAAAAATGCAAATTGATCAAGAGTACGAGGAGCAGTCACAATGTGATGCATAGGTTCTTACCTCTCATCTTAAACTCTCTCTCATCTAAATCACACACAGCCATAAATAGAACTAACTAACTAACTAAGCTATCCCTAGGGATGGATATTATCATTTAATGAGTAATGTATTATTGTTCATGTATTAAGAGAAATCATAGGTAGTTGTTCTTATTTCAAAACACATAAACATGAATATATAAATGAACAACAAGATAGCTCATTGTTTGTGAAAACATTCATTACTCATGGTGGAAATTATCATAAAATAAACCAAAGAACATTCATACAAGAACGTAGGTTCAACAAGTTAGAACGATCTCACAGTTAATGAATAAAATATGAAAATGAAATAGTTCCCCTTCACCAACATCCATTGCAAAGCATTTGAACATTCCGCCAAAGCTTTCTCCAACAGGCGAAATTGTAATTATCTATTGCAAAACGAAATAGTTCCTCTTACAATGTGTTCTCACAAGTCTAACTGGGAAAATTTTTTGGTTCTTTCAAAATTTCCTATATTTATACAAAAATAGCAAAACCTTTGGGTTTCCCCCACCCCGTGACCTTTGGGCTCCCCCAAACGTTTTAGTCTTACAATTTTGTCTTTTACGAGTGCTCATGATTCATACAAACGTTATATTTCAAATTAAGATTAATATTTACAAGCACTTTGTAAAAAGGGATCGGCTTGGTAACTGACGAACTTCCCAAGCCTAAGACACTGCTCTTAATGATTATGCTTATTAATCCGTTGGTCCTTTTGAGACACTGTGGGTCTCATATTTTCTCTCTCCTCTTTTCCTTGAGTAGCATCTCTGCTTCTGTATGCTTTAGCTTCTCATTTCTTCATCCAAATCCCTTCTGCTATGTATTCTTTGCAGCAGTAATAATCAACCGAATCTGAAAAATATCCTAGGTTTCTTCTGCAATTAAAATGAAAAACTCATCATTTATCCAAATAAACATACACCATACTACCAAAAAAGTAAGCGTTAAAGGTGAAAAATGATACTGTATTTTCAACGTGAAAAACTTAACTTGATAAAAAATAGATAACTTTCCTTCGCCTATGAAATAAGTTAAAAATCACAACAACAGCAGGAAAACCCCACCGGCAGAAAAAACTAAGCATCAAGAAGATAAAATGCTTATCGGTGAAACGAAACTCATAACGTCGGATGGTTAGTTCACTAAAACACTGCAACTGTGGGTGACCCATGGTCTAAGGATTCCGGAGCAAAAAAAATCAGTGGCGAAATAAAGCGGAGTTCAGAACTGTTACGGCATTAGACAACTAGTCTGCTAAGGAACCGTAATGGCGGGAATCAAAGAGACATTGTTCCCACCCAAATTCATAACTGCTCTGATGAAGAAAAACAAATGAAAATCAATAAACCCGCGGGATCGGCAAAGAAAGGAAATTCCATTGAAGTACTTGTCATTTGCCATCTGAAATGGTGGCAACACAAAGGACTAGTGCCCCGATTCACACATCAATGGATTCCCTATAGCGATTAGAACAAATCAGTAATACGCAAAAATCATGAAAACAATAAGTGCTCGGGAGACTTTAAAGTTATGTAGCGGTTAAAACATATCATTTCATCTCTGAACAACGACGGTATATAGAGCTAAAACCCTGATTCAATCTTCAACACTGCTCTAACAGTGATAAAACCAACTATCGGAAGAAAAAATAAAATACTAAGCCTCATAGTCGAAAGCATTGATGGTTCTAGATCGAACTGAAAGAAAAACAATTGACCTCAAATCAACCTTATGATCCAAATTCGTATAAAAAACAATATAGTTCAGCCTTCCAAAACAAATCCAAGCAAGACAAACTTTAAAAGGAGGGCCGAAAATTTTAGAAAATTTGGGAAAAAGTTGTAGCTGCAACAATTAGTGACTACCTGGTGAACTCAGATCTCTGGACAATTTCTTCCTTAAGTAACAGACTGTTTTGACAATAAAAACCAACATGTTGAATTCTTCTAGATGTTTAGATTTCCATAATGGAAAGGCAAATAGATGTACTTTTAAATCATTGATGATAGTCCTGTTTAGGAGATGGAAACTAAGACTTCAAAGTCAACTCTTTCGAGGCCAAGAATATCAGTTTTTTTTTTTACACCTCTATCTTAAGGTAGCTTCAGTTTGGACACCATAGGATTGTAACATTTGGTAAACAAACATATTCATTTGTTTCACATTCCCATGCCATTTTGCACTTTTTTTGCTTCTGGAATTTTTTGTCCTTTTAAGTCCTCCTCATGCCTTTATTTCTGAATTTGTTATTCAGGCTCCTCTATGCATAGTGTCCTTTTGTGTGAGAAATGTATTTAATTTTCAGCTCACGGACGGAGAAGAAATTTTGGCAATTTTTGTATTTATAAGATTCAGTACTTTGTTTGATACATATTGCTTTCTTAGGAGTTTTGAATCTTATTAGCATTTTGGCTTTCAATTCTTGGCATGGGATCATTTATATATAATATACTGTTTACCCTGCTTCCTTTCCGTGGGTCTTTTGCTATCACACCTTAGGACATTTTTTAAATGTGAAATGGATGGAGCCTCGAAATAGTATTCTGGACCTTTTAATCTTGAGTTATTTTACAGGAATTAAGTAGGACTTCAATGTGTTCATAGCCATTTAAGAAAACTGCTAAACTAGAAGAAATTCTATCAGATAAACAATAATACACTGTCTTATAATCAAGGATTTAGTTTATCCAGAACTCAGATGTCCTCCACGTAACCAAAAGTTTGTTTCTTTTTATTGAAACCAAACAAAAACTTAACTGAACAAAACATGAATGAAATAAATCAAAGTAAAACAACAAATCAATTTATTTATGTACAAACAACAAATAAACAAAAATCAGGAAAAATAAGGTTTGAGAACTAAACCATTAACTGGTAAGTTCTCTTCCCACCCCTGTAAATCTTGCAATTTGTAAGTTGAGGGGCCAGGTTTTGCTGCAATTTGAAAAGGACCTACCCATAACTGTTGAAACTTCATGTGCTTTCCCTTTTCATCATGCAGGTGATCCCACTTAAGAACCAAATATCCCACTTCAAATTCCCGTGTTCCATCTTTGTGCTTATCAAACCACCTTTTCACTACTTCCTGTTGTTGCTTAAAACGTTCTTTGGCTCTGGATCTAGACTCTTCCGCCTTCAAAAGATTATAAATTCTAAGTTGCAGTATTTCATTGTCTGTGCCTCTAGAATCTTGGGCTATTATGGAAGATGGTAGCATAATGTTAGGAGGAAGTATAGCTTCTTTTCCATAAACAAGGGTATATGGTGACACACCTAAGGAATTATTGGGTGTGGCCCTATCATCCCAAAGAGAATTTGGTAGCGCTAAATGCCAACTTCCCTGGTTTTCTATGACAGTCTTTTTTAAGATCCTAATCAAATTCTTGTTCGTAGATTCTGCCAAACCATTTCCTTGTGGGTAGTAGTTGGAAGAATAATGCAACTTAATTCCTTTTTCATGAGCAAATGCAGTTAATATAATAGAAGAAAAATAAGTGGCATTATCGAAAACCAGGGAAATTGGAACCCCAAACTTGGTCATCATATGATCCTGCAAGAAATCCATGACCGTATCTTCATTGACCTTACGTAGCAGAATGGCCTCGACCCATCTAGTGAAGTACTCAGTTGTCGTTAAAATATATTTGTACTGCAAGGAAGAATTTGGTTTTATTTCTCCAATGATATCAATTCCCCACTACTCAAATGGTTCTTTTATCATAACCGGCTTCAATGGTCCTACTGCTTTGGCTTGTCTTCCCCCACACCTCTGACAGATATCACACTTTCTAACATGGGCATGAGCATCCTTGAATAGCATGGGCCAATAGTACCCAGATCTAAGAATCTTGTGGGCTGTCATATCTCTAGAAAAATGGCTTCCAGCCGGCCCATCATGTAACTCAGTTATGACCCTTTTTTCATCTTCCTTCTCTAAACATCTGAGAAGGACTCCATCATAATTATTCCTGAATAAAATTCCATCAATGATCTGATACGCCACTGATTTAAGGTGCAATGCTCTTCACTGCTCGAAATTCCAATGTTCTGGCAACACACCTTCCTGAAGGTAATGAACAAGGTCTCGGTACCAGGAATCTGGAGCTGTGAAAAGAGGACATTCATCCATCATATGTAACTCTGCTTCATTTTCCCAATTGTTTTCTTCATTTATATTACCTTCAGCCATTAATTTACACAGTCCTTTCCCTCTATCTATGGAGGCTGGCTTGAATTCAAGGTCATACTCTTGTAAAGCTATTACCCAATTGCCTCTTCTTTATCCTAATTCTTTTTGCACGAAAAGATACCTTACAGCTGGGTGTGGAACTATTACCTTTGCCCAGTTCTTAAGTATGTACGGCCTGAATTGTTTTACCGCTTTGAATATTGCATAAGCTTGTTTGTCCACAACTGGTTAATTTAATTCACCCCCCCTGTAGACCAGTGCTCATAAATGATATGGGGAACTCATCTCCCACATCTTCCTTCTGAGTAAGCACCGCTGCTAGTGAATCGTCAGATGCGAAAGTGTACAAAATAAAATCCTTCTCATAATTTGGAATTTTGAGAGAGGGTGCATGAGCAACAAATGTCTTTATTTTACTGAACGCATTCTTCTCTACATCAGTCCACTTGGATTGTACACTTTGTTTCACCATTTACTGCAAAGGCTTAACAATTTGGGCAAAATTCGGCACAAACCTTCGCACGAAATTTGTTGTCCCCATAAATGATTGCATGCCTTTTTTGTTATGGGGTAATGGTATCCGTTCGATATCTTTTATCCTTTCTGGGTCTATGGAGATCCACTTCTTAGAAACCACGTGACCCAGTAGCTTTCCTTCTGTAACATCAAACACACACTTCTTGAGGTTTAGCGAGATACCATATTTTTGGCAACGCTCGAAAATTTGTTTTATATGGAATGCGTGTTCTTCTCTCTTCTTTGAAAATATTGTGATGCCATTGAGGTATACCACAACACTACGGCCAATCAGAGCGCAAAAATCTATATTCATAGCCCTTCAGAAAGTAGCTCTAGTGTTTATGAGTCCAAAGGGAATCCTTCTATAAGAAAAAGTCCCCCATCTTGTTCTAAATGTAGTTTTGAGTTTGTCTTCTTCAGCTACTAACACTTGATTGTAACCAGAGAATCCATATAATAAAGAAAATAACTCAGAACCCAAAACCATTTGCAATATCTATTCCATGGGTGGGACTGGATAGTTGTCCTTATTTGAAGTATAATTTAAGTTTCTGAAATCCACACATAGTCTAATTTCTCCAGATTTCTTCCTTACTGGTACTAGATTTGAAACCCATTCTGAGTGTCTAACTTTGAAAATAATTTTAGCATCCAACAATTTCTTTACTTCATTCTGGATTAGAGGCTCCAATTTTGGATGCATTTTCCTCAAAGGCTGTTGATAAGGATTGACCCTAGTCCTAATAGGGATGACATGTTGAATAATCTTGGTGTCATATGTTTTCAAATATTCATATGTCCAGGAAAACACATCTTTGTATTGCTTGAACAAACTGATGAACTTATTTCTTTCACCTGGGGAGCAACACTTTCCCAAATTCACATATTTAGTCTCAATTTAAGTTCCTAAATTAATCATCTTGAATTGTAAAGACAAGCTATGAGTCTTAACATTTACTGCCCTTCTGAATTTGTAGTTTAGATCAAACATTCGCTCTAAAGTCCCTACTCCTTCAGGAATAAATTTTTTGAATTTTAGCTCATCTTGATATTCTTCATCATCAATGATTGCCCCTTTGAAGGTTTCATCATTTTTCAAACATTCCAGAATATGCTGATCGTCGTCAAAAACTCATAAATTTGTAATCATGTCTAGAACAGAAGGCCTGAAAAGTAATTCAATAGAACACCTGTTATTAGAGGGTACAAGCCTCATAGTTGAGGTGGATAACAATTCAACTACTGCATTCTTTAGTCTAGGAATCGATACAATATTAAATGCGTAAAAACCTTTAAGCAAATCCCACACTTCATTTTGATAAGCTTTTAAATGAGGGGAAATGCAATGTATCTGATTTCAAATCTGTTTTACAATTATTTCAAAATCTCCATACACTTTCAGATTTTCTACTTTTAATTCAATCGTTTTTATTAGTCCCTAAACTAATGCTTCATATTTGGCTATGTTATTGGTACATTCAAAATCTAACCTACATTAAAGGAAATGTTTATTTTTCTTAGGATCAATCAGGACATAGCTAGCTCTTGATCCTTCCAAATTTTTAGATCCATCAAAGAAGAGTTGTCAAAAATCATCTACTACTACTGTACATGAATCAACATCTACATCTAAAGCTAAATCTACTATTTTACAATCAATTTCATTAGCCTACAAAAATTGAAGGAGATCAGGCTAGTTGTCTGATGTATTGCTGGCTTCTACCGCTTGGTAATTTCTCGGTTCTAGCTCAATGAAGTAGTTCCCCAAAACAAAATTCACTGGTTCATTCTTACCTTCTAACTGAGTGACATTGTGTTTCATGTGGGGCTCTCTTATAACTTTAATTTGATTTGGACTTCCTTTATAAGGTAGCCACAGATGTGACTAGTTTGATGCAAAATATCCATTCAGCTTTGCTGACCAATCCCTACTCAAAACAAGTCCATACGCCTTAGGTATGTCTACTACTACAACATCAATGAACTGACATACCTTTTCATTTGAAGATAATCAAATTAAAACATCCTCCATTTCCCCAATTACCTTCACATTTTTTCTGTCTAACTGAATGACCTGCTAGATAGATGGCTTGGGCTATCCATTTATCTTCTTTCAGACTAACAGTGGCATAACATTTACTGATGCCCCTAAGTCTACTAGACAGTTGTGCACATTATGGTTGAAAATTTTGAAAGTAAGGAGAAAAGGTGGATTTTTTCATTTAGGCTTACGTCCCACACTTGCTTTACCGATTTCTTCTTCTTGGGGTTGATTGTCGATGGGAAGCTTTTCCTCAAGCATTTCAAGTGCTTTCAATAATTTCCCTTTCTGCTATGGGACATTACACATCTCAAATAGTGAAATATTTTCCTTTACCTTCTTGATATCCTCCACAATGTCATACTCCATTTTATGTTCCGTGAGATTCGTTTTTATATTATCGATTTTCTTTTCAATGGGCTTAGTAGGCATGTTGGTCTGCTTTGGATTTTTATTGGTAATAGTAAACTTGAGAATTTTATTAGCCATGGTGCTTTTCTGAAATTTCTTTATATTCTTCTGAAATCTCTTAATTTTCAGGATTATTAACCTGTCTTCTTTTATCAGCCCTTGGCTTCTCGTTGTCACATTTACTTCTAATATGTCCTTAGGTCTTAAATCACTTTCCTTTTTAGTATCAAACATTGAGACATAGTCCCATAAAACCATGGCATCATCCTCTTGCTTTTCTGTTGATTTGTTATCATTTTCTTCCTCATCATTAGCTTTTGTTAGTTTTGAGTCCAACAGTTGATTCATCACTAATGTCATTGAATTTATCCATTGTGGAAATTATTTTTTAGAATGGGGTTACTGGTGAAAAGTGCAAAAGTTATCCATACCTACTTCCGTTAAGTTCATTTATGCAGGACCGTGTGGAGGTAGTTTGGATTGATTGTTATCCTCTCTTATCTTGTAGTAAGGTTTATAAGACTTCTGAGCCTCCTTCTCCTTTTCCAAATCTATTATTATATTGGAAATATTCTGCATAATCTTCACCATTCCTTCAAATTCTTGTGACTGTTCGTCTTTAGTCTTAGTAAATGACAACGCTTTTTTCCCAAAAAAAAATTCTCTTGACTGCTCTAGGTAATCTTCTATGCTTTCTTTTTCAGCTTCTACTCTCTCTGCTTCCTCATAAGTCTCTGTTAGCATAGGTTTGGATTTCATTTTGGAAAACATGGCCAAATTAGGTCCTAGAGCTAAAGTATAATATTCAATTAGAACTTTATCCGAGGATTTTTCAGTTTCAGAAAAGTTTTTAAGATAGGCTGCAAACCTTTGAGTAAAACTATGCACCTTCTCTTTTCTTTCTTTCTTTAAAGTGCACAGCCCTTTCATCAGAGATGCATGAGTTTTTTGTGTTGCATATTTGCTTCTGAATATCCTTTCAAAAATATCCCAGTCTAGGATTGAATTTGTAGGCAGACCAAAATACCATGAGGCAGATGCTCCTTTAAGGGTATGTGGGAAAAGTTTGTAGACTACATCTTCGTGTTCTCGAGCCTTTAGCCCTTCTATGTCCAAGTAGAAACTTTGAAATTTATCATCTACTAATATCCTCTCACTTGGGTCAAACTTGGGCATCATCTTCTCAAAATCCCGAGGTAAGTCATGCAAAGGAGGTGCTAGGTTTAAGGGTGATTTGGATTTCCAAGCAGGTGGTGGATTTGGTGGGTTAGGTGGCTGATTTGCATTTACACCTGCCATGCATCTGGGTGAAGAGTGAGGTGGTTAAGGGATGGGAGTATGTATAGGTGAAACTACTTGTATCAAATGCTGAACAACTTCCAGTAAAGCTATTTCTACAAGTTCTTCCCAATCTCCAATCAACACAGAGTCTTCCAATATAGGACGGTCTTTCTTCTTGTATTCTCTTCTAGGTAAGTTAGGGATAATCGGTAATCCTCCAATCTTCTTCACATAAGCCCTAGTGTGTCTTCTCAGATCATTAACAAATTCATTGTCCATAGAATACAAATGTTCTCTATTCTCTTCAGGAATCAGGTTAGGAAATAAACTTCTTTCAAAACTATCACTGGTGGAGTAATTTCAAGGAAATGGGTTTCCTCGGCCAGCCATGCACTGGTGGCCCTCCTTCTAGTGCCAAAAAACTGTTGAGGCCTGGAAAATCGTAGGAAACAATAGCAAGGGATTCTCCCCAATCAACGTTCCCAACTAGCCTGTGACTGTTTGGTATGGGGAATCTGTCCGGTTTATGGTCTGGCTACCATAGGTTAGGTAACAAAAATAAAAGGTTTTACCGGTTGCGGCCCGTTCCATCGCGTATATTTTTGTATTTTTTATCTTTAAGTGTGATATGCAAGTTCCTATCTAAAAATGTAGATTGATCAAGAGTATGAGAAGCAATCACAATGTGATGCACAGGTTCTTACATCTCATCTTAAACTCTCTCGCATCTAAATCACACACAGCCAGAAATAGAACTAACTAAATAACTAAGCTATCCCTAGGGAGCTAGATTATCATTTAATGAGTAATGTATTACTGTTCATGTATTAATAAAAATCACAGGTAGTTGTTCTTATTTCAAAACACATAAGCATGAATAGATAGATGAACAACAAGATAGCTCATTGTTTGTGAAAACATTCATTACTCATAGTGGAAATTATCATAAAATAAACTAGAGAACATTCATACAAGAACATAGGTTCAACAAGTTAGAACGATCTCACAGTTTATGAATAAAAGTTGAAAATGAAATAGTTCCTCTTACAATGTGTTCTCACAAGTCTAATTGGGAAAAAGTCTTGGTTCTCTTGAACTTTCCTATATTTATACAAAAATAGAAAAACCTTTGGGTTGCCCCCACCCTGTGACCTTTGGGCTCCCCCAAACGTTTTAATCATACAATTTTGTCTCTTACAAGTGCTCATGATTCATACAAACATTATATTTCAAATTAAGATTAATATTTACGAGCACTTTGTAAAAACAAACTGGCTTGGTAAATGATGAACTTCCCAAGCCTGAGACACTGCTCTTAATGATTATGCTTAGTAATCCATTGGTCCTTTTGAGACCCTGTGGTTCTCAGATTTTCGCTCTCCTCTTTTCCTTGAGCAGCATCTCTGCTTCTTTATGCTTTAGCTTCTCCTTTCTTTAGCCAACTCCCTTCTGCTATGTCTTCTTTGCAGCAGTAATCATCAATTGAATCTGAAAAATCTCGTAGGTTTCTTTTTCAATTAAAACAAAAAAATCATCATTTATCCAAATAAACATACACCATACTAAAAAAAAAAGCGTAAAAGGTGAAAAATGGTACTGCATTTTCAACGTGAAAACCTTAACTTGATAAAACACAGAGAACTTTCTGTTGCCTATTAAATAAGTTAAAAACTCACAACAACACCGAGAAAACCCCACCAGTGGGAAAAACTAAGCACCAGGCAGATAAAATCCTTATCGGTGAAACATAACACATTATTAATATTGCACATTGATCTAGGAACAAAGCATTAATCTCATCATAGAATAATCAACAAATAACTCATGAAATGGTGTTAATCAGAACCAGAATGGTTTGCTCTCTGTATATTCAATAAACAAATAAATAGTTACAATACCAATGTCAAGCAATAGCTTGAATCCATGAGAAATTTGAATAACTAAGGAGGAAATTCAAAATCATGAGTGAGTCTTACTTAACTGACTGTCAGCCATTCAATCACACTCAGTTAACTACTTGACCAAAACCCTAATTGACTCACCAAACCCTAACTGAAGTTGAAGTGCAATAAATGACTGAATCTCAACTGAAGGAGATCAAACACATGTCATAGCAAGCCAATCATCAAGTGCTAGTGCTCCATGACTTCAATGAACCTCGATGAGGTTAAATGAAGCTGAAATGATCATTAGAAGTTGGTGGAGGCACCCTGTTGACTCCATATCATTAAATAATAATAAATAATCATTAAATAATATATTTAATGAGAGGAGGCCCCTTAACTGACTGGTTGTACTGATTGTAACCACCAATTAGCAATTAGGTGCATTAATATCACTCAGATCACCCCTGGAGTGCTCCAGTTAGCCTTCTTTACTGTAGGTAGGCATGGGTGTGACTAGAAGATGGCAATTAATGCTCCATTGATGTCAATGTAAATTATATTTATGATAGTGGTTTAACTAGGCCAATTTGACCAAAAAGAGTGTGTATGGTTGTAAATGTCTCGAACACCCCCCCCCCCCTTAAGCTATACTCAAGAAGAGTTAGAAAACATAGATGCATAAATATTCTAGGGCCCCGGAAACAAAGGCCATAGGGCACCCTGTACAATAAAGTAACTTCTTAATATAACCAAGGAAACGGGGAAAACCTCATGGGAAAAATACCCCCCCTCAAACTAAGTAGTAAATCAAGAATTGGTTCTTCTATGCAGCAGCATCCTAAGACTGTGCATGTGAACCTATGAATCCAAATTAAATGAATATGTCTGGAGGAATCTTCCACTTTGGAAGAAGAACAATGCACTCAACTGAATCAGAAATATAAAGAGCTGCACGGTGAAAACTGGACCCATGTAGAGCAGCTGAAATCATCTGAAGAAAGAGAAAAGGTTCTTGAGGATTCAAACCATGTGTGGAAAACTCAAGAAACTGATATGTTTCAGCCTTGAACAAAAAACCATGAGTGGTAAAATCAACCCCAAATCTTAGGAGCAAGTGTCCAAGCGGATGCAGAATGTCTTCCTCTTTACTAGTTCCGTGAGGAGATGATCATGTGACCAAAGGTAGAGAAGCCCTAGAACTCTAGAGAGAAAATGCTTGAGATCCATAATCTTATATAGCTTCAGAAATATCTAATGATTCACAAAATAAAATATCAGCAACCTCATAAGAGGAAACTAACACCAAATCCCTAGCAGCAAAATTGAAGAAGAACTGCAGTACTTGATTTTTCACACCGGAATTGGTGAGAGAAGCTACAAGAATGACTGAAAGCTCTTGGATTTTAAAATATGAAAAAAATAATTTCATATCAGAATGTAAATCAGATCTAAATAATTTCACAACAGATCCAAAATTGTGAAATGAAATCAAATCCCCAGCAGCAGTTTCGAAGGGGACTTGCGGTACCTGTTTCTTCACACCGTTGATGAGAATAGCTACATGCAATACTTAATGTTTATGAAACTGAAATTTTGAACCAAGAAATATCAGATCATATCCAAATAATATCATATCATATCCAATAAGTTTCATATCAGATCCAAAAATATCGTCAACCGAGACGATGGATGCACAATTGTCTTTTTCTTCAAAATTCTGAATTGTGGTGCATGCAATCCTACAGGATTTTGCTGGAAGATCTAGGTCATGGGGAGCGAATGTGTCACTCTTATAATCTGATATTTCTTCCAAAATATCCAATTTTTTACATATTTTCACACCAGTAGAAACATTAGAGGGAGAAAAATCAAATTTCTCTTCACTTTTGGAAGCAATTACTAGTAAATTTTGCACAGAATTCAAAGTAAAATCATTGGTGAATGTTTGCATGGAAGTGCAATAGTATTTTTCTTCAATATCAGAGATTCGAATGTATTCTTATATTTCATCAATATGAGGAGATGATATATTAGATATCTCATGAACTTCCAGAGCATCAGGAGAAGGAGTCACTGCATGGAGACTTTCTTCAATTCGAATTGAATGTGTAGAAGATTCTGCTTCATCTTCATCTTGAACAACTTCATCAGAGAGAGTAGAGGCTGATAATTTTTAGTAAAGAACTCTTGTGTTGCTGGATGTGATCTCCAAAGTGCTATTATGATCCTCATTGTGCTTACCAAAGGTTTTGTCCAATTTTGTCCAGAGATCCTTTGGGTATTCAACAGAACCAATAAATAGTACAAGATAGGAGAAAGGGCCAGACAGATTGCTCCAAAAGCTCTACCACCATCAGTTAGCCAGTCATTCTCATTCTCATAAGACTCTTTTCCAAGTCCAATAGACACCTCATAGAGATCTCGTCTCTTCATAGATGCAACCATCTTCAACTTCCATTCTGAATAGCTTGTGAATGGGGTGAGAAGAGGGATTGATGAGTCCATTCGAAGTTGTACCTATTAAAACCTGCAAATCAAAACAAAAGGGGCACCGTAAGGTCGAATAGCCTGCACATTTTAGGATTTCATCACACCCATTATATTCAATCAAGTAAGCTTGATCAACAAGTTCTTTACTTGGGGTATTAAGTGGTCAGCCTTGGCTTCTGTTGCAGTGCTGGATTTTTGAGCTATTGCTCAAATTTCATGGAGAAATCTATCAAAAAGATTTTTTTTGAGAGATAGATCTTCGTCCCACCATATGCTCTGATACCATATTAATCTTGCACATTGATCTAGGAACAAAGCATCAATCTCATTAAAGAATAATCAATGAATAACTCATGAAATGGTGTTAATCAGAACCAGAATGGTTTCCTCTCTATATCTTCAATAAACAAATGAATAGTTACAATACCGATGTCAAGCAATAGCTTGAATCCATGAGAAATTCGAATACCTAAGGAGGAAATTTGAAATCATGAGTGAGTCTTGCTTAATTGACTGTCAGCCATTCAATCACACTCAATTAACCACTTAACCAAAACCCTAATTGACTCACCAAACCCTAACTAAAGTCAGAGTGCAATAAATCACTGAATCTCAAGTGAAGGAGATAAAACACATGTCATATGAAGCCAATCATCAAGTGTTAGTGCTCCATGACTTCAACAAACCTCAATGAGGTTAACTGAAGATGAACTGATCCTCAGAAGTTGGTGGAGGCACCCTGTTGACTCTAGATCATTAAATAATAATAAATAATCATTAAATAATATATTTAATGAGAGGAGGTGCCTTAACTAACTGGTTGAACTGATTGTAACCACCAGTTAGTAATTAGGTGCATTAATATCACTTAGATCACCCCCGGAGTGCTCCAGTTAGCCTCCTTGACTATAGGAGAAGGATAAGTTAGCCTCCTTGACTGTAGTTAGGTGTGGGTATGACTGGATGATGGAAATTAATGCTCCGTTGATGTCAATTAATGTAAATTATACTTAGGATAGTGGTTTAACTAGGCCAATTTGACTAAAAAGAGTGTGTATGGTTGTAAATGTTTCCAACACACATAAAATTGGATGGTTAGTTCACTAAAACGCCGCAACGGCGGGTGACCCATGGTCTAATGATTTCGGAGCAAAACAAATCGTTGGCAAAATAAAGCGAAGGTCAAAATTGTTATAGCATCAAATGACTAGTCTGCTAAGGAACCATAATGGTGGGAATCAAAGAGACACTGTTCTTGCCCAAAGTCATAACTGCTCCGATGAAGAAAAAAAAATGAAAAGTAATAAACCCGTGGAATCGGCAAAGAAAGGAGATTCCATCGGAGTGCTTTCAATTTTCCATCCGAAATGATGACAACACAAATCAATAATACGCGAAAATCATGAAAATAATAAATGCTCGAGAGACTTTAAAGTTATGCAGTGGTTAAAACAATTCGTTTCATCTCTAAACAACAACGACATATAGAGCTAAAACCCCAATTCAATCTTCAACACCACTCTAACAATGATAAAACCAATTATCGGAAGAAAAAATAAAATGCTAAGTATCATAGTCAAAAGAATTAACGGTTCTAGATCGAACTGAAAGAAAAACAATTGACCTCAAATCAACCTTATGATCAAAATTCTTAGCAAAAACAATATAGTTGAGCCTTCCAAAACAAATCCAAGCAAGGCAAACTTTAAAAGGAGGGCCCAAAATTTTAGAAAATTTGGGAAAAATTTGTAGCTGCAATAGGGTGATAAGTTGTACTTCGTTAGTGGTCGATTTCGAACTGGTCCGTCAGTGCCTTGATGGTCTTATTGATAAAGTGTGAGACTTGGTAGTTGATTAGGGTTAGTGGAAATCCAAACCTGGTGATTATAGTTTCATAGATGAATTTAGTAAATATCTCATTGGAACATGTGCTGACCGGTTCTACTTCTGCCCATTTGGTTACATACTCTACTGCAGTTATTATGTACCTTACACCTGTTCTTTTTGCTGGTATGGGAAATGGTCCTATGAAGGAAATGGCCCAAATTTCAAATGTCAAACTTGGGTTTATTGATATTAATGGCATTTCTATGCTAGGCAAAGTTCGACCTAGTCGTTGGCATCTGTCACATTAGCTTACAAAGTTTTTGCAGTCTTTGTAAAGTGTTGGCCATCATAACCCTAACTGTTGGATTTTCTTGTCAGTTGTGTCTATTTGAAAATGTCCTCCCACTGGTCCATAGTGTTCCTCTTACATAATACTATTTATTTCATTTTCTAGCACACATCTTCTGAGGATGTCATCCAAACCCATTTTATACAAGAATCCATTTATTATGCTATATGGTGCATCTTTCATGGCTAATATTTGTTTCTTCTTCGTACTCATGCCTTCTGGTGCTTGTCCAACTTCTAAGAACTGAGCTATTTCCTCTAATTCTGCTAGGACTACTTCTATTCAAAATAAATGTTCATCTGATAGGTCATCTTTGACCCTTATCGGTTCCTCTCCTGTGTCGATTCGTGATAAGTGGTCGGGTCCAACATTTAATTTTGTAGGTCTAGCAACAACTTCGAATTCAAATTCTTGGAATAGGAGTATCCATCGAAAAATTCTCCCATGGTGTAAGGGTTTATTGACTAGGTATTTTAGTGCTTGGTGGTTGGTATAAAAGATAAATAGATTAGATAGTAGGTAGTGACGATACTTCTGTAGTGCAAAGACCATTCCTAATGCTTCCCTCTCTGTTGTTGAATAACTTATTTCTGCTTTATTTAATTTTCTGCTACTGTAAACTATAGGGTAGTCCATTCCATCGTCTCCTTGTTGAGTTAGGATTGCTCCTACTGCCAGGCCTAATGCATCGATGTGTACGTGGAATTTGGTCGGCTAGTTTGGGAATCTTAGAATGGGTGCTTCGACTAACTGTTAGAGGAAATTTCAACTCAAAATGGGCCTTTTAACTTTTATTCAAATTCCATATCATCATGTGTTAGCCAATGAAATTGCTTTAAATTTGAAATACCGTATAGGTCTTAAACAATTTTTTAATATAAATTTGTGGATAGGTATCATAAAAAAAACTACTTTTTTTGTTTGTATTTTTGACATATATCCTTGTGTTTTTACTCAAATTTCGATTGGGAGAGCTCGTTGGATGCGGAATTAAATTCCGCATCCAACGAGTACCCACTCGCCATACTTTTGACGGACCGCTCTACCCCAAAAACAAGAAATACCTGACATTAGAGGAAATTTCAACTCAAAATGGGCCTCCTAAAATGAACTAATAAAATAATAGTTAAAATAATAAAATAATATTTATTAATTTTGGAGGAAGAAAAGAAAAAACTACTTTTTTGTTTGTATTTTTGACATATCTCCCCATGTTTTTACTCAAATTTTGATCAGGAGAGCTCGTTGGATGCGGAATTAATTAAATTCCGCATCCAACAAGTACCCACTTGACATACTTTTGACAGACCCCACTACCCCAAAAACAAGAAATACCTGAAAAAATGGAATGATGACATCATCATTCCATTTTTCAGGTATTTCTTATTTTTGGGGTAGAGGGGTCCGTCAAAAGTATGCCAAGTGGGTACTCATTGTATGTGAAATTTGATTCCGCATCCAACGAGCTCTCCCGATCGAAATTTGAGTAAAAACATGGGGAGATATGTCAAAAATACAAACAGAAAAAAAGTAGTTTTTTTTATGATACCTATCCCCAAATTTATATTAAAAGAATGTTGAAGACCTATATGGCATTTCAAATTTAAAGCAATTTCATTGGCTAACACATGATGACATGGAATTTGAATAAAAGTTAAAAGGTCCATTTTGAGTTGAAATTTCCTCTAATGAAAAATGAAATGATGACATCATCATTCCATTTTTTCAAGTATTTCTTTTTTTTGGGGTCGTGGGGTCCGTCAAAAGTATAGTGAGTGGGTACTTGTTGGATACAGAATTTAATTCTGCATCCAACGAGCTCTGTGATTAAAATTTGAGTAAAAACATAGGGAGATATGTCAAAAATACAAACAAAAAAGTAGTTTTTTCTTTTCTTCCTCCAAAATTAATAAATATTATTTTATTATTCTAACTATTATTTTATTAGTTCATTTTAGGAGGCCCATTTTGAGTTTAAATTTCCTCTAATGTTCCTTTTTAGTGTTTCGAATGATATGTTTCATTCCTCTATCCAGTTAAACTCCTAATCTTGTCTTAACAATTCTTCCAGTGGGTATGTCATATCTAAATAGTGTCTTATGAATTTTCTGTAATATCTTGTATCACCAAGTAGTACCTTGACTTGTTTTGGATTCACCTAGGGTTTTAAGTCGAGGATATTTTTTATTTTTATGAAGTTGACCTTAATGCCTTCTTTATAGACAATGTGTCCTAATAGTATCCCTATAGGGGTTATAAATATGCACTTCTTGATGTTCAGAGATAGTTGGATTTGTCTACATCATTCCAACATAATCCTTAGCCATTTGCAGTGGTCTTTCAGCATAGAGTATATTGTCCAATCATCGAAATATACTGACATTGTTTTGTAAATGTACTCCTGAAATGTTTTAACCACAATCCTTGAAAATACTACAGGTGCATTTTTTAGTCCAAAAGGCATAATTCTGTAAGAAAATGAGCCAAATTCACATATGAATGTTGTCTTTTTCTGGTCTTCCTTAGCTATTGGTACTTCATTATAACCTGAGAATCCATCTGTAAACGAGTAGCATTCATGTCCTACGACCTCATTTAAGATTTCATCTGCATGAGGTGTCAGGATTGGGTCTATTATTGTAACTTTATTGAGTTCTCTACAGCCGACACATATCCTTAGCTTGGTTGGATCATGTTTATTTGGTTGAACAACCATTGGACTTGCCCATTCTGATTGGTCAATAGGGTAGATAATTCCTACTACAAGCATGTTATCAATCTCTTTCTTGACTATCTCTTTGTATTTATGAGCTAGTTTATATGGTATTTTCTTTACAGGTCATACATCAGGTTTAATTTCAATATTCATTTCAACCATTTCATGTACTATACATTTGAGGTCCTTATAGTCTCTAGAAAATACATCCTGAAATTCTTTCAGTAGGTTTACTATCTTTGTTGTTTGTGCTTCAGTCTAGTAGTCTCCTATTTTTGCTATTTTTGGTTGATCATCATTATATATGTCGACTTCTTTAAATTTCACTTTAGCATCTAACCATTCAAGTGCTTTTGTTTCATTGATTAGTCGACTCCCTTCTTTAAACTATGAAAATGTAGCAGGAAAGTCTACTGCAGTCATTCGGTCGGTGTCTTCTTTGTCAGTTGTCTCAACTTTGAGTAGTGTGTGAATTGGTTTTGTCGTTTCAGCATGGTTTGATTTCCATCTAAAGCTTTCTCCCTTCATATTTTCATTTTCCATCTGTAGTCTTGTTCATTGTGGTATTGTCTTGGTTTGTATATTATTGCATTTTATTGTCGATCGGTCGTATTTTAGGGTTTTGTTCTCTGTCGGTTCTACAAATGTCTTGATTTGTGTTGCAGTTTCGATCAAGTTTTCATCTTGTGGTATAAAGCTGAAATCTTTGATAAAATTCTCTCTTAGTTTGTGCCAAAGGAATGTTTCAACTCGGGCCTCTTCCATTTTGTACCATTTATTTGGTAAGTCAGATAACATTGATGGAAATAGGTGTGGCCATGTACGTTCATCTTTATATCCAAGTCTTCTCCATTCTTTTTCACATGGTTCTTATGAGTTCTTCCGGATCCTGTCCTTGGATAAATATAGGTATTTGGGCCTGGTTGGTTAACTTCTTTCGTCCAAATATTTCTATAAAATAATTCGAAGCTGTTGTCCATGTCTGTAGTCTTGATTGATGGGTATCCCACCATATAGCAACTTGTCCTGTGAAAGTTCCCACTAGAATTTGGAGTCGGCCATGTTCACCAATGTTTCTCAATACTTGCTCTATGTGCATAGCTAGTGATTCTCTTTATTTATATCTTGGGATTTGTGTGATATTTATATTTGTTGGTTTCAGGTTAGGATATTCCCTAGTTTTTTTTTCAAATATTTTTGGGATGATGGAAACCATGAAGCACTGTTTGACTGGTTTCTTCTGTACTTTTTGAATGGTCCAACATATTCTTTCCCGTGTTTCATAGTTCTCAACTTCCCAATCATATAATTCTACATTTGAATTGTACCCTACTAAATATTGGTTCCCTAAGTACAGTTCACCATAGATATTAGGTTCTGTGTAGTCCTCGTTGTTTTGGATTTGATATAGTTCTCGAATTTCAACTTCTTAATCAATAGGTTATATCCAAGGTTTTACTTGGGATGGATGGATAGGTACTATGAATTTTTTTCCATTCCCTTTTCATTTTTATCCTTTCCTTGTCCAAGGATATCGAGGCTTTCATTTTTCTTCCCCAAGGTCGACCTACTAATGTTGGGAAGGAGATGGATCCTTCCTTAGGGTCAATAATTTCAAACTGGACTTTAGTCGATATTCTTTTTCTCGTTGTGTCGACATTTTTCCAAACTCTGATAGGTTCCATCAGGCCTTGGTCGGCTAGTTTCATGTATATGCCTGACTTGTATAATCGAGGTCTACCCAACTGTTCCCAAGTGTCACGAGTCATAATGTTTACTCGTGATTCAAATTCAAGCACAACTTGTCGTACATGGCATCCTCCAATTTCTAGGTCGACAAGTGGGTCGACATCATTTTATATTTTTGGTTTAGGCTACAGACATTCTTTGTTTGTTTTTCGGTGTTATTATTGTATTTTATTTTATACAATAAGTCGATGAATTGAGATACTGTTTTATACTTTTGTACTAAGTGTATTAGTTCTTTTATTGTGTCTTATCGATTATCGTCATCTTCTTCCTATTGAGCAAATTCTCTAAATATATTTCTTGCCTCTTTATACAATTTTTTTTGTTTAACTGGATCAGGATAATCATTCTTTTATTTTATTTTGCTTATTCATGGATTATCATTCCCAATTTTTGTCCCATGTCAGGTTACTATATGCAAATTCTTTGTATTGATAATATCATGTTTTTGTACGCAAAATAAGACATTAACATTTTTCTTTTTATTTATTTTTTCAAGCATAGTAGGGAAATCCTCTAATGAGTGATCCCCTACTCCACAACTAGTACAGAATTTCAAGTCAGTTTTGTCCTTGTATGGAAAGTCTACATAATGGTGACCTTCTTTATAGCAAGTGAAAAATTGGATGGGACAACGTGGTCGATTGTCATGATTCCCAGAGAATCAACCTCGACCTCCACATCCTCCCTGTCAGATGTTGAACTAGCGCTCATATTGACGACCATCATACCTTTGATTATTTTGTTCACTTTGATCATTGCTTTGTTGATTGTTCTCACTGTTCTATGCAACTGCGTTCGTCTGATAGACTTCCTCGTAATTTTGTCGATTTTTTAGATTCAGGGGGCGGTCAGCGATGGTATGATTTTTAGTTTCACAGATTGCACACCATGATGCTTTACCATTCTTCGTGTTGAATGGGAAATATTTTGTGGTGTGCTCTCCATGCTCTTGGATGATGTAGCAAAAACATTTTGTTTGCATAAATCAAACGTCTTGTCGGCTAATGTCCTATCGACAGTTATCTTTCGATTGTTTGACTATTGAGCATTTTGTGCACCAGATGTCTTGACTCTTAAGGTTTAGCTTTTTTTAAGATTTATGCATGACCTCAAGCTGTTCTTCCAGTCTATTATCCGTGGGATATGCCGGGAAGTATTCATCCATCTCTACTTGTAAGGATTTAGTAAGTGCATCTTCATATGTTTTGAATGTCTCCAAGCTTATATGCCACCAAATTTTTTGTGAAAGACCTCCACGAAACCACTGAATTAGCAATTGTTCATCAATTACATAGTCAACTTGGCTGAGAAGATCCTTCTAGCGTTTGTCATATTCTCGGATGAATTCTGTTGGCTTTTGCGAAGTTGTTTTTTACTTTTTAGCTACCAGATGTTTAGCATCTAGAGTTTTAAATAATTATAGGAATTGTGTTTTAATTTCCTCCTTGGATGCATTGGGGGTTCTCTCATAAAAGGTCATATACCAAGTTACAACTCTTTTCCTCAATGCACCAGTGAACTGTGCCATCTGTCTGTCTTCTGTTGTAACCTAGTTGGCCTCCCATGTCGACACACAGATAAACCAATTTCGTCTGGGATATTCATTTCCCTCATATAGAGGTATATGCACTGATCCATGACCCATTTTGGATTTGGTGTCACTGTCTTCTTTAGGAGGTGGTGGTGGCAGGGGTGATGGTGGGGGTAGTGGGATGTTTTGTTTATCTTTTTGTGCAGAGCTGTTGTCGATGGAACTCTCATTTTTGTTGGTTGTTTTTTTTGTCGTTTCTTCTCAGAAAAGCAGTCGATCGGGGTTGACTTCTCCTGTCGATGTCCAATTGTAATTATTTGTCTACAGGTCAGATTTTTCTGTATTCTCGAAAGCTATATTTGGCAGGGGGGTGCTCCTTCATGTGTTAGGTAAAGTAAATGGATACTTCGGTTGGAAGGGTATGCCTGAAGTGTGACCCAATTTCCTTCTTTTGGTCGATGGATAAGTAGATGATTATCATTGTTTACCTCATCATCTAGTCCGCTCTAAATACCAAACTCACCAGCTCTTAGTCTGAGGTCCTCTTCGACAATGGCTTGTATTCTAGTACTCGGATTCATTGGAAACAGAGGTCTTATCCCTTGAGAGACTTCTATTTGGAGATTTTCTTGCTGCTCTATCCATAGATCTTCTTCCATGGGTGACTCTTCTTCATCGACGCCTTCTTCTTGTCAGTCATGAATTGACTCTGACAGATTTATTTTCTAGTATGCCACCTTAGTACTCATTCCTCTTTGCAGTGCTATAGCTCTTTCTCTTCTTTCTTCCCTCCTTTTCATCCTCTTCTCCCTCTCTATCTTCTGATAATCCTTTGTACCTTTGTGTATCATTGTCCGTTTGATTTCCTTCTTAGGTCAACTTTTCATTGTTGGTGATGGTACCTCTGTTTAGTCGACTAGAATTCCTTTTCCCTTTACCCCAACATACAACCAGCTACCCCCCATTTCCTACCCAATCCTTTAGAAAGCTCAGATACTTGTGTTTACTTGCTTAGGAAATATTCCCACTCCCTTTCAGCAATGAATTTTTCCCACTTCTTTTGTTTCTCCGCCCAGTTAGTAGTTTTTGGCGGTTCACATAGTAATGGGCAAGGTTCAATATAATGACCCACTCATTTTTCTATCAGGAACTTGAACAGCAAGGTCGGTAAGGAGCATAGGAATTGTTCAGTAAATTCTGTATAGAATCTCTTCTGAATGACTTCTACCAAAGTTCTTTCCTATATAGCTTTCTCTTCGCAAAAATCATCGATGATCTTTTCAAACCACTCTCACAGATTTGTCCTTCCCCATCGAATTAGTTTCTCTAGTAGTTGTTGTTCTTTATTCACTTCCAGATTTTTCATTTAGAAGTTTCTTCAAGAGCCGGGTTACCAATTCTACGAACTTCTCATGGGTGTCAGTAAAGAATCATTCTTTTTCCTGAGAAATCGTTAATCTATTTCTTCGTGTGTAATTTTGCAAATAATTTGCTATATTATGTTCCCACCAATCCTTAATCTCATGCTCTGATATCATCTACTTTTATTCATCTCATATATGTACTACCAGCAATGGAACCAATGTTTTAATCTCACGGATCACAAAGGGTTACCAATAATACACATTTATAAGCATACATACATATCAGAGACAATATATAAGAACACAAGTGTAAGAATAACATATTATATTATAACAGATGAGTTCATACAAATACACAGAATTGAACTGAGTTCTTCACTGGCTCAACAACCTAATATATATCATTTACAAATGGTTACAAATAACTACCTGTCGGTTTGGTCAACCGACATGACCTTAGGTGGCCGACCTAATCTCTAATTAGTCGGTCGATCGACTTAGTCGGCTAGTTGACTTAGTCGGCTGGTCGAATAGCTCCTCCAATAGATTCCTAGCCTGAGCAGCTAGATCATCATCGAGCAATTGGTTAAGCAAGAACAGGGACCAGTTGATTTGCACACCTTCGACATATTTTTGGGCGCATGCGACCACGCTTGAGTTGCACTGGATTTATTGATTCCCCCGAAAAACCTTGCTCTCTAAAATCCATGCCCCGATATGCACCACTTATGAGTTAATGCTATCAATACAATAGGCATATCCATCCTGCTGCAAGCCAAAGGGCTCCTTCAGCTACTTGGAAAGCTTCTTATTGGTATCCTTCCCATAGATGTACTGCACTGGATCTTCCCCAGTGCTATGGAGAAAACTTTTTATGTCTTGGGGTACCATAATAGATAGAGTAACCGCATAAATCAATCCTTTCCCATATGCAAGAGAAACCAAAAATCTAACACTAAAGGATCTTGAAACATACCTTATTCTAGATGGTTGATGTAGATCCCCATTGAGCTTTTCCACTCTCAGTTGTATTAGCAATTTTCTCTCTCAACATTCAACAAACAAGACAAGCATGCTATATAATTGTGTTATACCTACTCTAGCATATATAATCAATAACATATAAGCATTTCAAAGCATCCATGGATTCAATAATCATTTAAATACACATTATTGGATAGGAAAATATATTTTTATTAATATAAATCAGAGATTACAATAGTGACAACCTCTGTCGGCATGTCTGCGAACTGAAGAAACTAAGTCCTCCACCTGGGTCTCCACCACTTCAATCCTCCATCTCTCTATAGCAAGCTCACAAGAAAAGGCAAGCTTGGGAAGAACTCAATGTGCTCCAAGGGACAAAGGGATGTAGACTCAAGTATAAGCTCCAGCAACAATGGACTATAGTTTTCTTGCTCTTCAATTCCTCCCCTTTCAATATATCCAAAGGGTTTTTTATTTAGTGCTTCAATGGGGTAATGGAAGGTCAAATACAATCGATCTCAAGGAATATGGAAGGCCAAGAGACAAGTGAATCAGATCCACATCAAGGAAAACTCCAAAACTATTTGGCCTTTTGCATACATCCTGATGTACGCAAGTTTGAGGGTCATATCCGCGAGAATGGGTTTAAAAGTCACGTATAGAAAATAATGCATGTTTTTAGGGATGATCTTGGAAATATCAAAGGTACAAAAATGGTCCATGGTGTCCAAAGAGTCTGCAGAAGGATAGGGAAGGCCATAAAGGTGTGATCCACCATGTGTGGTAAAATCAGCTGTAACAGATGCCCCCTAATGTGTTAGGTCAGAGGGGTGATACGATGGCCGAAATACATTATATGCCCATCCTAGAAGTGGAGTGATGAAAAACCAGGTGGAAGAACCCACCATCCAAAAATATAATACAATAATCAAACTCTACACATAACTACAAATAGATATAGTAGTCTCTGATACATAAGAGTACAATGGCCATGAATAGGCATGATACAAAATATGACATGTGTGGTCATCGCCATGTACAATATAGATAGATCAGAATATCCATGATGAAGATATACAAAGGATCATGATATCCATGAAAGCTGAAGATATATAATGGATCAAGATCACCATAATGGCTGAAGATATCTGACATACACTAGAATCAAGTCACGAGAGCTGAAATCTCATGAACACTGGCACGATCAAGGAGGTAGAATATATGAAATGCAACCAATCTAGAAGGTATTCTACATAATATTCTACGAGTACATGTCCTACTATGTGAATAGAGGTGTCGAGGTCGAACATAGTAGTCCATCATCTGATTACTGATCATTGATGTATATTGTTAACAGACGCGAGATCACCCACCGATAATGAAAATGGGAATCAAGGTACTAGAGTGCAAACTAAAAAATGTGAATAAATGTGTTGAGGTCGAACACTTGAGAGAATATATCGATCAAGGGAGATTGATGTATTCCCAAAACTGTTGATGATGAGAGAACCTACCACTGATGACTACAAGTCTTAAGGCACTCAAAAATGACTCTAGATTCCTATCCCATAATAAATGATCTGAAGTTGATGCGATGAAATCCATTGGAAGGAGGGCATTAATGCATCCCTCATCATCCAACATGAGGTACTCAGCAAAGATTATAATGTGGAAGGACTCGATCATAATGTGCACGAACCAGTATCAGTACCGGGAATGGCTGACATGCAATGTCAAGAGAACTGAGCAATGGCCGACTCAGGTTTCAACTTCCTTCGAACAAGAGCATAAAGGAGAATGGTGACGGAATGTAGGCAGCATAGAATCAATATAAAAAACTGGGACATCTCTGTGACATAGGAGGCATCAAAAGAGGCTCCATAGGGACTGGAATCTTAACCAGCCGGTGGAGATAAACTCAAAGAAATGAGTACAACTCCTAAATTGAAACTATTAACCCAACCAACGGATGTGATATACAGTACTCTGTTTGAAGGTGACACAACTCAATTTCTGCCAAAGATAACATCTTTTCCTATCTGGATTTTTGGTTTTTTTATTTTTTTGAACTTTTTCAAATATTTTGAAAATCTTGAAAAAGAATAAACGTGCTTTATAGTTACAGACTAGGAGGAGACAAGTGTCAAGGGGAAAACAAACTAGTTCCAAGTAGAAAAACATACCTATGCTCAATGCAAGGACACATGTGTAGGATAATGACACTCGGGGGAAAGTCCCCTCCCAGTAAAAAAGGGGAATCAAGTTGCAAAGGATATGTAAAATGGCTCTGTGTGGCTAGACATGAGACAAGATCGGGCTATATAGTTGATAATAGAAGTCAGGGAAGCTGACATAAGGCTCAATAAGGCAAGCAAAACTCATGATAATGTAATTACAAATTGACATAAGGGATTCTTGGGGAAAAAGGCCAGCAAAAATATCAAGACGAGTATGAGGCTCTTGCGCAAAGTCATGGCGATACTATACAAAGGAATCCCACACCCTAAGGGAAAAATGTTAGAATGGGCACCAAATGAAAAATAGGAGCTAACTAGGACACCCATGTATGGTAAAGCTCTACCATTCACATCATGTCACTTCTAAAAGAAACAAGGAGGTTCCGTGATAAGATAGAATGGGTTCGTACCTAAGGTTACAATGAAATGGTCATATGGTCATGCAAAGTGAAAACACATGTGAAACCTACTCTATATGCCAATTAATACATAATACCTAAAATTGGGACGAACGGGTCAAAACCACGGTCGAAACGACGCTCAAAATGGACTCCTACATCATCAAATTAGTCCAAAACGGTCCAAAATGGTCAGAAACGGTCCAAAACTATAGAAAGTGAGTAAAAAATTTCAATAAATAGTAAAAAATTCCCCAAAAATTTTTTGGGCCCAAAGGTGGTCTTACCATTGATGAGTACATTGCAGTATACTATTTTCCAAACATGGAAATGGTTGGGAGTCAAATCCCGACAAACTCCATCTAGGTACTAGGACTGAAGGCCATACTATTGGCACTTGGTAGGATAGTTGGTCTACCATCACTCCACCAGGCCTTGCGGCTATTGATTTTCTATGTGGTGGAGTGTATGAGACACATAATATATGACTGGAGCACTGCACTATTGAGTAACATGAAGCAACATCTTAGTGACTGGAAGATGGGCAGGGTGAGAAAATTCGATTTCAGTAGCATACTGAGCATGTTATTCTTTGAGCATGTACTAGGGATAAGCCCTAGAGTGGACATTCCTCCACACAGAGTTTGATATCTGGCCCAACGACGTTGGGAAAATTTTATGTGCAGACTAGGTAGAGGTAGGGTGGCTAACCCCTACCCAGCGGGCTTTTTTCGATGGTGGTAGCAACAAATTATTTCCATCGTTGATTATCCCTATGTGGGAATAGATTTCTGGGGAGATCCAGACATGCCTCTACCACCAAGAGCAGCATATGGCGACATAGGTAATGAATCCCAAACCCTCTTTTTAAGTTTTTTGAATTAAATTTTGTTTAGTGTTTTTTGATATATTAACTCAAAAGACATGTTTTGGTGTGACGACACATAGTGACAATCTGTCATGTGTATGCAAATGTTGGACCACGATGGCCTGATGGTTTCCATCGTCACAGATAGAGGGGAAGAGGAGATGACATCATGGGTGTGGATGTGGAGTGGACACTCCAAATCATCCACACACACTTTGTACACTTGACACACAGGGTACACATGGCGTAAGTCGAGGACTTTCCTGAGGCCATGCAGCATCAGGTGGTTGGTGTACCACGAGCATTGGTTCAGTTATTCTAACAAATATCTAGAGCCATGGTGTGCTACCACGATCAGAACCCCCCTCCTCCTCCACAGGCTTAGAGACCTGAGAGTGTTTCATTTTTTACTACTGTGTATTATATTTTCGCGGCTCGAAAGCCCCACTTTTGTATTATGACACTTATGTATTATGACGTCACATTTTGGATGTTTAATGAAAAACTTTTATGATGATCGATTTTATTTATTTACATGTGTGTAAAAATGTATGTTTGTGATATGCTTATGGTCTATGAAACAAATGCCAATCTAACACATAGTTAGCATATCAGTCAGCAACTTGATTAAAAATTCTTGAAACATGTATGTATGTTATGTTCTCAAATTGTCGTTTTAGCAATCTCACATGTAATAATCTTCATAATAATGTCAGATCCCTAATACGATACAAGCCATTAAGTTGTGAAACCACTAACTACGAATCAAGATGTACCTCAAGAGAGACAACACCATGTGAAATGGAATCCCGCAATAACTCGATAATAGCACTATACTCAACAACATTGTTCAAACAAGGACGTAAACATACGCCTCCTGAAGACAATACTTGACCCGTAGGAGTATAAATCACCCAAGAAACAGAAGCTGAGTTTTGAGTGTCGCAGCTAGCACCATCAGCAAATCCTATGTAAGCGGAAGACTCCATTGACATCTACCATAAGACACAAAAGCTAATCAACAAACCTGATCACCACAAGGAAACCTAACTATGCAAAAAAACTGTACAATAATATACAATAATCAGCCTTGGCTGAATATCATGCATAGTATTTCTTAAGATAGATCCCATTTCTAGGCTCTGGAAAGGCTATCCCTTCATAATCCACCAGCTCATAGGTTCCCTTCTCTAAAACACATTTGACTACATAAGGACCATGCATCATGGGATTAAAATTCCCTTCCCCCAAGGGTTCTTTAGCTTGATCCCACAAAAGGAAAAAATCACCTTCACTAAACCTCCTTGGATGGACAAACTTATCATATTGGACCTTAACGCGATGCTTATTTACTTCTAGAGCCACTAAGGCATCTCGACGCTGCTCGTCAAGTTTCTCTAAGTGGACCAAACGCTCCTCCAATGCGGAAGTGTCTGGTAAAATATCTATAGCTAGCTTCAACGAAGGGATTTTGCATTCAACCGGCAAGACAGACTCAACGCCATGTATGAGTTGATATGGAGAGAAACTAGTGGAAATCTTAACCGCGGTCCTATAGGCCCACAAAGCAGGATATAACATGATATGCCAATTTTTCTTGCTTTGTGCGATGGTTCGTTGGAGAATGGACTTAAGTGATTTATTCACTGCTTCAACCTATCCATTCACCTGATGGTAATAACAAGAGGACTGCTCCTGCTTATACCCTAACTTCAAAGCCAAATCCTCCATCATTTTATTCTGAAAGTTCCTACCATGTTCAGTGACAATCTCTTTCAGAATGTCGAACCGAGTAATAATTTGGTTGAATGTGAAATGCGTGGCTATCTCACCATCGGATTTAACCATGGGCATAGCCTCAGCTCATTTCATTAAATAATCAACAGCCACTATGATATGATGAAGCCCCCCGACCGAAGCTGGGTTGTAATCCATGAAGTGAAGCACCCACTTGGTGAAGGGACCGACGGTGATAATCAGATGTAATGGGGTAGGATGCAAGCACATATTGCATGCAAACACCTGGCAAGGGTGATAGTTCTTGACCGCATTGACACAATATTTGAAGATCGATGACCAAAAATATCCTGCTCTCAATATTTTTGGGCTGTAGAAATCCCAGATAAATGACCACAACATGTCCCCCCGTGGAAATCATTCAGCACAACCTCAGCCTCATCATGGGTTAAAAAACAATGTAAAATGGAATCTACCCCATGACGGTACAAAGTGTTATCCACTATAAGGTAGTTCTTAAATACATGACGTAATCGCCGTCGCTCATCTCATGACAAGTGATTAGGGACCTTCAATGTTTGCAAATATATAATGATATCCCCGTACCATGGGTCCAAAGTTGATATAAGGAAAACATTCTCATCGAAAAATGTATCCTCATAAACCTCCTCCTCCTCCACACTTGGAAAATTAGAAATGAGCTCCACAAAGATCAATGATTTCTTCGATTTCATCAAAATGAATTTGAGATCAAACTCTTTCAAAATAACAATCCAATTATTATATTTTCCCCCGATCATCCTTATAGTGAGGATGAACTGAAATTGATTGACATGAGCTACCACCAAGGTCTAGCGAAGGAGGATGTAATGTCTCAATATCTGAACCGCATGAACGGTGGCCAAGGAAAGTTTATCCACATGAGAATAATGGATTTCTGCATCAATAAGGTTTTGAATCAAATAATATATGACATGCTCATGGAGCTCCTCATCCTCCTGAACCAAAACCATACCAACTGTCTCCATGGATGCGGCCATGTAAATAAAAAAAATCATGGCTATATTTAGGTGGACTAAGCAAGGGGGCTGATGCTAAGGCTTGCTTAAGAGCATCAAAGGACTCCTGGGCTTGCTCATCCCAGAAAAAAGTAGTGTCCTTTAAAAGACGAATAAAGCCTTTAGTCAAATTGGCAAAGTTAACCACGAATCTTCGTAAGAAATTTTCCATGCCTTGCAAACACTGAAGATGTCTAATATTACATGGGGGAGACAATTGAAGTATTGCTTCAACCTTTCAAGGATCAACTCTTATACCCTCCTTGGTTACAATGAACCCTAGCAAGCGACCAATGGTTATGCAAAAGATGCACTTATGAGGATTTGACCTAACCTGGTAATGGCAGCATCTTTCGAATACTAATCTCAAATGGTATGGATGAGACACTATCATACAAGAATGAGTAGCAATATCATCCAAATACACTTCGATAATTGTTTTGAGATCATGAAAAATCAAGGTCATAGCCCACTAAAAGGTGGCTCTGGAATTTTTAAAACCAAAAGGCATCTTCTGATATGGAAACGTACCCCAAGGAAAAATAAATACAGTTTTATGTTGATCCTCGGGTTTGATATGAATCTGATTATATTTGGAAAAACCGTCCATAAAGGAGAATACCTCGCTTCCTGCACACTCACCCAAAATCTGATCAATAAATGGTGTGGGAAAATTATCCTTAGGACAAGCACGACTTAAATCATGAAAATTAGTGCATATACGGATAACTCCCTGCTTCTTATCAACCATAATAGGATTTGAAACCCACTCCATCAAGGGAACGAGATAGATAAAATTGGCTTTTAACAGCTTCTCTATCTCAGCCTTAATAGTGGGTTCTTTTCTAGGATTCACCGCACACAAACGTTGGCAAATAGGCTTCACATTCGGATAGGTCTTGATTTAATGTTCGATAATATGAGGGTCGATACTTTACATTTCTTTGTATGACCAAGCAAATATGTCACAAAACACTTTAAATAGCTTGGTATACACCTTGATCTCATCAGAGGAACAATCCACCCCAATGTAGACATTCTCAACTTTTCTAGGATTGCGAGAAATATTGATAGGAATGGTAGGTGATAGGTTTTCCATGTTCCCATTAGCCATCTAACCAGGAGAGCTCAATGGAACCATGGGACTACCAATATTCTCACTAAGAATCTCCCTATAGTCCTCATGCTCCATACGGTTAAGCTTGGGAAGAAAATATGATATATGATGCAACTCTTCCCAAGGTGGCTCAACCCCCAAAATGGCCTCAATAATGGCTTCATCTGATGGAAAAACACCATCAAGAAAATCATGTGCTTGAGAGGACTCAATTGCTCATGCATGCAACACATATGAGTCCTCCTCCTCCATCCACGAAGAGGAAGGACTAGGCTCTGCAACACAATCAATATTTTCTTGATATGCTATCATTGCTGCAGGCAATGGTACATCCATTTCAATGGGTCCATTCGAAGGAATCGATGAAGAAAGAATCCAAGGATCTTCCATAGGGGTAGTGCGAAAAGAAACTGACTTCAATGAAGATGAATCCCCACCGAAACTAGATCCGATCATAAGAATAGGCGTAGGACAACTAAAGGTCCCCATAAGGGATGGATACATACCTACACCCACACTCCCAGTTGCCAGCTGAGAGTGATTGATAATCAGGATAGAAGCTCCCGATAATGTACTAATGCTTAGATTACGAAACGATGTCTGATCAATCGTAGCAATCTTCCCATTAAATGGAAATCATACTACTCCAAACAGATAAGAGGCTACGAATTGCATATTATACATCCAATTCTGGCCCAGTAAAATATTGTAGTCAAGGGGCCTATCAACCAATTGGACCTCGATTGCGATGGTCTTCCCTCCCAATTAGGAATTAAGAGAAGGAAGAATCCCATGTGGTGGAAATGATCTACCATCAAAGGCAGTCAACATGCTAGCGGATTGAGACAACTTGGGAGAACCCAAACCCTTCCAGCATGACAAAGACATCACAGAAGCAGCAATGCCTTTTTCAATCACAGTGCATTTGATGGTCATATTAAGACACTCTACATGAATCAAAAGAGACACATAGTAAGGAAAGTGAGGTTGTAGTCCCATGGTTTCAAATTTGATGAATGAAGAAGAGTTATCATCATTAATTCCAAGAGCAAAAAGCAAGGATTTCCTTTGCAGAGGACAACTCTGAAGTACTTCAAGTGCGGACATCGCACAAGGAGTTTGGCCCAAATAATTAACAACATAATAGTTTTGGGTGGCTCAGGCATTAGGATTATGCCCCAAATGCTTTAGGACTCCCTTAGGAATGCGAGGTTCAATTTTATGTTTATCCATAGGGTTTTTGATATGCAAAGGGCTCTCGGGTGGAACGGGTTCTTTTCCAAGGTCCAGTTGTGACGAACCATAGTCTTTCACACAAGTCACAACCTTAGTAGCATGGACCATGTTGATGCAACCATGACTAGTACTAGCTTCCAACATATTTTTACCTTGTTAGGATTATTAATCCTCCCTTGTCCAATTTGTTCATATGTCTAAATCAGGAGTCATGTCTAAATTGGGAGTCCATCCAATCTAGTTTTAGTCACTAGCACCATTCGGTCCACTAGGCCTAATTGGGGCATATGTTTCAGTTAAAAAAGTACAGGGAACACTAATTTAGGCCTACTGCAATGGATTGCACTTTATTTCATCATTTTAGGAGCCTCCTAGACTAATACCTACAATTTAGGAGCCACTAGAAGTGCCGAAACCAGCAAAGGTTAGTTTAGTTCAGTTAGTGACTAGTCAAGCTAAGTTAGGAGTTAGTTACATTCAGTTCTAGTCCTCTACATTCAGTTAGCACTAGTTTTTCATGGATACACTCAGGAGGGGCACATTTCTCACCTACCATAGTCAGTTAGCCTCAGTCAACACTGAATGTAACACTTGAGTTGTGTTTTACACAATTTTCAAGGAAACTTAACCTTATGTTTAGACTGCTTTTCCCCCCAAGCATTGTGGGCATTCTTGTCATTAAAATTGGAATTTTCATTCTTCTTCCCACCCTTATGACTATTTTTACCCTTTTTCTTATTCCTTTCGGGCTTCTGGTTTCCCTTCTGGTCTGATGATTGCACGAAAAGTACACTCTCCGTTCAGGTGGGTTGAGATGAAGCCATGGCTTGTCCCTAAGTGGATTGATTAATAGAAAATTGACTCACTTGTTTCACAACTGAATCCATAGGTTTGGCACTTGTACAACCCACAATTTCATCGGCATGTGGTCTAGGTTTGATCTTGGGATCGAAACTAGAACGTGGAGTGTTAGGTATGATCTCATACAAAAGTCGGGATTGAACATAAATCAAATCCAACTCCTGTGCCCTAAAAATTGCTTGTTCCTCGTTCTAGACTCTGGATGTAGAAACATCATTCGCAATGTAAGGTAACAATGATTTGAGGAACCATTCAAGGAGAAACTCCAGTGGTATGAAGGATTTAATCAACCTCTTCCATCTATGCCACTCTTGGATATGGTCCAAGATATGTGTGTCTTTGTCTTATCAAAATGTTGACAAGAGTTCTGTACCAACATCGTAATGCATGGGTAGCTGGAAGTAATTGAGGAAATTCATAGAAAGGTCATCAAACAAAATGAATTCCCCCCTCAGTAACTCTATATACCATTTCACTGCAGGCCCGGTGAGGATGCGTTGAAATGGCCTTAAACAGATTGAGTCATCATGTAAGGAATTAGAAGAGCACCAAAGGTGAAAAGTAGTGACATGTTCACTAGGATCTTCTCCTACTTTGCCCTCAAATTTGGGAATGTCTGAGGGAATATTATTAGGGATAGCCAACCAAGCTGAGTCATGAGATACTGAATCATTCATGAGTCTCGATAAGTCAGGTAATTTTAACATTGTGAGGAAAGGGAGCCTAGGTTAAGCAGGTCTATGCCACACCCTGATAGTTTTTGTTCATATAAGGATGAATACTATAAATACCATGGCCTTAGCCATAATTTCCTCCTCCCGATTGACCCATGTAGGGATGCACGGAAGCATTATGATATGGTGTACCTTGATTATGTAGTGCTACAAAGCCATAATTAGAGGAGTAAGTGGGTTGTTGATACCTGTACCCATAGGGTTGATAGTTCTATCCATACTGTGGTCCATAATATTATCCATGAGAAGATCCATAAGGTGTCCCATGGGATGTCCCATGAGAAGCTCCATAATTAGGGATATGGGGAACTCCTTGCAATGGACTGTGAGATGATCCAGAAATAGGAATATGACCTCTTGAGACAATAGGAGGTACTTGACTCTGAGATACTACCATGTGAGAAGTCGTAGTACAAACATGGCTAGTAGCAATATTTTTTCCAAACCACATGAATGAGGGGGAGGAAGGGTTGTCAAAAATGCATTCGAAGGAGTAGGGTTTGAGGATGAAGGGACATGTTAAGGGATGTAAGTGGTATTCCCTATGGTCACTTGTCTCGATTGTGGTATCTTCACATGACTACTAACACTAGGTCTAGGACAGACATGTGAGGTAGCTTCCACCACCAGGATGGAAGGTGCAATGTGACCAGTGCTCCCAAATCTCTTTGCATGGAAAGGAATAAGAGTGCCCCCAGGCATAGTGCTAGGTTCAATTTCTGACTTGGCATGATGTGTCAGATTGTGTGCAAGGATATCAAGTATGCCATAACGAATATAACTAGTGCTTGTGGGTTCATGATGAGTCTCGTCACCTGGTAACCAATACCGGAGACCTATGAATGAGGGATCATAACCAGAATGTGAAGGTATTTCTGGTGAAGGATCATATACAGGAGTTGAATATACATCCTTAACCTCTTGAGGTGGAGAAGACATCTCAGGAATCTCATCCCCATGATCTCCCATCGTGTGTGAATCAATGTGAGAAGTAGTCCACCCGGACTGTTTGTTTCTCTCTCCCAAAGGAGGAGGAGATGTGGAATGCGGAAGTCCTGCTAAATGACGAGAATGGAAAAGTGCCGCACTTGAATCCAAAATGACTCCAAAAATTGAAAAATACTCTATCTAATTACACAAACCCTAGGGAAACTAGCGTGCACATAGCATAAATCTATACAATGTAAATCCAAATCACAAGCAAACAAGGTTAGGATATGTGAGCTCCCAAATGAAGCAGGTATGTCTCTCCTAGGAGAGTCTTGAGACTCCCATACACAACAAGCGGAGGTTCGTAACCAAATATAGTGGCCCTCAGCTTCAATGCATATAGCGTTTGTGTTGTCTGACCCCTACCTGGCCATGACACTTACAGAATAACCTCTGCAAAGTACCCCCTCGATAACCTAGGTAAGGCAGTTAAGGTCACCTCAATATAATCAATGCTCAGGCGGAGACTCACAGGTGGGATTGACCATATGGGAACGGTAGCAAAGCCCAAAACTCTCGAAAGAGCCCCCAAATACGAATACAATCATGGAAATATCTCTAGTGCTACTCATTGATGACCAGGGGTCATCCCAATCATTAACCACTCACACCGCCTCATGCTTAAAATCCCTTGTAAGAGGAGGATCCTGAAAAGCACTAATTATATAAAGGAATTTCACACTCTCACCTAGATAGAAACATAAATATTTTGTTTAGTGGTCTTGGAGAATTTACTCATAATGAACTATTCCAAGACCCTAAAACATAATCTTGTTGGTGCACCTTATAAAAGAAAATAGTGTAATTCATTTTATTATGCGTTGATTTTAATAGGCTTATTACTCAAAAGGGAAAATGACCGTGCAACTAATGGTGTTATGATGCAACAAGAAGTAAAATGCACACCTAACAATCATTGCAAATGCATTGTGTCAAATGAAAAATAGGGTATGCTAGTACATGAAATGCAAAATTTTCCTTCAAATGAAGATGCAATCATTCCCATATGAAAATATGACTAATAGTTCTCTAAGCAAACGTAGTGCAAGTACAATGCAAAATGCAACAATGGAACAATGCATAATGATGCAAAAAGCAAATTTTTTTGTATTTTTTGAATTAAAATGAGATAATAAAGCAAAAATATGACTCTACAACCCCCAGAATCTACAAGCACTATTCAAATAGCACCCAAGAAAATCACTAAGGTAAAAGAGACCTAATGCACTAATCCCAAAACAAAAAATAAAAAATGCAATGACAAGAACATTCTCAAAAAATTCAAACTAAAAAGAATCTCTGGTCAGAAATAGAGGTGTATACAGACCCTAGAAGCATCCAAGAAGACTTATCAATTATCCAAACTCACCCAACAACACTTAATCTTCCCCAAAAAGGAAAATCTCAAGGCATACGCGACTGTGTGCAGAAAACCTGCGTATATACGTGGATATACCAGTAAAACCATGTGTACACGCGACTGTGAAGACAAAACTCGTGTACAGGAAGAAAAAGAGATAAAAAACAAGGTAAACAGACAATATGAGACAAAATTTACTCCTATCAGACACTACCAGGAAAACATGCCCCCAGACCCGACTTATAAACAAAGAAATCAGAGCAATTCAAGAACATTGAATGGCGATAAAACCCCCAAAAGAAATGACTAGGAACTCCCTAGTATGGTCACCAATTCTGTTACAGAGAAAAATTCCTATGGCTTAGGGTACCACAATAGATAGAGTAACCGCAGAAATCAATCCTTTCCCATATGCAAGATAAACCAAACATCTAACACTTAAGGATATCGAAACATACCTTATTCTAGATGGTTGATGTAGATGCCCGTTGAGCTTTTCCACTCTCGCTTGTATTAGCAATTTGCTTTCTCAACATTCAACAAACAAGACAAGCATGCTATATAATTGTGTTAGACCTACTCTAGCATATATAATCAATAATATATAAGCATTTAAAAGAATCCATGGATTTAATACTCATTTAAGTACACATTATTGGACAAGAAAAGATATTTCTATTAATATAAATCAGAGATTACAATAGTGACAACCTTTGTCAGCAGGTCTGTGAACTGGAGAAACTGAGTCCTCCACCTAGGCCTCCACCACTTCTATCCTCCATCTCTTGATAGCAACCTCACAAGCAAAGGAAATATTGGGAAGAACACAAAGTGCTCCAAGGGACAAAGGGATGCAGACTCAAGTATAATCTCTGGCAACAATGGACTATAGTTTTCTTGCTCTTCAATTCCTCCCCTTTCAATGTATCCAAAGGGTTCCTTATATAGTGCTTCAGTGGGGTAATGAAAGGTCAAATATGAGCAATCTCAAGGCATATGGAAGGCCAAGAGACAAGTGAATTGGATCCACATCAAGGAAAACTCCAAACCTATTTGGCCTTTTGCACACATCTCGTTGTACGCGGGTTTGAGGGTCATATCTGCGTATATATGCGAGAATGGGTTTAAAAGTCGCGTATAGAAAATAATGCATGTTTTTAGGGATGATATTGGAAACATCAAAGGTACAAAAATGGTTAATGGGTCCAAAGAGTCTGCAGAGGGATAGGGAAGGCCATAAAGGTGTGATCCACCATGTCTGGTAAAATCAGCTGTAACACTCGGCCTTTGGCAAGCTCGTAATGCTCGCAATTGAGTCTACTATGATAGGAATGGGCTCATTCAACCAAAGCGTCCCACAATGAAAATAGGCCAAGAGTTTTTTAACACATGCATGGGATTCATTCAGTCACCCAAAATGAGGCATATTGATGAGACCCAACAATCCAGAGTTGTCCGACCTGCTCTCCCATGGCTGAGGAATCCACTGAATTGGGGCACCAAGCACTGTTGAAACTGATTCATAGGGCTCATCCCAGACATATTTAAGCAACAAAAAATCATGGTCCTCAAACTTCAACTGAGCAATTCATCCCTTCCGATAGTGGTGACAATTTTGGTGGATACTTCTGATGCTTCATAGGATTCCTTGGCTTTTCTCTCAGATGCATAGGAGAGAAATATCCCAAGATATCATGAACAAAGACTCCCCTGGGCACCAAAGAATCTATAGCTCCTGAGCTCGATGACCCAGTCTGTTCAGTCCCTTCTCCTTGCACTCTGGCTGAAGTGTGGGTGTGCCTCTTCTGTGACAACGTGGAACTAGGCTTCTGAGCCTACTGCTTTCTCTTGGGGATGGATAATGAGCCGACTGGAATTCTCATGAATTCTTCTTCAATGGACATGGTCTGAATGGGGGACTCTTGTTCACTATAAATATCAATTGCATTGAGGTTGCTTAGCATGGCTCATGCCCCAAACTTTACAATGCACCCAATGACTCTACCCCTCTACTCTGTAACTCACCAAAATCTCACAACAAAACTGCACAACTCACACTCTACTCAACACTTTGCTCGCTCAACTAAACAATTCCTTCCTCCCACATCCTGTGCACTTTTTATAGGAACCTCCCAATTCGAAATCAACATTGCCAAATATACCATCTCCATTATGACAAAATCCGGTTGTAATGACACCAAATCCACTGGAAATCTAACCCTTCAATTGGCAGGATCGACCATTAATGCTCGTCGCTTCAACAAGTGCTTCCAGGTAACTATTTTAAATTCCTGTATTTATTACTGATTTGACCAACCCCCATCACTACAGATATTGCAGGTGATCTCCTTCTCGTTGCTACTAGCTCCTATCCTTGCACATCCTCATCCCCTAGGCTTGTCTTGTTGCTAGCTATTTTTTTTTCATAGCGCATCTAGCAGTGCACAACTCTACCCCCGTTCTATAGGGATTTAAGTGACTCCCATTGAGGAGCGTCGAGAAGACCACACCATATAATTGGTGTAACTGAACTGCACCTCCAGAAGTAATGGAATGAACAAGATACAGACCTAAATAGTGCATCTGTAACTTACCTAGATGTTTCATGAACTTGTTGTCATATAACAACACCAAATCTCCTTCTGCAAACTATTTTTTCTTAATGTGGCAATCATGCCACTCCTTCTGTCAATCCTTCACAACCCACTAGTGGAAGCCTACAATAAAGAGGTCTTCTTCAAGATGGATCATCTGCATAATGCACTCTTCTAATGCTTCTGCATCATCCATGCCAGTTTTCACAGCGATGCGCAGACTAGGAACAATGTATTCCATATGCATGACTGCCTCTTTCCCATTTACTAGCTTGAATGGTGTATGTCCTGCCAGCTGTTTGCAAGTGGCACAATAGGCCCATAGCACTGCTAGAATTTTAAAGTCCTTGTCATTGCGATTATCATTACATACCTTCGTTAGCGTTGTTTCCAAAAAAAAATTAAACACTTCAACAGTCCCATTCACCTACGGATGGTATGGTGTGCTTCTCTTATGTTGCACCTGCAACTCCTCAATTAGCGCTTGCATAGTACGATTGATAAAGTGACTACCCTAGTCACTCATCAATATCCGAGGACACCCAAACCGTGTCACAATGTTTTCAAAGATGAACCTCGCTGTCGTCGCAGCGGTACAATCCACAACTGGGGTAGCCTCTTCCCAACTGGTCAGATAGTCGGTCACAAGAATGATGTATCTCACCCTAGTCCTCTTCCTTGGTGGATTAATGGGACCCACAAACTCTATGGCCCATTTATCAAAAGGTTACAGAGTTGCCTGCAGCACTAGCAGCATCTCATCCCACCGCAATGGTTTACTGACGTGCTGGAAGACGTCACAACTCCTTGTATATTCTGCGGCATCATTATGTGACATAGGCAAAGTCAAATTCCTGGAACAAAAGTAGCCACCGACAGATTCCCTCCACGCAACATAGGATTATTGACCAAGTATTGGAAAGCAGAATGATCAATGAACATCTTGAAATGTTCACCCAACAAAAAGTGCCTAAACTTTTGCAAGGCATAAACCATCGTCAAGCCTTCTCTTTTAGTCATTGTGTAATTTTGTTTAGAAAATGACAACTTTCTACTGGCATATGCAATTGGGTGATCTAGGTCGCCCTCACCTGGTTGCATAAGCACAACCCCTAGCACAACAAAAGAGGCATCGACGTGCAAATGGAACTCCTTATTCCAATCAGGAAAAATCAATATGGGCGTGGAGGCCATATTGGCCTTCAATGTGTCGAAAATTCCTTGACATTACTAAGTCCACTCATATGCAGCATCCTTTTTTAATAGCTTCTCCATAGGGATAGTAATCGCAACGTATCCTTTGATAAACTTGCAATAATAGCTCATATGCCCTAGCATTTCCTGAAGCATATTCACATTCATCGGTGACAACAGACTAAGAATTAGTGCGATATTCATCGGATCAACCAACAAACCATCCTTACACACTATGTGTCCGAGTATCATTCTAAATGGCACACAAAACATGCACTTATTAGAATTTAATGCAATCCGATGCTGTCGACACCTTTCAAGCATCAATCGCAAGTTGTCAAGATGGTCCCTAATTAACCCATGGACAATCCAATCATCCATATATACTTGCAGGAACTTTTGAATAAATTCTTTAAACACAATGATGACGACCCGAGAAAATAATGCTGGTGCATTCTTTAGCCCAAGAGGCATAACTATATATTGAAAAAAGTCCCATTCAGTGACGAATGTGGTCTTATTATGATCGTCCTTTGCAATCCGGATCTGGTGGTAGCCCAAAATTACATTCGTGAAGGAATACATCTCTTGACCTCCTACTCCTTCAAGGACCTCATTTGTAAAAGGAGTCAGGAAGGGATCATGCACACATGCATCATTCAAATTTCATAGGTCGACGCAAATGAAGATTTTGCTGGTCTTTTTTATATTGGACCACCATAGGGATTATCCACTTTGATTCCTCTATAGGCTCAATGATCCTAGCATCTAGCATCCGGGCTATATCAGCCTTCACACAGTCCTTGTATTTTGGGTTCAGTCGATATGTCCTCTATTGTACTGGTTTTGCATTTGTTTTCTATAGGATTTTCATCTCCCCCAAGTCCCCTAATATCTCCTTCATTTCTGAAACCTGCATCGAAAAAAGATCATGGAATTCATGCAGCACGTCCGTGATTTTGGCCATTGTCTCCTCATCCCAATAGTACTTGACATTGGAAAATTTTGGGTTCTCTTTTGACCCAATGTTGACTTTCTTGATCTTCAGCAGCTGACTCATTGAATCTATCGGTATGTCGGGTGTTGTGATGTCATGGATTGTATTCAACAGTGTGCATGTGGATGAACTGGGTATGCGATAGGGACAACTTTCAACACTGTGTTGTAGATGATATGCAATGCATTATGAATTTTTGTGTTGGCATCCCGAAAACTGAACATCTGCATAAAGCAAATGGACAACTTTGACACTTTTCCTAGTGATGGATCATCTCCTTGTGCGTCACCCAACATCGGGGCGGTGTATCCTTTAGTGCTACATCTAGGGCCAATATCCTTTGGGGCTCAAACACTTTCTCTTTAAATTCTCAAAGGAATTTTGATAACACTGGAATCCCTTAAAAAATTGGAAAACCAACAATCTCAGTCATGACATGATGGAGAGACTATGTAATCAACCCACATTTTCTTAATGACACTTCATGCAACCTATTCTTCCAATTTTCTAGAGCATCGTCAGAATCAGAGGACACAGAACTAACGTTGTGCTATCCAAGTTTTCCATCGACGTTAGGATGGATATATTCTTGAGATATATTATAAACATAATCCCAACTTCTATCGACTTCATCCTTCACTGGTTCAATATACCGGCATCCTTCCTGAGGGTCCATGGGAGAGATGACCCTGACATCCTAGTTCTCAAACATCATGACCCATTTCTTGAAATTGATGACCACCATGCTATCATTATCCCACCTAATCCCTAGCAGTGTTGGATAAGAACCTCCATCTTCAACCACTTCTATCACATCAAAATCAACATGTGTTTTCATGCCTTCAATATCAACAACTAGGTTTGAGACGCGACCAATGGGCTGAAATTTTGCTTAGTTTTCTAGTCGCGATTTCACCGATGACCATCCCAAGGTTGGATTCCCCATAATTTTCCAAGTTTGCTTGGTCAAAATGTTTACATCTTATCCAAGATCTAGAATAACCGAGTCAACCTCATAATATCCGATCTCGATGTTCATCCGCATCTCCTTGCCTATCTTCCTCTTTTGCAAGGATTTCACCACAGAATCCTTCAAAGTCTTATGCTGCTGGTATAATAATGTTTCAAGCTTGAAAAGGGTTTCAGGGTTCCTTTCTAGTGACAAACAACTCTCAAAGAAATGCTGCAAGGTACCATGCTGCCATGATGAACCTGCCTATACAAATGCATCAAAAGCAGATGGCATGTCAATAATCAGTAACTTACTCAGATTTCTCACTATTGCATGCTTGACCTCAAAGAAGGTGTCCTTCTCTACCGCAATATCAAATGCTAACTTTTTCTTTCAAGCAAGCCAAACTTGCTATCGGGGTCTGTCTTCTCCAGTTGTTGCACTGGCGTGAGTAACAACCCCAACATAGACATCCTTCGTTCGTGGTTCGGCTTGAGTTGTGCCAACCATCGATCCTTGATATAGTTCTGAGCTTGATTCAATGGGGGGTCCTTATTCAATGGTTGATTCTGAGTTTGGGGTGGGTTTTGAGTCTGACTCTGTGGTGGGATCTGATTTTGCATCATCGACTGGTTCTGTACTTGGAATGTTGGTTGGTTCTGAGTTTGTGCATTCTACATCTGAGGAATGTTTCCAACCTTCCATTTTGTAATTAGCTGAGGGAAATTTTCAAAATTATGCTTGCTAGACGCACAATATGTACACTACGTATGAGGGAACTCATCGAAAACCCACCAGAAAAGCTTCGTCAATGAGGTTTCTCACTCTGTCGACACCCAACTAGCACGATCTCCCTGAGCACTAGTGCAAATAGGTTTTACCTTGCCCAGCAACATCCGCAGAGTAGACAAAGTCTCACCCGAGATGTTCAAGGTAGAGCTATTGAAACCAAGTTTGTGGCAGTAATAAGGGAAGATATAACATCCAACGGGTAAAGAAACATAAATATCAGATCATAGAACTAAGACAGTGATCGTAGTTTATCTTGACAACTACAGATCTAACAAATCACATTAATTTGTCGTAGTAGTTTTTGCACAATAGTATAAAACAACTTAAACCATCATTTATCAGAAATGTGACAGAATTGGAAGAGATCGCAGTGACATTAGTAAATCATAACAGAAATGCAATAGGTCTGGAATAGATCACGACATCATAAACCATAACAGATTCAATACACTTCTCATTGATATTGCAACAAAGAAAATAGGAAAACAAAAGACAATATTTATGCATCAACCATCATGTCATATTCATTTCGTTCGATGGATCCAAACAAATAATTCTTCTCCACAATAGGAGACCAATTACATCCCAAAATTCAGATAGATCACAAATAAAACAGATGACTCATCTAAACACTAGAAAGATCGTGCTAGATCTCAGAATTCCTATGATTGATGTCTCTCTCTTGTCCCTCCTCTTACATGATATCAAAACAAGCTCTATATATAGGCTTGTGCCTTTACATTGAAGGCCCATTTCTAACTAACTTCTAACCACTAATGACCTATGGCGACAAAACTTGGTCAAATAATATATTAAATATTCAAAAACGGTTATCTTTTTGCCCATCGCGATTATCTAGCCTTGCGTGGTGTCGTGTGAGCTTGCGTAGCTACCACGATGCTGCGCAACTCACTTACCAAAACCGCTGCCAACAATGCATGCTGTGCTAAGTCATCCCAAACAAAAGGAGTGTCCTTTTTTAACAGCCACATGAATCCGTGTGTCTTTTCTGCATAGTTATAGATGAAATGATGTAAAACATTTGTCATCCCTTGCAAACTTTGGAGTTCTGTTACATTAGTGGGAGCGGGTAGAACCAATATGGCTTGAATATTTAAACAGTCAATACGGATACCATCCTTGGACACTATGAATCCAAGAAGTCGACCAATTTTGACACAAAAATACATTTGTGGGGGTTTAAACGAATTTTCAAATGACAACATCTAAGAATAATAGCTCTCATAGGATCAACATGAAGGTCTCACTACTTGGAATGAGTAGGAGGTCATCAATATAGGGTTCCACCACTTATTTAATATCATGAAAATCATATGACATGGACCATTGAAATGTAGTGCCAACATGTTTTAAACCAAACAGGAGTTTGAGGTAGGTGAAGTGCTGGGTGTTATAATGACTTATGTATTCCACCTAATATTTAATTATCGATCGAGGTTGGTAAAATTCGAGTTGACACAAAGTATACATGAAGAGAGAGGGATTTCTAGGGCGTCGTAGAAATATTTTAACAAAGAAAATATCGAAAGATATTTCAAAATGAAAACTTGAGTCAAACTCCTATAAATTCATCTAGAAAAGTAACTAGATTGAAACAGAGTACTAGACCAAAGCAGTATTGAGCTATACTACTTTAATCTATAAACAAATACTGGAAAGTAAGGATATGAACAATAATAAAGAAAGTAAACTTCCTAGTCATCAACTATTCCACTTCTTAATCTAATAATTAGAAAGCTTTTACAAACAACTTTAGAAACTAACTATACAAGGAAATAGAGTTACAACACTAAATATATTTCACAAACTGCAACACTATGCAATTAGCAACTATACATAATAGCTAAACTAAACTATTTAGTTCCACTCTTTTTTGTTGTTCTTTGGGTATGCATTTACTGTGATTGGAACAAGAGCACGAGTGGTGTCAAAATGACTTTCAAAAGAAGTAAAGAAACTAAATGGAATCAAATCTAATTTAACTTCTACAAATATATGCAAGCTATGAAATGTCCAGTTACAAATGATGGTAAACATGACTATTTATTCCATAAATGAAGGACTTCTGACTTATCAAACAAAGAACCAAAATACATGGAAAAGAACCTAACTTATAAACAAGTAGAAAGTAGAAAACTTAAAAAAAAGAAAGTAGAAAACTTAAAAAGAAGAAAGTAGAAAACTTAATAAAAATAACTTAAAAAGAAGCAAGTAGAAAAATTAATAAAAATAACTTTAAATCCTATTCTACAATTCTTTTCAGTAACCAAACAGTGAAAGGAATAGGTATTTCTACTATAACTAATATACAAAGTGCTAGTGTACTTTCCTAACATTGACATATCTAGTCCTAACCTTTGTAAAATAAATAAATCAAACCAAACTAATAATATGATTACAAAACAACACAACAATATTGAACAAAGAAATCGAAAACCACAATAAACCAAATCACAAGACATAACTCAAAACATAGGGTGAAAGGAGAGAAAAATAGTAATAAGTTCTAATAAATACTTTAAGTACTCCATCCTAAGGCTTTAATAATAAATATAACTATTGTCTAACTATCTCAGTCAAAACATAATAAAAAAGCTCAAGAAACAGGATTAAAACAGATTAAAAACACTAAAGGTTGAATGAAAGGCTGGATAATAGAATGGAAGGTAGGTTTGAACGACAGACTAAACTGCTGTCTGAATGACAGTCTGTATACATAAAATACTAATATTTTAAGAAATAATTAATCTAAATGACATTGAGATCAACTGATTCATGCATATGATAATAAAGTGCAAAGGAACAAGCATTAAACCTACTTAATAATTAAATTCAACAGTAAGTAACTCAAACTAATTCATATTTATAAAGAAATCATTATCTATTTTTCAAGAAATTTAAATATAACTGAATGCATTTATAACAAAGAAGAAGTAAATAAAACTGAACCTATTGTGAAAAGTTAACTTATGCTAATCTATAGTTATGAAAATAAATTGCTTCCTATTATAAAACAAACTGAAATATGATTGAACTAAATCTAAAACTTAGATAAAAAACTGATAGAATCAAACCTAACTATAACAAAACTTAACCTACAGAATTAAACTAATTAAGTCTTATCTAATTGCAACAATGAAACCAAACATAAGACTGGAAGGAAAGATGGAAAAAAAAGTGAAAGCAAAGATATGCATGCCACCAGTTAATTATATCTGGAAATGAAAATACTTTAAAAACATAGCAATACAATGTAATCTATACTACTGGAAACAAGTAATTATAGAAAACTAAACTGCATAACAACTTATAAAAGAAATTAAACTAGTGAAAAGAAAGAGATACATGAAAATACACATAAGGATGAAACCTTTGGTTGATGTGGGGCCCTCCCAATAATTAGAGTGATGACTCGCTAAATGCTTTACATGAACATGATCATAAACACGACAAGACTGTAACTGGTATTAAGTTTTAAAACAATATTATAGAGTTCTTCAAATCGACTGATTACATATAAAAGAGAGGCTAACTAACCACTTGCGTAGAGGATAATATATATAATGTTTACAGAGGTGAGCAGGTTTACCCTTTAGTGGTCGACCACTCTCTAAATTTAGTCAACCTTTATGGCAACTAACTGATCAAGAGCCAACACACAGCGCTTCTTCCTCCTTTATTGCACGTTAGTTCTCCATGGTGCGTGATGTGGCATGAGGATCCTTCTTACGCAAATTGATGTTACGGTGTCAAGCAGAAGAGGATGATGGTGAGTCTTCTATAATGAATATTACACTATCACCCATATGCATGGACAATAGGCATTTTCCATGCTTTAACGCCCAGGAATATTCCATCAACAGCGCGCGGTTAGCTCGACAGACTGAACGGTAAGCTAGATAGTGAGATGGATATGCTCTATGAATATCGAGGGTGGATACATTGTTTGTTCGTTGGCTCATTTAAGGACTATATTTTTCAATCAATTAAGAATCAAACATATATCAAATATCTTTGAATTAACTAATAAAATCATGAAATAACAAGAATGAACCAGAACTTTGCATAAACCCAAAATATAGTCGTACTTGGTGCTGAATAATGAGATGCATGACATAAAACATGCCAAAAGGTGACAAAATATATGTCAATCATGTAAATTATCACCCAAAAATGATAAAAAAATAGGATCAACATTTCCCCAAACCGGAGAAATTCTAGGTCCCACTAAGGAAAGGAAAAGTGAATCAGGAAGATGGCTGAGCTGCATTAGCAGTTGCCTTTGACCTGGTTGACAGAACCGGAGTTTTAAACTTCAATTTTTGAGCCTGTGATTTCAAAACAGTATGCCTCTCCTATTGAGACCTATGTGACAAATTGATGGCCTTATTCATCTCTTAGATGGTTTTGACCTGCAAGCGCAAATATTTATTCTCTTGCCGAAGACTTGCGATTATCTTAACATACTACTCATTTCATCTTACTGATTGAACCAATTCTTGAGTCAATTGATCTACCATTGGATGATGCAGAGTAGATGGCTCTACATGTTTCTCAGACTCTTGTGGGAGACTCATCTCTCTTGATGGCAGATCGATATAAACAGAAGGAATGTGTCTGTCAGGACTCGTGTCCTCTGTAGGTGTAGGGACATTTTCATGATCGACCTTCTTTAGTAATTCAACTGATACATGGGCTAACACAAACAAAGGTGAGTTTGGATCAAGGTTATACATTTGAATCATACTGTCTAGGAAATCAGTCTGCACATCAAGCTATACCACAGTCTGGATACTATGCTGAACTATGGACAGGATAAATTTTTCCTTCTGCTTTCTGGTGCGAGGTCGTGACAAGGGTACAAATTGAGCAGGAATAACAGGGGTGGTATAAGTGGATGGAATTGCCTTTGATGTGTCTTCATTGAGATGAACAACATTGGGGATTTTCTTCTCTATGGATGGGGATTGAATGGAATCATGATTATGGAGATGTTGAGGGCGTTTTCAGATATTTAGATGGGGATTAAGAAATTTAAAAATGAAGGTATCCCAAGATTGGTTCTGCTCTTTAAGTTGATCTAGAATCAATATTTCAATCAAACTATGATGATACAGGATACCCTTATGGTTAATGCTATTTTTCTTGACCTAGTTCGACATCTTCTCTAAACTTCTAAGAAAATAGAAATGGAAATTAAGAAACTTTCGATTGACAAAATGTGCTATAAAATGGATATGACAGGCTTTAAATACATTGAAAATACCCTCACAAGTAATCAGATGAATGATAATTGTCAAAGGATTGATGTACTATGGATTAATCTAGTTGCGATGGAAACCTTTGATGCATGTAACATGCTGGTATTTTGGTTTAAGGGAAAAGTTATGAGATTCCCATGGAACAAACCAAGCTTCCTTGAGAGGGCACAACCCTTGCCTTCATTCCATTAAATACCATCGCAAAAAGCAGGGAGATTTCCTCATTATACCCTTATATTAGGTGAAGGAAAGGGTTCCATCCAGCATAGAAAAAGACCTATCGGCATTCCCGAAACTTTTGAATTTGAAATAAGTATTGGTAGCTCTCAAGCTCAAAACGATTTGGCATAGTTCAAGCAGAGACTAGGATACAAACTTTTCAGGGAGTATAGGAAGAAGGTGATGTTATAGCGGATTTCACCACACTAGGTGAATCACACATTGTATGGCCTTCCCCTGTCCCGCTGCAGACTCATTAGCCCCTATGGAATACTTTTTTTCTTTTGATGTGTCCTTGATCATCCCTAAAAACATAAGAAAAGTGATATACACGGATTTTACCCCGATAACCTCGTACATACACGGATATGACCCCTATAGTTGCGTACATCGGGATGTGTGCATAATCCAAATCCTTTTGGAGTTTTCCTTGACTTGGATCTGACTCATATGACTCCTAGCCTTCCATATGCCTTGAGATCGCACGGATTCGACCTTTCAATATCCCTTTGAAAAGCTATATAAGGAACCCCTTGAGACATTGAAAACAGAAGAGAGAATAGAGAGATTGAAGCAACAAAACTATAGTCCATTGTTGCCAGAACTATACTTGAGTCTTCATCCCTTTGTCCCTTTGGAGCACTGTTGTGTTCTTCCCAAGATTTCCCTTGCTAGTGAGCTTTCTATTGAGAGATGGAGGATTGAGGTGGTGGAGGCCCAAGTGGGGGATTCAGTTTCTCCGATTCGCAGACGTGCCGTCAGAGGTTGTATCTATCTTGTAATCTCTGATTCATATTAATAGAAATATCTTTTCCTGTCCAGTAATGTGTATTTGAATGAATATTATATCCATTGGAATATGTCAAATGCTTTTACATTATTGATTATATATGCTAGAATAGATCTAACACCATGATATATAGTATGCTTGTATTGTTTACTTGTTGTTGAGGAAGTATTCTATCAATTCAAGCTGAAGATTGGAAAGCTCAACGGGGATCTACTTTAACCGTCCGGAATAAGGTACGAGGTTCATTCCTTTAGTGTTAGACATTTTATTTCTATTGCATATTGGGAAAGATTGATTTCTGGAGTCTAGCTGTCTGTTGTGGTACCCCAAGCCATAGTAATTTCTCTATGTAATAGAATTGGCGACTCCACTGGGGAGTTCCTAGTAGTTGTCCTTTGGGGGTTGATTTCTTGGCATTCAATATATTTGAATTGCTCTCTCTCTCTTGTTTCAGTGTCAGGTATGGGGGCATGTATGCCTGGTAGAGCCTGATTGGTGTGAAGTTAGTCTCAGCCTTTCTGTTTTCCTTGTATTTGTGCATCTTTTTCTTCCTGTACGTGGGTTTGTCACTTACAGTCGCGTATACACGCGGTTTCCTCTGGGATTTCTGCATATACACGTGGGTTTACTATGCACAGTTGCGTATACCCTGGTTTTTACCTTTTTGTGGAAGATAGTGGATTGCTCGGTGAATTCTGTTAGTTGCTAACTCTCCTTTGGCACTGCCTGAGTCTGTTAATACCTCTATTTCTAACCAGAAATGTTTTTTTAGCCTAATTTTTTCTTTTAGGAAAGTTCTTGTCATGGCATCTTTGATTTTTTGTTTGAGATTAGTGCATTAGAGTCCTTTTGCCTTAGTGCTTTGCTGGAATGCTTTTTATGTTTGCTTGCAGAGTCCGGGGTGGGTAGAATCATTCTTTTTCTTTTTGTATCTCTTTATTTTCAAAAAATCCAAAAACATTTGCTTATCATCATGCATTGCATTTTGCACTTTGCATTGTACTTGCACTAGATCTAGATTTGCTTTGGAGTAATAGTTAGGACTTCATATAGGGAATTTTTCATTCAGCATTTGAAGAAGAAATTGTGCATTACACGTAGTACGCATAACCTGTTTTCATGGACACAATGCATTTGCATTGATTGTTAGGTGTGCATTTTTCTTATTGTTGCATCATAACACCATTAGTTGCATGACCATATCCTATTTTTGAGTAATAAAGCCAACTAAAATCAACGCTAATTAAAATGAATTACACTCTTTTATTTTCTAGGGTGCACCAACAAGCTTGGGTTTTAGGATCTTGGAATAGTTCATTGTAAGTTAATTCTCCAAGATCACTAAATGAAAACAACTAGGTATCTGTCCAGGGAGTGTGTGAAATCCTTGATATAACCAGCATTCTCAGGATCCTCCTCTCAAAAGGGAATTAAGCACGAGGCAGTGTGAGCGGTTGTTGATTGGGATAACCCCTGATCGGTAACTGTGTAGCATCAGCGATATATCCAGGATTGTATTCGTATCTGGGGGCTCTTTCGAGAGTTGTGGGATTTGCTACCCTGCCCATATGGTCAATCCCACTTGCGACTGTCCACCTGAGCTTTGATTATATTGAGGTGACCTTAGTGACCTTACCTAGGATATTGAGGGGGTACTTGTAGAGGTTATTCTACATGTGTCCCGACCAAGTTGGGGTCGGACAGCATAGTCGCTTTATGCGTTGAAGCTGAGGGCAACAATAATTGGTTACGTACCTCCACTTGTGGTGACAAGGGCCTCTCAAGCCTCTCCTAGGCAAGACATACTGGCCACATTCGGGAGCTCACTTATCCAGCCCTTGTTTGCTTGTATTTGGCTTTAGATTTTATTAGTGATTTCTCTGTGCACACTAGTTGGCCTAGGGTTTATGTAAATAGAGAGTCTTTGCTTTTTGTTGAGTCATTGTGGATTCGAGTGTGGTTCCACGCCATTCTCGTCGGATATCAGGACTTCCTCCTTCCACTTCTCCTCCTCCTTTGGGAGAGGGGCCTTGAATGTCTAGGAGGACTATGTCACACACTAATTCATACACCATGGAGGATCATTCAGAGACTATTCCTGAGCCACTTCCAGAGTGCAGAATGAGGAACAAGCAATCTTTAGGGTGCAAGAACTAGACTTGATCTATGCTCAGTCTGGTTTGTTATATGAGATTATACCCAATGCTCCTCATTCTAGTTTCGATCCTAAGGTCAAACCTGGACCACATTCCGACGGCATTGTGGGTTGTGCAAGTAAGAAACCAGTAGGTTCAGTTGCAAAACAAGTTGCTCAGTTGTCAATCAACCAATCTGCCTTGGGACAAGCTATGGCTTCATCTCAGCCTACCCAAACGGTGAATGTACTTGCTATGCAATCATCCGACCAGAACGGTAACCAGCAACCCGGACGGAATAGAAAAAAGGGTAAAAACAATAATAATAAAAAGGGTGGGAATAAGAACGAGAATGCCAACAATAATGACAAGAATGGTAAAAATGTTGGGGGGGACAAGCAGACTAAACGTAAGGTTAAGTTTCCTTGCAAGCTATGTAAGGACGATCAACTAACTTACTTGTGCCCTAGAATGGATGAAGCTTCGAAGTTCATAGCACAGGGCCCAGCTGTGTTAACGAACCCTTTACCACATAACCAGAATATGAACTCGAAGTCCCATGATCAATCTAGTGATGATGATCCAGCTGAAACTATTGGTCGTGGGTGCATTAATATGGTCCGTGCCACAAAAGTTGTGACACATGTGAAAGATTATACTTTGTCACAACCCAACTCAGGTAAAGAACCTGATCCACCAGGAACCCCTTTGCGCATTGAGAAACCTACAGATAAACCTGAGGTTGCACCTCACATTCCTAAGGGGGTACTTAAGTGTTCGGGGCATAACCCAAATGCCCGAGCCACCCAGACTTATTCAGTTGTCGAGGACTTGGGTCATACTTCTTGTGCGATGTCTGCATTGGAAGTGCTTTAGAGTTGTCTGTCGTAAAGGAAGGCTTTGATTTCCACTCTTGGTGTGAATGGTGATGATTCTTCCTCAGTGATCAAATTTGAAACCGCAGAACATCATCCTTGCTTGCCCTACTATGTGTCCCTCTTGGTGCATGTAGAATGTCTTGATATGATCGTCAAGCATACTGTGATTGATGAGGGTGCTGCTGCTTCTATGATGTCTTTGTCTTGTTGGAAGGGTCTTGGTTCTCCTGAGTTGTCAAAATCTACGACCATGTTAACTGCTTTTGATGGGAGATCGTTTAGGCCGCACGGTATCCTTCCTTCCCTTAAAGTCCATTTGGGAGGGAAGACCATTGCGATAGAGGTTGAGGTGGTTGATGCACCCCTCAACTATAATCTCTTACTAGGAAGGAACTGGATCTATAGTATGCAAGTCGTTGCGTCTTTCGTGTTTCACGTTGTATGCTTTCCGCAAAACGGGAAGATTGTAACGATTGATCAAATGGCATTCAAGAATTCGCCTGTTACTACATCTTCAGGAGCTTCGGTTCTGAAAGTTGAAAATTCCCAGTCAACAATTGGGAGTGTGGGTGTAGGCATGTATCCATCCCTCATGGGAACCTTTAGTTGTCCTACACCCGTCCTCATGATAGGATCTAGTTTCGATGGTGCTTCGACGTCTATGAAATCGGTGCCTTTTCACACAAGTCATATGGGAGATCCTTGGATTCTTCCTTCACCGAGTCCTTCAAGTGAGGCCATTGAGACGAGCATGTCATTTCCTGTAGTGATGATAGCTTACCAAGATAATCTCCAGTCTGCTACAGAGCCTTGTTCTTCCTCTTTGCGGACGGAGGAGGAAGACCCCTATGTGCTGCCGGCATGGGCAGTACAGTCTTCTCATGCCCATGACTACCTTGATATGGTTTTCCCTTCAGATGAAGCGATTATCGAGGGTATGTCAAGAGTTGAGCCACCATGGGAGGAACTTCATCATATATCGTACTTCCTTCCAGAGCTTGACTATTTGGAGCATGAGGATTATAGGGAGATTCTTAGTCAGAAAGTTGGTAGACCCATGATTCCATTAAGCTCTCCTGGTCTGATGGCTGATGGAAACATGGAGAACATATCGTCAACTATTCCTATCAACATTTCTCGCAATCCTGGTACAATTGAGAATGTCTACATTGGGGTGGATTGTTCCCAAGATGAGATTCGGGAGTATACCGAGCTATTCAAGGAATTCTGTGATGTTTTTGCTTGGTCTTACTATGAGATGCCAGGGATTGACCCTCAGATTGTCGAACATGAGATTAAGACTTACCCCAATGCTAAGCCTGATCGACAGCGTTTACGTGCGGTGAATCCTAGGAAATCACCCGCCATAAAGGTAGAGATAGAGAAGCTATTGAAAGTTGGTTTCATCTATCCCATTCCCTTAACGGAGTGGGTTTCAAACCCCATTCCGATGGATAAGAAGCAGGGTGCAATCCGTATACATTAGAGGAATTTTGGGGTCTAAAATGGGCCTCCTAAGGAAAATAATAAAATAATAGTTAAAATAATAAAACAATAGTTAAAATAATAAAATAATATTGATTAATTTTGGAGGAAGAAAGAAAAAAACTACTTTTTGTGTTCGTATTTTCGACATATCTCCTTGTGTTTTTACTCAAATTTCGATCGGGAGAGCTCGTTGGATGTGGAATCTGATTCCGCATCCAACGAGTACCCATACTGCATACTTTTGATGGACCCCTCTACCCCAAAAACAAGAAATACCTGAAAAAACGTGATGATGACATCATCATCACGTTTTTTCAAGTATTTCTTTTTTTTGGGGTAGCGGGGTCCGTCAAAAGTATGCAGTGTGGGTACTCGTTGGATGCGGAATCAGATTCCGCATCCAATGAGCTCTCCCGATCAAAATTTGAGTAAAAACATAAGGAGATATGTCGAAAATACGAACAAAAAAAGTAGTTTTTTTTAATGACAAATATGTCAATTCAACCATTATGGTTGACTTATTTTATTGAAATTCTATTGGTTCTTGAATTCCAACTCACAAAAACTTATTTTGGCACGTTTTCTTATAAGGCCCATTTTAGACCCCAAATTTCCTCTAATGTGCACTGATTTCCGTGATTTAAATCATGCCTGTCCTAAGGATGACTTCCCCATGTCGTTTATAGATTAGATTTTGGATGAGTGTGCAGGTAGCGAGGTGTTCTCCTTTATGGATGGCTTTTCCGGGTATAATCAGATCCAAATTAAACCCGAGGACCAACACAAGACCGCATTTATTTTTCCTTGGGGAACATTTGCATATCGGAAAATTCCTGTTGGCCTAAAAAACGCCGGAGCTACGTTTAAGCGGGTGATGACCTTGATCTTCCATGATCTCAAATCTATTATTGAAGTATTTTTGGACGACCTCGCTACTCATTCTCGCATGAGGATGCATCATTCTTATCACTTGAGATTGGTGTTCGAAAGGTGTCGGCACTATTCTGTTAGATTAAACCCTCATAAGTGCATCTTTTGCATGAAGTCAGGTCGTTTGTTAGGATTCATCATTTCGAAAGAGGGTATAAGAGTCGACCCTTTGAAGGTGGAGGCAATACTTCAGTTGTCTCCTCCATGAAATATTCGTCATCTTCAGTGTTTGCAAGGCATGGAAAACTTCCTATGAATATTTGTTGTCAACTTTGCCAATTTGACTAGAGGTTTCATGCGTCTCCTGAAGAAGGATACTCCCTTTGAATGGGATGAGCGAGCCCAGGAGTCCTTCGATGCACTTAAGCAAGCCCTAGTATCGGCCCCGGTGATTATTCCTTCGGATTATATCCGCGATTTCCTATTATATGTGGCTACATCTTTAGAGACGATTGGTATGGTTTTGGTTCAAGAGGATGAGGAGCTCCAGGAGCATGTCATATATTATCTGAGCCGAAACCTTATTGATGCAGAGATTCAATATTCTCATGTCGAGAATATTTCCTTAGCTACCGTACATGCGGTGCAGCATTTGAGACATTATATTCTCCTTCGCCAGACCTTGGTTGTTGCCCATTTCAATCCATTTCAATTCATCCTCACACGTAGGATGATTGGGGGAAAGTATAATAAATGGATTGTCATCCTGCAAGAGTTTGATCTCGAATTTGTTTTGGCAAAATCGAAGAAATCTTTAATCTTTGCAGAGCTCATATCAGATTTTTCGAGCGAAGCCGAGGAGTTGGTATGTGAAGATACATTCGTTGATGAACACATTTTCTTAATCTCAACGGCTGACCCATGGTATGGGGATATCATAGTATATATGAAAACATAGAGGACCCCTAATCACCTCTCGCGATATGAACGACAACGATTATGTCATGTTTCCAAGAACTACCTCATAGTGGACAATACTTTGTACCACCATGGAGTAGATTCCCTTTTACGACGTTGTTTAACTCATGATGAGGCTGAGGTAGTGCTTAATGATTTCCACGGAGGGGCGTGTGGTGGTCATTTTTCTGGGCTTTCTACAGCTCAAAATATTTTGAGAGCGGGTTATTTCTAGCCATCGATCTTCAAGGATTGTATTGAAGCGGTCAAGAGGTGCCACCCTTGCTAGGTGTTCGCACATAATATGCACTCAAAACCTGCCCCGTTACACCCTGTTATCACCGCCGGTCCCTTCACCAAATGGGGGCTCGATTTTATGGATTGCAACCCAGCTTTAGCTAGGGGGAACCATCATATCATAGTGGCTGTTGATTACTTCACAAAATGGGCTGAGGTAATTCCTACAGTAAAATATGATGGTGAGACAGCCGCTCACTTCATATTCAACCAAATCATCACTCGGTTTGGGATTCCGAGAGAGCTTGTCACTGACCATGGCTCGCACTTTCAGAACCGTATGATGGAAGAGTTGGCATCCAAGTTAGGGTATAAGCAAGAGCACTCCTCTTCTTACTATCCTCAAGTGAATGGACAGGTTGAAGCTGTGAATAAATCACTTAAGTCCATTCTCCAATGAACCATCGCGCAAAGTAAGAAGAATTGGAATATTATGGTATACCCTGCTTTGTGGGCATATCAAACCACGGTTAAGACTGCCACTGGTTTTTCTCCATATCAGCTTGTACGTGGAGTGGAGTCGATATTTCCAGTTGAATGCAAAATTCCTTCGTTTAAGTTAGCTGTGGAACTCTTACCAGACACTTCGCCTTTGGAGGAGCGTTTGGTTCACCTTGAGCAACTCGATGAGCAGTGTAGAGATGCCTTGGTGACTCTAGAGGTTAATAAGCGTCGCGTAAAGGCTCAGTACGATAAGTCTATCCATCCAAGAGCGTTTAGTGAGGGAGACTTGGTCCTTTTGTGGGATCAATCGAAAGAACCCTTGGGGGCAGGGAAGTTCAATCCTATGTGGCATGGTCCTTACGTGGTCAAGCATGTATTAGAGAAGGGTGCCTACGAGTTAGTGGATTACGAAGGAATGACCTTGGAGGAGCCTAGAAATGGGCTCTATCTCAAAAAATACTATGCATGATCTTTAGTCGAGGCTGCTTGTTGTATATTATTGTACATCTTTTTTGCATAGTTAGGTCTTGTTTATCGTGATCGGATTTGTGATTAGTTTCCATTTCTTGTGGCAGATGTCAATGGAATATTCCACCTACATAGGATTTGTAGATGGTGCAAGCCATCACACTCAGCACTCAGCCTCAGCTGCTTGGGTGATTTATACTCCTATGGGTCAAGTACTGTCTTCAGGAGGTGTATGTCTACGGCCATATTCCAACAATGTTGCTAAATATAGTGCCATTATCGAGCTTCTACGGGATGCCATTTTGCATGGTGTTCTCTCTTTGGAGGTACGTCTTGATTCAGAGTTAGTAGTGTCACAGCTCAATGGTTTGTACCATGTTATAGATCCGATGTTATTGAGGAGATTCTTACGTGTGAGATTGTTAGAACGACAATTTGAGAGTATAACATATATACACATTCCAAGAAATTATAATCAAGTTGCTAACTCATATGCTAACTACGTGTTAGATTGGCATTTGTTTCATTCATCATAAATTAATCATAAACATGATTTTTACACATGTAAATAAATAAACCGATCACCATAAAACTTTTTATATATATCAAAAATGTGGTAATACATAGTGTCATAATACAAAATTGGGGCTTTGAAAGCCACCATCATATACATGGTAGTACAAAATAGATACACTCCTAGGTGTCTAGTCCTGTGGAGGTGGAGGAGGGTTGTGATCATGATATGTCACTACGGCTCTAGCTAGCCGCCGGATTAAATGCACCCATGCGTGTGGTACACCCACCACCTGTCTCTACATAGCCTCAGGCAAGTCCTCGACTTGCACCATGGGAAGTCTATGAGTCAGTCGCACAAAGTTGGTATGGATGTTTTGGAGTGTTCGCTCCGCATCCACACTGGTGATATCGTCTCCTCTTCCCCTCCATCTATGACGTGGGAAGCCCTCTAGTCATCGTGGTCCCACATCTGCATGTGAATGGTAGATGTCATTATGTATTGTCACCCAAAAACATGTCTTTTTGATTCAATATAATCAAGAAAACACAAAAAATTAAATACTTCAAAAATTTTCAAAAGAGTGAGGGTCGAGATTCATTACCTATGTCTCCATATGCTGATCCTGGTGGCAATGGCATGTCCGGATCCCCCCGAAAATATATCCCTGCATAGGGGTAGTAATCTATGGCAACAATCTGTCGTCGCCACCATGGAAAAAAGTTAGCTAGATAGGGGTTGGCCACCCAACCTCCCCCCAATCTGCACATCGCATCTTCCCAACGTCGTTGGGTTGGATCTCGAGCCCCATGGAGAGGAACATACACTCTAGGGCTCAATCCTGGAACACGCTCGAAGAAAAATGTGCTCAAAATGCTGCTGAACCCGAAGTTCCGTATCCTACCTACCTTACACTCACTGAGCTGATGTTTCATGTTGCTCAGTAGTGAAGTACTCCAGTCATAGATGGCCAGTCTCATACACTCCACTGCATAGAACATCAATGGCCGAGAGGCCTGATGGAGTGATGCTAAGCCTGCTATCCTGCCCAGCGTCAGTAGTATGGCCTTTAGGCCCAGCACTTGTATAGCGTTGGTGGTAAATTGACTCCCCACCTTCTCAGTATCTAGGTAGCAGTACACAGCTATGTACTCATCGATAGTAAGCCCATGACCTGGCCCACCGTGGGCACGAAGGTTCACCATCTCCCCTCGTCGAGATAGAACTGTAATAAAGTAGATATCCTCCACCTCAATGGTGAGGGACATACCGTCTATCCGGAAGGAATCTGAGTCTGGATCCCAATAGTCTACTAGCATCTATAGCAGTCCTGGTTTGGCCCTCAAGCCACCTAGGCACCAAAACTTATAGAGTCTGCATGCACATAATACTTGTTGAGCCCTTATGTCGTCCCTTACTGCCTCCTCTACTTCACCATGCTCATGTTCTCGCCATTCTATCACCATCCTGCATGAGAAATTGACCAATTGTCCATTAGATTCTTGTAAATCCACTTGCGCGGAGTCATATGCAGCTGTTTTGCAAACAGCCGCGTATGTACGCGGTTTCTATCCCCTTTTCCGCGTATAGCCAGCCCTATACACGAAAAAAGCTTCGATACCCATGTGGGCCATAGTGCTCATGTAGAATTGGCCTTTATAACCTGATTTGACCATGAAAACTTGTAAAAATTGTATTGAAATGCAAGCTGAGAGCATGAGTAAATACCTGGAAGAAACGGTTGTGAATTCCGTCGGCTGGATCTCCTAGAATTTGCAGTTGAAAATCAGAGCTCCAATGGGTAAAAGTTTCAAATGATTTCTATTTTTTACTATTTATAGAAAAATTTTCAAATATTTGAAAATTTTTACCCCCGTTCCTATAGTTTTGACCGTTTCTAACCATTTTGGACCGTTTCTGACATAATCTGTGATGTAGAAGACCGTTTGCAGTGTCGTTTCAGCCTTTGGATTGACCCGTTCATACTAATATTAGGTATAATGTCTACACTAGCATATAGGTTAGGTTCACCACCGTTTTCATTTTGCATGACCTTATGACCATGTCACTATATCCTTAAGTACGAACCCACTCTATTATGTCACAGAACCTTCTTGCTGTTATAGAAGTGGCATGATATGAGTGGTAGAGCCTCACCTTACATGGGTACCCTAGTTAATTCCTTATTTGCATTTGGTTCCCATGCCGATGTTTCTCCCTTTAGGGTGTGGGATTCCGTTGTATAGTATTTCCATGACATTTCGCAAGAGCCTCATACTCCTCTTGATCTTATGCTGGCCATGATCCCCCGGACTCCCTTGTATCAAGTTGTGGATGCATTATCATGAGCTTTGCCTGTCTTATTGAGCTTTATGCCGGCTCCCCTGAAATTGTGTTTCATCCATATAGCTTGAGCTTGTCTCATGTCTAGCCATGCAGATCCTTTCTTTATATCCTTCACAGCTTGATTCCCTTTTACCGGGAGGGGATTTTCCCTCGAGTGTCGATATCCTACACATGTATCCTTGCATTGAGCATAGGTATGTTCCACTGCTTGGAACTAGTTTGTTTTCCCTCATGACACTCGTCTCCTCCTATTTTGTAACTATAAAGCTAGTTTATTCTTTTTTCAAGCTTTTCAAATAACTGAAAAAGTCCAAAAAAAATCAAAAAACCAAAAAGCCGGACAAGAAAAGATATTATATTTGCCAGCTGTCGAGTCGTTTATCCTTCGAACAGAGCACTATATATCACATCCATTGGTTGGGTTATAGTTTGACTTTAGGAGCTGTACTCGTTTATCTGAGTTTATCTCCACCGACTGGTTAAGCTTCCAGTCCCTATGGAGCCTCTGTTGATACCTCCTGCATCATAGAGATGTCCCAGTTTTTATATCGAGTCTATGCTACCTTAATTCAGTCACCATACGCCATTATTCTCTTGTTCGAAGGAAGTTGAAACCTGAGTCGGCCATTCCTCAGTTATCTTGACTTTGCATGTCGGCCATTCCCGGTACAGTTACTGGTTCATACACCCTATGATCGAGTCCTTCCACATTATACAGCCTTGCTGAGTACCTCGTGTTGGATGATGGGGGATGCCCTAATGCCCTCCTTCCAATGGATTTCATCCCATCGACTTCAGATCATTTATTCTAGTATTGGAGTCTAGAGTCATTTTGAGTGCCTTGAGACTTGCAGTCATCAGTGGCAGGTTCTCTCGCCATCGACAGTTTTTTGGGAATACATCAATGTCCCCTGATCGATGGATTCTCTCAAGTGTTCGACCTCAACACATTTATTCACACTTGTTAGTTTTCACTCTAGTACCTTAATTCCCATTTTCATTATTTGTGGGTGATCTCGCGTCTGTTAATGGTATACATCAATGACCGGTAATCGGACGATGGACTACTATGTTCGACCTCGACACCTCTATTTGCATAGTAGGACATCTACTCGTAGCGATGTGTGTATAAGACCTTCTAGATTGGTGGCATCCATTATATGATACCTCCTTGATCGTGCTAGTGTTCATGATATTTCAGCTCTCGTGACTTGTTCCAGTATATGTTAGACATTTCCAGCCACTATGGAGATCTTGATCTATTGTATATCTTCAGCCTGTGTGGAGATCATGGTCCTTTGTATATCTTCATCATGGAGATTTTGATCTATGTATATTGTACATGGCTATGACCACATATGTGTTATCATGTTTCATGCCTATTCATGGCCATTGTACTCTTATGTATCCAGGACTGCTATATGTATTTGCAGTTATATGCAGAGTTGTATTATGGTATTATGCTGATTGGGTGGCTGGTCTTCCATTTGGGTACCTTCATCACTCCACTTCTGGGATGGAATTATAATGTATTTCGGCCATCGTATAACCCCTCTAATCTCATACATTAGGGGGCATCTGTTATAGCGGATTTCACCACACTAGGTGCATCACACATTGTATGGCCTTCCCCTGTCCCGCTGCAGACTCATTAGCCCCTATGGACTACTTTTTGTCTTTTGATGTGTCCTTGATCATCCCTAAAAACATAATAAAAGTGATATACGCGGCTTTTACCCCGATAACTGCGTACATATGCGGATATGACCCCTATAGTCGCGTACATCGGGATGTGTGCATAATCCAAATCCTTTTGGAGTTTTCCTTGACTTGGATCCAACTCATATGACTCCTGGCCTTCCATATGCCTTGAGATCGCACGGATTTGACCTTTCAATATCCCTTTGAAAAGCTATATAAGGAACTCCTTGAGACATTGAAAGTAGAAGAGAGAATAGAGAGATTGAAGCAACGAAACTATAGTCCATTGTTGCCAGAACTATACTTGAGTCTTCATCCCTTTGTCCCTTTGGAGCACTATATATCCATTGGAATATGTCAAATGCTTTTACATTATTGATTATATATGCTAGAATAGATTTAACACCATGATATATAGTATGCTTGTATTGTTTACTTGTTGTTGAGGAAGTATTCTATCAATTCAAGCTGAAGATTAGAAAGCTCAACGGGGATCTACTTCAACCGTCCGGAATAAGGTACGAGGTTCGATCCTTTAGTGTTAGACATTTTATTTCTATTGCATATTGGGAAAGATTGATTTCTGGAGTCTAGCTGTCTGTTGTGGTACCCCAAGCCATAGGAATTTCTCTCCGTAACAGAATTGGTGACTCCGCTGAGGAGTTCCTAGTAGTTGTCCTTTGGGGGTTGATTTCTTGGCATTCAATGTATTTGAATTTCTCTCTCTCTTGTTTCTGTTTCGGGTATGACAGGCTTTAAATACGTTTAAAATACCCTCACAAGTAATCAAATGAATGATAATTGTTAAAGGATTGATGTACTATGGATTAATCTAGTTGCGAAGGAAACCTTTGATGCATGTAACATGTCGGTATTCTGGTTTAAGGGAAAAGTTATGAGATTCCCATGGAACAAACCAAGCTTCCTTGAGAGGGCACAACCCTTTCCTTCATTCCATTAAATCCCATCACAAAAAGCAGGGAGATTTCCTCATTATACCCTTATTGTAGGTGAAGGAAAGGGTTCCAGCCAGCATAGAAAAAGACCTATCGGCATTCCCGGAACTTTAGCATTTGAAATAAGTATTGGTAGCTCTCAAGCTCAAAATGATTCGGCATAGTTCAAGCAGAGACTAGGATACAAAGTTTGCAGGGAGTATAGGAAGAAGGTGACTAACACACTCTATAGGGATAACGGTAAGTAAGATCGATATAGTAGAATTTTGCATGGTGCCTATTTAAAATGTGCTTCATTCAACCAAGCAAATGATCACGCAAAAGGCTCGACACATTTAGGCGATCGTTCCATTATGGTCGATCTTGAGACGTGTGTCATCAAGGAAACCTATTTTAATGAGTTCATAAGGTTGCAATCAGTTCAAACATGTCCAAAGGAAAACTTTGGACATGTTGAATGTATGAATTAATATGAATGTATAAACCCCATTCATAATCATAATAATCTTGATTTAATAAAAGGATTGACTAATTTTATAGTTTATGTGTGGAAGTGATAAGAGGGTAGGGATGGTGGTAGAGTCATAATGATTGAAAAGGTCATAAGGTCATATCGAATCCATATGGAGGTAAAACGAGATCACAAAGGTACAACACCTTAGGTCAATATTAGTCATAATGGCCTCGTAAAGGTGACTTAATAATCATGGTATGACTTAGCCAATTTTAACTTTTTGCCCAAACAAAACTAAACTAACACCTTGACATAATCACTATTTCTATAATATCACAGTTTTTATTTATATCATCATTTGGAATTTCATTCATACCAACATTCAACCCTTCATATGGTCTTGCATATGATCCTTCATATATATTTTTTGTAAAAACACGCTTTATGCTGTATCAGATTGCTACTAATTATCCTGAAAACATTTGTCACTTGTCAGAGATAAATAAAATTTTATAATTAAAAATAGTATAATCTATACAACATACTCTTCCTCCCCTAAACCAAATATATGGCATGTCCTCAAGCCATACAAGAAAAACTAAGTAATTTCAAATTAACTTAATATAGAGTCTTATCATGCTGTGATCATTTTTGCATGAAAAAGAAAACAAACTAGTAAAATGGAAATGATTCAGATATGTACATTTATCAGAAATAACAAAGCTTAGAAAAATCAATGTGAATAATGATAGCATAATTGGAAAATGCCATAGGAAAAACTAGTCATCCATGCCTCATTGTAAGGATGCCTTTTCATATTAAGAATATTTTGAGTTTACCATAGAGTTTGTGGGATTTTACAACTACGGGTTCCATTTCTAGGATAATCATATCCTAGGTATTGATTGAATTAGATGGCCAGATCCAAACCCAACTTACAACCATTCTCTAATGACATCATAAATAATTGGCGCACACATGTATTTATATATTTTAATATTATTATTTTCAACAAACCATGTGTAGAGTAGTGCATTAACTAGATCTCTTTTACGGGATATTGCCCCACTGCCAGCAGGCCTGTTTAATACCCTGGTGGGTTTATCTTGATACCATGCAAGCATAGCCCCACTGCCAGTGAGCATGTTCAGTACCTTGACAGGTTTAATTGCATTTACCGAGCTCCCTTGTTTTAAGATGTTACTTAGCATTGACCCGCTTCCAGTAGGCTTTTTTAGTACCCCGACGATTTTGCTTCATATAATGATTTTGAGTATATGGAAGTTGGTTGGTACTAGAGCGTGATAAGTGTACTAAACACATAATCCATCCTTTTAAAGAAAAAATTTCTTACATAAAATGGACTTAATTATAGATCATTTCAAAAGAGAATAACTTAAAGATGTTCTTTTGCTTTTTAGTATTTATTCTTCATAAAATGATAAGTAATGTTCCCCACAAGAAAAAATTTCACTTACTTCCAAGTTACCACAAAAATGCTTAAGAGAAAATTTTTGATAATAAGTATAGGATAGACTAGTAATCCATAGGTATAGGATAACAATATGAAGAATATGATAATTAGAGTAGGTATTTCAAGTAACTATCTTATTACATCAGAAATGTACATGTATGAATCAAAATACCATATATAAAAGCATAAAAAACCATAGAATTAGTGCTTAAGGATGATATACAAGGGATTCTTCAATTGTACTATAAACTTCAATTTTGATAGTAACCAAAAAGAAAGATATATCATGAATCTTTTAAAGCACTACCCCTTTTCAAATAATACTTCATAAGATGCTTATAAAGATAAAATATTTGTAATCAAACCGCGACACCACTTGTTAGATGGTTTGTATTTATTCATAACAAAACGTCTACAAAATTCATAAGAAAAAGGAAAAAGAGTCTTTCCACTTTAATTTGACAAATATGCAACAAATGATCATAGGGATGAAAATGAAGTTAATTTTTTAGAAATGACTCTTAATTATTCAAGAAAAAACAAACATATTTACATATATACAAATAATGAAAAACCAAAATAACTTTAAGGATTAGGAGGAGGAGGAATAATTTCTTCTTCAACCAATTCCATCTCCTTTTGCTTTAAGAAATTTTGTACGAAATCATATTTAGATATGGGTTGATGGTAGAGTCTAATTCTGTGTCCATTTACTACAAAGGAAATTTTAGAATCATCAATTGTCTTAATTTCTATTGATCCATTATCGAAAGTTGTAACTACTTCATATGGACCCATCCAACGAGTAGTTAATTTTCCTTTAAATTTTTCCTTAAGAGCCTTGATCTGTGACAATTGCTCTAGGTACACCAAATTGAGTGAATATTTCTTCATATATAAATTCTACTACCGATTTATCTGTGGCCCTAAACAAAGCTTTATCTTCTACCCACTTAGTAACATAGTCTGTGCAAACTAGGATACACTTCTTTTTACGAGACATGGGAGAAATAGGTCCTACAAAATCTAGAGCCCATTTCTCAAAAGGCTCTATCATGACTTGAGGTTGTAAGGGAATCTGATCAGATGATGTAGGTCTACCCATTCTTTGGAAACTATCGCATCCTTTGACATATTTGGAAGCATCCTTGAAAATGCCCAGCCAGTAATACCTAGAGTGCAACACTTTGTATGTCGTCTTCTTATAAAAAAAATTGTCCTCCACATGGTCCATCATGGCATGCATGGAGGGTATATATCATTTCATCTTCTCGTATGTATCTTCTAATAATGCGATCTGGGATAGTACAAAAGATATCATTATCAACCCAGGAATAGCTAGAACTCTGTACTATAATATGATGCTTTTTGGGTGGGGACAAGTGATTTGGTAATTTCCCAATTGTTAAATAATTGGCAATGTCTGCAAACAAAGGGGTTTGAATAGATACAATGAATAGATGTTCATTAGGAAAAGTGTCGTCAATGGGTTTAGTATCATCCTCATGTTGAATACGAGAAAGGAAATATGCTACTAAATTCTCTTTACCAGGTCGATCGATGATAGTAATGTTAAATTCTTGTAATAAAAGAAGCCACTGATTCACCCTACCATTAGTAATTGGTTTATTCATTAAAAATTTGATGGAAGAGTGATCTATATGTGCAAAAAATTCGTACCCTATAATGTAATGGACAAATTTATTAATAGAATAAACTACTGCCAAAAATTATTTTTCAATAACTGTATAATTTAGCTCGGCAAGGGTCAAATTGTTGCTAATAAAATAAATTGAATAAGGTGATTGGCCTTGTTTTTGGCCTAGGACTCCTCGTATGTCCATATCAGAAGCATCAGTAGATATATGGAAGGGAAGGGATCAATTGAGACCCCTCAATATTGGTGCCACTAATAATTTAACTTTTAAGACTTCAAAATCACTTTGAAAAGAGTCTATCCATTGGAATTATACATCCTTTGTAAGCAATTTAAACAGTGGTGCAGCTATTTTAGTAAAATTCTCAATAAAATAGCGATAATAGCTTGCATGACCCAAAAATATTCTCACCTCTTTTTGAGTTTTTAGAGAAGGAAGGCCAACAATTACCTCTATTTTTGTAGGATCCACCTTGATTTCTTGGGATGAAAGATGATGTCCTAAGACTATACCTTCTATTAACAACATTTTGCACTTTTCATGACTAAGGGCCAAGTTTGTTTGTTGACATCAAATCAGAACCTTCTCAAGGTTGTCAAGGAATTTCTGAAAGTTATTACCATAGGCTGTAAAGTCATCCATGTACACCTCTACACAGTTGTGTATACGATCAACAAATATTCCTAAAACTGCACGTTGAAAAGTGGCAGGTGCATTACATAAGCCAAATGGAAAAAATCTATAGGAATATATTCCCCAAGGTCATGCAAAAGTGGTGTTATATTGATCCTCTAATGCTATTAGAATTTTATTATATCCACTATACCCATTAAGAAAGGAAAAGTATTGTTTTCCTAACAGGGTATCTAACACTTGATCAATGAAGGGAAAAGGAAAATAGTCTTTAATAGTGGCCTTATTTAACTATCTGAAATCAACACAAATACGCCACTTCCCTATGAATTTCTTTGGGACTACCACTATAGGGGACACCCATTTACTATTGGATATAGGATATATGAAACCAGCATTGAGAAGTTTTTGTAGCTCCTCTTTTACTATATATTTTAGAGCAGGATTCATTCTCCTCTAAGGATGTGTCAGAGGTGGAATGGTTGGATCCATGTAGATATGGTGAATACATGTGTTAGGGTGTATACCTTTCATGTCATGGTATTCCCATGCAAATGATCCATATTGGTTTTTAAGGACCTTGAGCAATTGTTCTCGTTGACTCTCGGTTAACCCTGCATTTATGTGTAAAACCTTTCTAGGGCTAACTTCATGAGGTATAGTATAAGATCCTATGAGTTATTCAATTGAAAAGACACATGGTGTTTCTACAAACATTGAGAGAGCCATATTTTCATAAAACTAATCTCCAAGATATGATCAATTCGGGCAAAAGACTACGGAACATCTATACAAGTCATGGAAGAGACAAACTGGTTTAATACATTATCAGTAGTTTTCTCTTGAAATTCCCAAGAGTAGTCACTAGGAAAGAAGAGATATTCAATATTTTCATCCACAAAGGGGAAATATAACCACCACAATGTTTCAGTTGTGGGTTGTGCCGGGGGATATAAAATAAGTCTATGTGTAGGAAACCCATTTGAAATGGTCATTTCCCCATCCCTATATCCTATAAAGGCATTAGTAGTGGCTAACCATGGTATCCCTCAGATAATAGGATGTCCTTTAGAAGGATCCTTTGATTCTATGACCATAAAGTCAACAGGGTATTCCCATGAAGCTACTGATACAATAATGTCATCCAGTACTCCAGCAGGTTTTACCGTGGTACATTCTGATAGTTCTAGGATTGAAGGAGTAGGTGGGAGAAACTGTCCCAAGTGTAAACTTCTAAAAATGTGGTGGTTTCCATATTGATATCAAATATTAAATCGATAAGTGTATTATGTATAGAGGTATTATTTACAATCACAATCACTACTGGAGCTCCTGGATTTGTATAATTTATAATCCGAGATTGGTCTGTCATACGTTCAAACATCTCTCGTATAACATGAATTGTGAGGGGGCCTTTTTGCTTCTTTCCTGGGAGCTTAATGCATAGTTCCTTTATTACCTTGTTGTAAATTGGTATATCCTTAATATCCAGTAATAGAGGAATTTTTACATATATATTCTTTAACTCATTCATAATGTCATATTCGGGACGAACTACAGTTTTTTCTATTGCTAGTCATTTTGGAAATGGAGGAATCCTTTGTTCCTGAATCGGTTCTTGCTGAGGATGGGTATGCATTAGAATATTTGGAATATCCACATCCTATAGAATATAATCATTTATACTTCATTTGAATATTATTTTTCATTATCTTCATGAATGATGACTGATGATTTGGGTCTGTCATTTACAACTCTTTCAGATCATAGTTGTATCTCATGTACAGGTATAGTTGAAATAATGTAGGATGGAAGAGTTTGAAACTCAATGCTATTAAGATATTGAGTTGGAATATTATTTTGATTAGGTATTGGTTGTGTAGGTACAATGTAGGCCATAGAGGGTTTCTATTTTGAAAGTGATGAGGTTGTTGTGTAATAAGGGGGACTGGAGGCCAAAACCCTAGTAAAAATTGTTGGGTATTGGCTGAGTGCTGAGGATATAGGTGATTAGGTGTAGAGATAGGTGGTGTTTGGGGGTAGGATTGTCCCCTCCATCCCTTTGGAAAATACTATTGCTGATTAAAATGAAAAGGAGGAGGGTATTTGGGTGGCCACTGTTGCCAACTTGTAGTGTTCCACTGTTGAGGTGGTTGGTAAGGCTGGTAATAAGGTGGAGGTTATGATGAAAAATTTGGATATGGTGTTGAATCCCTCAGTTACCAAGGAGGCCTCCTGGATGTTTCAGTAACATCCCCACTCTTGTATATAGCTTTCAACCCTAGTAATGATGGGAAATCATCGGTTGGATTCTCTTTCATACAAATGTGACATATGAAGATGTTTAGTCTTGCATCTTGGACATAAAATAATCATCGCTACTCGTTCCTTGTATTTCCTTTTCTTATCTTGTAACTCAACTAGTTGGGAACCCATTGCTACTAAAATTTCAGTTTTGAAATTTTCCAATAGGTTTCTTAATTCCATCCTTATAACTCCTACTGAACTAGGAGTAATTCCTTTTATATTTCTATTATAAGACTCCTGAAAAGTTCTCCCGATTTCCCCGCTACTCCTAGAGTAATTTCTACATATCTCCCCAATTTGTGAAAAATGTTTATGAGAGATATCATTGGATGCCATGAGATTAAGGCTTTCTACTAGGTCTTCTGAAATCCCCTTAAGGAAGAGTGTTTGTACTACTCCTTCTCAAAGGTCATTATGTTTAGATTTATTTAATATATAGATAAATATTTTGAGATAAGCTTCCAAGATCTCGTCTTCAAGTTGCTGTATATTAAAGATATCATTCCAAGTGTCTCTTGGTTTGAAATACTCTTGGTATTTCCGTAAGAATGTATTTTTAATATCTTCCCAAGTCCTGATGCTATATTCCCCTAATCCCATGAACCATCTTAAGGTAGAGTCTTTTAGTGTTGCCAGAAAAAGTTTCCATTTATGGGCGTATTGTAGATAGTTAGAACTTCTACATAGGATGTCAAATTCAAACAAAAATGTGTCCATATCTTCATTATTTTTCCCATAAAAAGTAGGTAAGGAGGAAGGAGGAATATTCTTCATATTTATACCTTGTGCAGTGTCTAAAATAGGGAACCCGAAGGTAGTCTCATTTTGGTTTTCTCCTTCTCCGTCATTGTTTCTAACCTCATCATTATATTCATTCTCTTTCCGTCACCTCATGTAGGATTGATTCCTAAAGAGTGTGAACCTAGGAGGCTCCTTTCGAGGTGATAATGGGTCATCCCAACGTTCTTTGTCAAGGGAGATATTCCTATGTAAACTATGTTTTTGTTAGGTCCTATAGGAATTGTAGGTGTTGCTGTTGAGGTTTCTATCTGTGAAATAATTGTATTTGTTGAGCCACCAAAGAGGGATTGAACTTGGGAAGGATCAATAATATCAACAAAGTCAGGATCCCCTACTAATGAGAAAGTTGTTTTATTAGTTTTATGCACTGGTGGAGGGTTGAGAGTTTCCGAAGGTTGACCCTCTTGAATTTATTCAGACATGGGATCCTTAGGAATTCCTGTAAGGATTTATTCCCCGTATATGGTTTCTCCTATAAAATATTTAGGTATCCAAGAAGAACTACTTCCTATATGGGTTTTTCGATACCTTTCTACTGAGTTAGTGGTTGGGGTATTTAGTCCCCTATAAAGGTTAGTAGGGATTTTAATAAGGTTTTGAGAATTAGCTCTAATGTATCTACCCTTAAAATCTCTAGGTATGTTCATGAAAAACTAAACTAAAGGGAAACCTATGCTACTAATACCACTAATACCAGATTTGGGGGCACCTATTATAACAGATGCACAAGTTCTTACCTCTCATATTACTACTCCCCCTCCACTAGCCTATTACTAAACTTCATAAAGGAAATCTACTTAATCTACCTTGCTGAACAACTCCCCTACAATGACGCCAAAAATGTTGGGTGTTATAATGACTTAAATAATCCACCTAATATTTAATTATCGATTGAGGTTGGTAAACTTCAAGTTGAGACAAATTATATGCGAAGGTAGAGGGGTTCCTCAGGCGTCATATAAATATTTTAACAAAGAAAAGATCGAAAGATATTTCAAAATGAAAAATCGAGTCAAACTCCTATAAATTCAACTAGAAAAGTAACTAGATTGAAACATAGTACTAGACGAGAGCAGTATCGAGATATACTACTCTACTCTATAAAAAAATACTGGAAAGTAAGGATATGAAAATTACTAAAGAAAGTAAACTTCTTGGTAATCAACTATTCAACTTCTTAATCTAAGAATTAGAAAGATTTTACAAACAACTTCAGGATATAACTATACAAGGAACCATAGTTACAACACTAAATATATTTCACAAACTGCAACACTATGCAATTAACAATTGTACATAATGGCTAAACTAAACTATATATTCCACTCTCCTTGGTTGTTATGTGGGTATGCATTTCTTGTGATTGGAACAGGAGCAGGAGTGGTGTCAAAATGACTTTCAAAAGAAGTAAAGAAACTAAATGGAATCAAATCTAGTTTAACATCTATAAATATATGCAAGCTAAGAAATGTCCAATTACAGATGATGGTAAACATAATTATTTATTCCATAAATGAAGGACTTCTGACTTATCAAAAAAAGAATTGAAATAGAAGGAAAGAACCTAACTTATAAACAAGTAGAAAACTTAATAAAAGTAACTTTAAATCCTATTCCACAAGTCTCTTCAGTAACCACACAGTGAAAGGAATGGGTCTTGCTACTATAACCAATCTACAAAGTGCTAATGTACTTTCCTAACATTGACATATCTAGTCCTAACCTTTATAAAAGAAATAAATAAATCAAACCAAACTAATAATATGATTACAAAACAATACAACAATATTGAATAAAGAAATCAGAAATCGCAATAAACCAAATCACAAGACATAACTCAAAACATAGGGTGAAAGGAGAGAAAAATAGGAATAAGGCTCTAATAAATACTTAAATCAGTCCAACCTAAGGCTTTAATAATAAATATAACTATTATCTAACTATCTCAGTCAAAACATACTCAAAAAGCTGAAGAAATAGGCTTAAAACACATTAAAAACACTAAAGGTTGAATGAGAGGATGGATAACAGACTGGAAGGTAGGCCTGAACAATAGACTAAATAGGATGTTTGAATGAAAGTTTGTATACGGAAAATACTAAGATTTTAATAAATAATTAATCTAAATGATTTTGAGATCAACTGATTCATGCATATGACAATAAAGTGCAAAGGAACAAGCATTAAACCTACTTAATAATTAAATTCAACAATAAAGTAACTCAAACTAATTCATATTTATAAAGACATCATTATCTATTTTTCAAAAAATTGAAATATAACTGAATGAATTTATAACAAAGAAAAAGTAAATAAAACTGAACTTATTGTGAAAAGTTATCTTATACTAATATCTAGTTATGAAAAGAAATTTCTTCCTATTATAAAAAAAACTGAAATGTGATTGAACTAAATCTAAAACTTAGGTAAAAAAATGACAGAATCAAACCTAAATATGACAAAACTAAACCTACAGAATTAAACTAACTAAGCCTTATCTAATTGCAACAATGAAACCAAACATTAGGATGGAAGGAAAGCTGGCAAACAAACTGAAAGAAAAGCTATGCGCACAATCAGTTAATTATCTCTTAAAATGAAACTACTTTAATAACACAACATTACAATGTAATCTATACTATTGGAAACAAGTAAATGCAAGAAACTAAATTCCATAACAACTTATAAATGAAATTAAACTAATGGAAAGAATGAGATACAGGTGAATACACATAAGGATGAAACCTCTAGTTGATGAGGGGCCCTCCCAACAATCAAAGTGACGACTCACTAAACGCTTTACATGAATAGGATCATAAGCACAACAAGAATGTAACTGGTATTAAGTTTTAAAACAATATTATAGAGTTCTTCAAATATACTAATTACATATAAAAGAGAGACTAACCAAGCACTCGCGTAGAGGATGTTATATATAATGCTTACAGAGGTGAGCAGGTCAACCCTTTAGTAGTAAACCACTCTCTAAATTTAGTCAACCTTTATGACAACTAACTGATCAAGAGCCAACAAACAATGCTTCTTCCTCCTTTATTGTGTGTTAGTTCTCCATGGTGCGTGATGTGGCATGAGCATCCTTCTTGCATGGATTGATGTTGCGGTGTCGAGTAGAGGAGGACGCTGGAGAGTCTTCTAGAATGAATATCACACTATCACCCATACACATACAAAATAGAAAGCTTCTGTGCTTTAATTCACGAGAAGCTTCCATCAATAGCATGCGGTTAGCTTGACAGACTGAACAGTGAGCTGGATTGGGCGTCATGTGCATTAGGATTTATAATAGACTTATGAAGTGTCCTCTTGGGTGGGTGAAAAATTGTATCAGGCATAGGTTTTTCAATGTGAATACCATTGCTTGGAGGGAGGGTGGAAGCTGAAGTTTTTTTGGACAAAACCTCATCAAGTTTCTTTTGTAGAGGGGGGTCATAATTATGTGCTCTTTGTTGATGTATATGTAACTTCGGAATGTATTCTTCTATGTATTTTATATTATTGTAACCCGATGTTTATTCTGGGATGTTTCTATTATGTATTTGAGTCATGTGTTCATGCCTCGATGTTCCGATCGGGAGGATTATAATGTAAACAAGTCATATCAAGTCATTAGGTAAGTCCCCACAGTTATGGGGCACTTGAGTTATTATACACTAATTAAGGTGTAGGCTCGAGTAGTAATTATTAGGTCGAGCCTACGTGTGAAATGGAAATTCAAGTGAATGGACTAATATAAATAGAGAGTGTGTGTCTCTCTATTTATCACTTGTGACTTAGCTCTCTTGCTCTCTCAAGTGTGGTGCACTTTTGGAGAAGGAAATTCTTGGGCTTGACAGAAGACAGAAGACCGCTGTTGTGTTGGGAGGTCATCTTACTGTTTTGGGATCACATCTCGTGGTGATACTATCTTAGAGGAAGTTGAGGGGTTTTCTCCATTTATGGTTTCCCCTCCTAAAATCTTTGTGTCTCTTGTCTCTTGTGATGTGCTTATGTTATTGCTGTGCTTGTTATTCTCTCAGTGAAAATATCCTAACATAATGCTAGCTTAAATGTTGAAAAACTAACATGGTATCAAAGATAACCTGAGAAGAAGACATTGTGCAGCTACAGGAACTAGGGATTCCTATTTTGTGGATCTTCCTCCACATATTTTCAGCAAAAGTATGATAGGATGACTCTCCATTGAAGGGTGCATCTTTCTGTCGATGCGGAATTCAATTTCAAGCATTTTCAGTTTCGATGTGGAAATTATGGCTTTCTACAGAAGAGGAATTTTTGGGTGAGACCAGCATAGGATTTTTCTCCTCATCAAAACCGAAATTTAGAGACCTGGATCAATAAATTTGGTTGGGTGAAACTCCGGGAAAGTCAAACCCTAGTTTGACCCTGAGCTAGGAGAAACCCTAAATACTAAAACTGCTAAGTTTTGGTACAGTCGCTATATTCCAAGATTGGCGAAGTCTCATAAGCTTAAAATTGCAGGGGCCAAAGAAAAAAACCTTGATGAACACTGTATCCAAAGGGTAGTCTCTGATTCACTATATTATGGGAGATATGATCTCTCCAAGTTAGGGTTCCATCCTCTTCCAGAAATCATCCATAAATAAGACACCTGGGGAGATCTGCAATATCTTGGGCTACAGAGGTCCAAATGGAATTATTGAAGATGTTTTAGAAAGGGCACGGACTGTACTTTCCGTGATCCAAAGGTCAGACTCAGAAGATGAACCAATGACACGTGGAATTCCATACAACTTCGCTGTTCTGAACAGTCTAGTAACAGGTCACCTTGGGAAAAGGATCATAAATCCCAAATGGTGAAACAAATTCTGATGAAACCTGTGGTGTTGGATCAGGGACATGCGAGGTTAACTCAGTAAGAAATTTCAGACACAGATGATCAGTAATTTCAGAAATATCACAGAAACAGTAACAGGATTTTCTGCAGAAGAAATCAGAAAATTAGGGCTTCCTATTCCGGGAGTTTCCCTTCACTGTTTTCAGAAAAGGAGTACATTGGACAGCTCCAATTGAAGAGATCTATCTGTTCATCCAATCAGATCTGAAAGATTCCAAGTTTTGGAAAGTAGGGTTTCTGTGACAAACCCTAGATCAACGAACTCCGGGACAAGGACGGACACCTCAAATCGGTAAGATCTAATCCTTTGCTATTTCCATTTGAGGTTCTCATTTCAAATATGATATATCACATCAGCTTAGTTAAAAGCTTGCGAAAGTTGACAAATTCCAAACCTAGAAGTATATGATCTCTCTGAAGAAAATGGATTGGACACCTACATGAGTATGGAGGTTCCAGTTTCAGAGGGAGACGAGGCCAAAGAAGACATCATGCTCATGCTGCAGAGGATGATGAACCATCCAGAAAGAGATCCAGCTATGAAAGAGAAGATTCTTCAAGCGAGGATGAATATGTTCTAATATAAGCTCTCATAGGTAACATTACTCATGGAAGTGATGATTGGCTTATAAACAGTGGGGCTTCCAAACATATGATGGGATTCAAGGAATCCTTTGTAATACTATCAGAACATGAATCACCTCACAAGGTGAAACTTGTAGATGACTACCAATATCCAATAAAAGGTAGTGAGGAATCTTCATACAAGCTAGATTCTGGAATGCAGGTTGCATTCACAGATGGTCAAATCATCATGTGGCCAAAAGGAAAGACTATCGATGATGCAGTAGTGATTGGAGAACAAGAAGGAGACTTGTACAAATTGAAGGGCCATCCAGAACAAGCCTTGAT
>LPNX011113023.1:356142-383616 GCA_001517045.1 Pseudotsuga menziesii
AGAAAAGAAGGACGAAACTTGTTCCAAAGAACAAGTGATGACATTTCAAAATAAAGAATAATATGATGAGTGCAGTGACATCATGTAGAACCTTCCCTCCACCAAGAAGAAGGGGAAGACCAGTTCAAGAAGAATGATGTCTTGGTGCAATATCGAGACCTGAAGAGAAGTTCATAATTCCATCATGCAGTGGATGGAAACATCGTGGGATACAAAGAAAGATTCATAGCACGAGGATTCTCATGAAGAGAAGGCATAGTCTACAAAGAAACATTTACAGCTAATAGAGGTGAAGTCACATGACATGCATAATCATGTGTGCAAATGAAAGAAGGCCTTGTACGAGTTCAGAAGACACCCATGGGATAACACATACATGATGAGCTGGATGAATATCTTAACCTTTGCTACAAGGTTGATAGAGGATGACAAGCTCACAGATGGGTGCAAGATGAACTTTTGAAGAAGTTCAAGATAGAGGATATTAGTATCCAGTGATCCTAGATGGATACTACTTGTCACTCTAGTACAGAATGTTTCAGTGCATAGAGTACATAAGACAGAGGGAGTATGATGCTCCGCTTCATAGGGAGTGACTACAGAATATCTTGAGGTTCGACATGATACGACAGGATGGGTAGATTACTGATGACTCTAGGCTTTATTGAGAGTAAAGTGGATTCCAACCTTTGCTTCAAGGTTGAAGGCAGAAGACCAGTGATACTCCTGTTATGTGTCGATGCACTATTGTTCTAGGTATGGAGGTGTGGTAGAGTACAGATGGAATCTTCCTTGGACAAGGAAAGTATGCAGTAGAGATCCTGAAGAGATTCGGGATGATGGACTGCAAGGATTTGGCTACACTTATGGCATCGAACTTGAAGCTATTGAGTGATGCTTCTTTAGAGTCGGTTGATGCTACGATGTATCATCAGATGATTGGGTCATTAATGTACCTGACGAACACGAGACCAGATATTTGCTTTGCTGTGAACACCTTGAGCCAGTACTTGACAGATCCAAAAAGTGTTCACTTGATTGCTGCAAAGCATATTCTGAGGTACCTGAAGGGTACAATTGATTATGGGCTCAAGTATGATGCGAATCAGAAGATTAACCTGGAGGGTTATGTTGATTCAGATTGGGCAGGCAGTGCCATTGACAGGAAGAGTACTTCAGGATGTTGCTTCAGTATGGGATCAGGTGTGATCTCTTGGTTTAGCAGGAAGTAATCCTGTGTGGCACTGAGTACAGCTGAAGCAGAGTATGTCGCATCTTGTTCAGCTAGTTGTGAGGCAGCATGGCTACGGAAGCTACTGTCTGAGATATTTGATCTCCAGTTAGATGCTACTTGTATACACTGTGACAACCAGAGTTGCGTGAAGTTGTCATAGAATCCAGTGTTCCATGACAGGTCGAAGCATATCGAGATCAAATATCACTATATCAGGGATATGGTGTAGAGAGGAGCAGTGAAGCTCCTGTATGTTGCGAAGGAGGAACAAATAACTGATGTATTGACAAAGCCATTGGCTAGGATGAAGTTTGAGTACTTCAAAGAGAGACTTGGTGTTATCCAGATTGAGGCTTCCTCCCAGAGACAATGATGAGATCCAGAGCCATTCTGACATGGTGAGAGGGTTGGTTCCTTCCATGGTCAGATGTAAGGGCTGAGATATTCCGTCATGGTGAGAGGATTGGTTCCTTCCATGAATGATATGAGTACTGAGATCCAAATCCATTCTAACGAGTAGGTCAGATGTAAGGGTTGTGCCATTATGTTCATGGCTAAAGGATTTAGTTCCTTCCATGGCAGATGTAAGTGCAGAAATCTCTCCTCGTTGGAGTTGAGAGTCTTCCATCATTAGATGGGATTGTGCCATTCTGACGAGCAGGTCAGATGTAAGGGCAGAGCCATTCCGTGCATGGCTAAAGGACTTAGTTCCTTCCATGGCAGATGTAAGTGCAGAAATCTCTCCTCGTTAGAGTTGAGAGTCTTCCATCATTAGATGGGATTGTGCCATTCTGACTAGCAGGTTAGATGTAAGGGCAGAGCCATTCTGTTCATGGCTAAAGGATTTAGTTCCTTCCATGTCAAGTATAATTGCTAGCCATTCTGTCGAGTAGGACAGATGTAAGGGCAACTGCCATTCTAGGAATGGAGGCACCTGGTCAGTTACAAGGAACACTCAGTCAGGTTGTGCAGATGGCATGTAATTCGTTCCTTGGGAGATCCAATAGGTTGGGATGTGTGCCCGTAATCAGTCCTGGGATGCTCTTGCGAGGTTTTGTGGTGAGACCACATGTAATTCGGAGCCCTAGGAGATCCTATAGGTTGGGCTGTGTGCCCGTAATCAGTCCTGGGATGCTCTTGCGAGGTTTTGTGGTGAGACCACATGTAATTCGGAGCCCTGGGAGATCCTATAGGTTGGGCTGTGTTCCCGTAATCAGTCCTGGGATTCTCTTGTGAGGTTTTGTGGTGAGGTCACATGTAATTCGGAGCCCTGGGAGATCCTATAGGTTGGGCTGTGTGCCTGTAATCAGTCCTAGGATGCTCTTTCGAGGTTTTGTGACGCACGTAATAAGTCCTGAGGATTCTCTAGTATGGCCAGTGATGATGAAGACCTGCAGGTCGTGGGCCTACATCCAGCATGAAATAGGGCTGGCTCTATAGAACTTACTATGACGAGATAGTACACACTTGATGATGACCAGTGGATATCCAGATCGAGCTATGATCCAGATCCAGTTATGATGACTCCGAGAGATCCAGATTGAGTGATGATCCAGATCCAGCAGTGATGATCCAGATCGAGTGATGATCCAGATCCAGTCCAGTGATGTTGATCCAGATTGAGTGATGATCCAGATCCAGCAGTGATGATCCAGATCGAGTGATGATCCAGATCCTGTCCAGAGAGATGATCCAGATCGAGTGATGATCTAGATCCTATCCAGAGAGATGATCCAGATCGAGTGATGATCCAGATCCAGTCCAGTGATGTTGATCCAGATCGAGTGATGATCCAGATCCAGTCCAGTGATGTTGATCCAGATCGAGTGATGATCTAGATCCAGTGATGCCATTTTATGATGATCCAGATCGGGAGATGATCCATATTTGGATGAATTGAAGACGAAGATGACTTGAAGATGAAGATGACTCAGATGATCCAGTTAATGCAGAGAAGAAGACTAGTGCTTAAAAATTGTGTCGAAAGAATACCTTCCTAGTTAAGAGGGAGTGTTGATGTATATGTAACTTCGGAATGTATTCTTCTATGTATTTTATATTATTGTAACCCGATGTTTATTCCAGGATGTTTCTATTATGTATTTGAGTCATGTGGTCATGCCCCGATGTTCCGATCGAGAGGATTATAATGTAAACAAGTCATATCAAGTCATTAGGTAAGTCCCCACAGTTATGGGGCACTTGAGTTATTATACACTAATTAAGGTGTAGGATCGAGTAGTAATTATTAGGTCGAGCCTACGTGTGAAATGGCAATTCAAGTGAACGGACTAATATAAATAGAGAGTGTGTGTCTCTCTATTTATCACTTGTGACTTAGCTCTCTTGCTCTCTCAAGTGTGGCGCACTTTTGGAGAAGGAAATTCTTGGGCTTGACAGAAGACAGAAGGCCGCTGTTGTGTTGGGAGGTCATCTTACTGTTTTGGGATCACATCTTGTGGTGATACTATCTTAGAGGAAGTTGAGGGGTTTTCTCCATTTATGGTTTCCCCTCCTAAAAGCTTTGTGTCTCTTGTCTCTTGTGATGTGCTTATGTTATTGCTGTGCTTGTTATTCTCTCAGTGAAAAGATCCTAACATAATGCTAGCTTAAATGTTGAAAAACTAACACTCTTGTATTTAGGTTAATAGTTTCACTTGACATTATTTTTACTTCATCAATGGATGAAGAAGTTCCATGCAAAATATCGATGATCGATTAACTGTTGTTGGGTGGGGAAAGGGTCTGTAAGAACAACTGAGGTGGGTCAAATTTCTCAAAATTTGTTAATTTCCTCTCGAAGAGGACATTATTTGGTGAAATTATCACCTCCATAGATTAGACAGGGGTAATTTACCTTTCTCTTATTTTTGGAATCAGCATCATGATTTTGTGGTCTATTACCTTCCTGTTGATTATCAATTTGTTTTGATTTGTTGTTACCTTTCTTTTCTCCACCAAACAATTCAACGGATTGAACCACATGCACCTAAATGGATGCAATAGGAGGGGGTGCAGTTTTGTGGGGTGGATTTGGTTAAATTACTAGCATGGTGGGTTGAGTTTGATTCTTGGCATATTTTTCCATTGTTTGAGTTTGAATTGAACCAAGGATGCCATCTGTAGGTGGTTCAGTTCCTGGTCTTGATGGGTCCGATGTGAGACAAGGAGCATGGGGAATTAATTCATATAGAGTACATGAATGGGAATAAACCAATTCTAAGTATTGAGCATGACTAATAGCTTACTCCTCCATAGAAGGACCTCCCATGGAAACATCTCTTGCAATAGGGGGGAGTAAATATTTTGTGAAGAAATCAGCAAGAAGTTGGTCAAAAATAGGAGCCTTGATTAACCTACATCTTTGTCTCCATTCATGGATGTGATCAGAGATATGTGTTGAGGTAGTTTGTTGAAGTGAGGTTAATAGGTCTGTACATGTCTCATACTGGATTGGTAGTTGAAAATGAGTTAGGAATGCCATTGCGAAAGCACTAAAATACCAAAAATAATGTTGTGGTAGCTCTATATACCATTTTGCAGCAATGCCTGTGAGGGTTATCTGAAATAGCCGTAGATGGATTGAACCATTAATCAGAGAATTTGATGAATACCATAGATGGAAATTCATCACATGGTTATTAGGGACTTCACCGGGTTTGATGTAAAACTTTGGTATATTCAAAGGTAATTTGGCCGAAATGGCTGGCTAGGAGGGGTCGTGATGTATAGGATCATTAATCAATATAGACAGATCTTATAGATATTATGTAGCAAGAAATGGAAATTTCTAATTGGGTTGAGGATATTCATAATACTAGTATAGAATTTGTAGACCAGTAGGACCATAGGAAAATTGATAAACATGTATAGATGATTCCCCCGCATCTTGTTGATTCAGTGATTGGTTACTAGAAGTTCCACCAAGTGGTGGGACACCTGAGGGAGGTAGGCCTCTAGTGGGTGGGACTCTAGGTGGTGGTCGTGGTGGTGGTCCTCAAGGAGGGGGTGGTGGTGGCAGTCCTCCAGGTGGTGGGCCTCCGTAAGGTGGCCCTCCAGGTGGTCCACTAGGTCCTCTAGATCCTCTTGATCCTCCAGATCCTCCAGGTCCTCCAGGTATTTTCGATCCTCCTGGTCCTCTCATGGGTCCTCCAGGTGATGGGCCTCCGAGTGGACCACCATACCATCCAGTAATTTTAACAAAAGCTCTTCCATAAGATGGGACATTGGACCAATTCGGTTGACCCCAAGGGAGAGACACATTTCTAGGGTAGGGAATTTTGGGATAGCCTGTCATCGACGATGTTGGTTGATAATCTTGGTGAACCATAGGTAGTTTATTCCTGGGATAAGTATATCCCCAAGAAAGTGGAGTAATAGTATTTTGGACCCATGAGGATACTCCTTGACCAATAAGAGGTACAACTGTATTGGTATTAGGGAGAGGATTGTTTGCTGCTGGTGGTACTATAAGTAATTATTTATCCATACTAGAAACAATCCCTCTATCAGATGATGGAACTTGTTCTAGGGAATTCCCCCAAGGTGTAGAAAATCTTGGAGAAGTCAAAATGGATGGGGATTTCTGACTGGGAGAGGGGGTTTGAACTGGATTTTGACTAGGAGTTGGGGTGTGAACTGGATTTTGAGTAACCAAATTTTGGGTTAGTGACTTTGGAATAAGAGCTACTTGAGGTTGTGACAGGGCATGATACCCAGGTGGGGTTGTTCTTGAAGGACTAGGAAGAGGATAAATACTTCTCCTCCTTGCCTTCATTTTTCAATTATTTTGAATGTTTTCATAAATGCTTGATAGACTCTCGGAAAAAATATTCATTGGACGGAGCATTCTCAAGATGTCTCCTTAAAGGGGAAAGTATAGATGGCTCCGATTCAATTGTATTAGTTCCATAATCAGAAATAAATAGTCCTAGATATTTTCTCCAGAAAGGAGCATTTGGACCATATTATGCTTCTACAGCTTCAGCAGGTGGGTGGTTGAATGTCCAGTTAGATGAGCTGGCTTGACCCTCCATTGAAAATCGAAAGGGTGGGTCAACTGTGGCAGGAATTTGGACCAAAGGATTATCATAAATAGATAAATATTCTCTAGTTTTAGTAGGTACGATATTTTCTATATGAGCATCAATAGAAGCTAGTCATTCCATGGTTTCCTCTTCGTGTCCTTCCATGCCTCGCAAATTGCTTAGCTAGGGTGGTCACTGAATTTTTCTACTGTAGGTCAAAAAATAAGAAAGACACACACAAACAAACCAACGCAAGATAAGGCTACAAGAAAACTTAAATGGCAGGATGGGATGAAGATAATTGGTCTCTCACCAGGATTGTCAAGTTGTGGAAACTCACGATATATCATAAGGTCCAATAGTGAAATGTGACAAGGAGGATTGGGATTGTCCCTTTCCTGAAAACCCAATTACCTGGAGAACACGTGCGTAGTAGCTCCTCGAGTGTTGTTCTCAGCGTATTGCTCCAACAAGATGGCCAAAGAAATTTTAGAAGATGGTTTGGGAATCCTAGTGGGGTATCTTGATATACGCAAGGTACATGGGAGCTCAAATCTGTATTAGTACTTTCTAATGCACAATCGTTCCAAAGGGGCCCTCCAATATACAATCGATTACGTGAAGTACCTTTCGATATACCTCAAGGGTACATGAAAGGTCATTCTATATACCAATGATACATAGAGGAACCACTCAGACCCCAAAATGCAGTGCAAGCATGTAAAAACAACTCCTATGTTTAAATACATCGAAACACGTCTCTATCCTATAACTCAAAATTCTATAAAATTTTAGCCTAAAGCTACTGTTTATTTTATTTGGATGGTTAGTCAAATTTTGTGAGGTGAGTTTTTTCAAAATCCAAATTTTAATCTATATGTGATGCACTTTTTTTCTTTGATGAGAACTATCTATAGTAGGGAAGAGAACATTTGTTTTTCTTGCAAAAGCACACAAATTCAATGCTACTTTCACCAACTCAATACAAGAACTAACAAGAAATATTTTAAAGACTTCTTCAAACAAACATTTTCACCAATAAGAACTCCAACTCTCTGAATATAGGAAAGAAAATGAAGCCTTTAATGTTTATCAAAATTAAATCTACTCAATCATGCCAAAAAGATTCTACTTGTCTAAACTACTATTGCAAGCCAATAATAAAAACTTTCCTATGCATAAACAAGCAAGATAACTAGTTTCTTTTCATATTTTTGAATGTAATTCTGAATATAAAGGACATAAATCAGCTTAAAACAAACCGATTTAGGAGAGCCTACATATTTCCTTTCAATCATAAAATTTTCAGAGGATGGACCACTTTAATCAAGAAATCCAAAACTAAATCTGCACACAATTCATTTTTCACTATGACTTCTTCACTAAAGAGGAAAGAAACATTTTGCAAGTGATCTCAACAAGAAATAATCAGCCTGTCAAAACCACTTAGACTCAACAATCAAGCACTTCAGAAAGACACACCAAAAATTTTCAGAGAAACAAAAACATAAAAAAAAATCAAAATGCAGGAAGTAAGATGACCTACCTTGGCACAAAGAAGCTGGATGCACCAGAGCGATGTGGGGGTATCGATCATTTTATCACTACAACAAGGCACCAATAACTCTATGTTTCAACTATAGAAAGGAACCGATGATGCTGAATTCCAAAGGGAAGAGGCTCCTATAAGGCAACGATGCTCTATTAGGTAAGGCTAAGTGCACCATCAGATCTATGGATGGAAAAATAAATATTTGCACAAGAAACCAAGAAAATTTGAATGAATTGGACTCATAGAAGTAAAAGAAAATTCCTAATAGAGGTAATTAACAAAGCATCAAGATGGATTACTCACCTTATCAGCTGAAACGAGCTAAGGAAGAAAATGTAAATTCACGAGTGGAAAAGTTACCAATAGTTGTAGATCCAACTGGATCTACTCTAGATATGGTCAGATCTACCCCGTATCTGACTCGATTAAGCTATCCTCGGTATGGTCACCAATTTTGTTTCAAGGAATTCTACAAGCGATGTGGACACTGCTTGTTCCTCTACCCTATGATGCAAGTGTAGAACAAAAGAAACACAACAACATATCCTTTCCCTAGATAATAATTTGGATCAACATGAAACTAAACTCATACCTTAGATTTGAATGTTCTTTGTCCTTGATTTGCAGTCCTTCTTGCAATATTCAGTATTTAAAAAAGAGATCAAAAGGAAAAAAACACGAGATGATATTATCATGGTGTTCCTGCTGCAACAATTTCCAAAAATATTTTTTATATTTTTTGGTCCCCTTGAAAATCTCAATTTCCTTTTCTTTGATTGACTTTTTTATTTTCTTGTCCATCATGAAATTTTTAAAAAAATCATTTTTAACAAAGAAGAAAGTCTATTTTTGATCCGCAGCAGTGGACCATTTTTCAATTTTGAGCTGCTATAGCAGGCTCATCTTCACTTTCAATCTGCAACGGCGAGCCTTTACCTGTTTGTTAGCTACTATAGCAAAAGGATTTCTATTTTCGAGCCGTCACAATGGTTATCATTTTGAATTATGTGCCGATGTTTGCATACTCTTGCTATGTCAGCAAAATTATTGCATTGTGTCCACTGCAGTGACAGGTCCCTAATTGGTTTTCGATTTGTTTCTCTCAAGCCGCTATGGCGAGCGTTTTCCATGGTCGTGAGCCATTATGGCGGTTTTTTTTTTCTCGCGAGCCATCGTCTATGTATTCCCATTGCGGCAGAAGTTTTTATACATATTGCTTGCTATGGCAATGGAATTCGAGGTGCATTGCATTTGGCATCTGGGAGCCACTATGGCAGAAGTATCCTCCTATTTGGTCCTCTACGGCGAGTGTTCTGCATATCTTGTGTGGATGTATCATCCGATGTATTATCACGGAAGTGTGTTGGGTTTTTGGGTTGCTGTTGCAGATGGATTGTTGTGTTTGAGCCACTATTGCAGATGAATATCCATGATGACTTACATTTTTGGCCCGCGGTGCTTGGCACTAGTAGGGTTTTTTTTGGGCTTGCACTTGTAGGTCACATGGCTCATATTCGTTAGTGATTTCTCAGTTGCGTGGTGCTACTTTTGAATGGTAGGTAGGTTTTCTCACCTTTTTTCTTGTTCCTAGTAAATGATTCGATAGAGTTTCATTCTTTTTTTATTTTAGGTCAGACTATCCTCCTTTTTTCTCTTACCCTAGTAAATACATAGGACTTATGCATGGTTAGGAGTGATTTTTACCATGTTTCCTAGGCCAGAGATGATTTTTTAGAAGGCCAAGCTTCGTGCCGGTATGGATACAGTTGGCCGCTCATGCATGGGCGTTGGCCTGGGTTGTATATTTCTTTGTTTGAGTAAGGCCCGTAGGGGGCATTTCCTTAGATTTCAGCCATGGGAATAGTGGCACTGTTTCTCCCTAGGGCGTCACCGCCATTATTTTGGTTTGTGAAGCTTCGCTTCACCTATGAGAGAGTTAGGGAATTCAGTGGTTTTCAAATTTAATGTAGAGTCTGGAGGGTTTTTCAGGAGTAGTGCCCACGTAGTAGAGTCTGTTTTTTAGCCGTAACCCTGAGTTAGCCATAGTGTTGTTTCTGATGGAAGGAACGAACAGGGTAAATAGGTTTTTTTTTTCTTCTCAAATGATGTATATTTGTGATTAACTTAATCGTATGGGTGCTAAGAAAAAAAAAATTTGCAAGTACTGTTCGTTGCAAAAGCCATGCCTAAGAAGGGAAGGAAGAAGCTCAAAATAATTGAGAGTGATTCAGACATGGATATTTCTAAAGTCCCGCTTGTGGTAAAGGTTGAGATAGTATAAGAAGACACCAAAGTAGTTAGAGGAGTAGAGCCCGAGTTGAAATGGGTCCAGATCTAGCCCATGATGGTTGATAAGAAAGTGCTAGAAGATGGATTGGGGAATATTTCCTTATATGACAATATTCTGAGGTATGGGTTAACCACGATAGCCACTAGGACAGATTTTTTTCCCTATGCAGAGGTGATTGGTTGGTTATTTCCAAATATAGACACGGTGGGGATGATAATCAATGATGAAGAGGGAAATCTTGTTGCGTTATTTGCACCAGAATTCATTTAAAAAGCATATAGTATACCAGAAGTAGAAATAACTGTGACCACATATTGGGTCAAGATTATTAAGTTCAACTATACCACCGTAGTGAAGGGCATGATGATTGATGGAAAAAACTTCATACATAGGCATTCATGAGAGTATGAAACAACTAGTCTCCAAACCCCATTTAGATTAATAGAATTGATGTTAAGTAGGTTATATGGTAGGTGTGATGGAAAAACATACAATTTTGGGTGGATTCCACTCATGTGTTATGTGGCAATGGAGGGAACAGACTTTAATTGGGCAGATATTTCTACCAAAAACTTGTCTAAAAGTATCAAGGCATATTAGGAGGGTCTAAAGCAGATCAAATCACAATTCTATATGTCGTCCATTTTGTTAGATTACATAATCTATAGGCATAAGTTTGAAAAGATAAATTGTTTATGGATAGAAGGGAAGGCTCCAAATTATGTTGCATATCAGATTATAGGAGCCCACAAATATCACACTCATTATCAGTTAATTTGTGAAGAATTCATAAGGCCCCTTTATAGGTTAATCTTTTTAGAATATTTCCCATTTATGTTGGAGGGAGTAGTGGAATCTATAAAAGAATTTGGTGACTATTTTTTCACCAAGGAAGGCACTTACCTGAGAATGTATGGAGGCACTAGATCACCTTCATTGCTGCCTAAGTATGAAACAGACTATATAGTATTGAAGGAGGTATTTAGATAGGTATTCCTAGATGGTTTTGGAAGCCATTTGTTTGATATCAAGATGGCGGTTTTCTCTCCATTACGTTTTTACGTGGGAAGTTATGAGTTTAATAGAGTCAAAAGCACTCTGGATTTTTTCAAAGAGCTGGAAATATTCCAATTTGAGGAGAAAATATTCCATAGGAATGATTCATAAGGAAAGGTGGCAGCTCATAAAGTTGCTCACAAAGTAAATTATGAGTATTCCTATTACATAGACAAAGAAGATCAAGTATTCAAAAATTTCTATAGTATGGCAGCCTTGAGCAATAGGTTGAAAGGAAAAGCATTTGGTGCTAAAGGAAGTAGCAGAAATAACCCAAAGCCAGACAAAGGAGATGAGGAAGTTGCAAAGAAAGCAAAGGAAGAAAGCACTTGTAGGCTTGTAGTGGGAGAAAAAAAGACATTGGCTGAAGAAGAATAGAAGGATTGAGAAGAAGTAGCTAAAAGAAAGAGCACAGAGGTTGTTCTGGAGAGACTGGAAGAGTTGGAGAAGGCCTTGGTTAAAGGAGGTTCAAGATCTGATCAATGTATGCAGGCTGTAGGAGGGCAAGGCCAGGATACTGACGAAGTTCAAGGTGGTGGAGGTTCATAACAAAGCCCTGTACGAGCTAATCCAGAGAACCTTCCAGCCACATCTAATAACATCCTAACAGGAGTTCACGTGCCCATAGCTGAAATGGGACTTGTACCTTTTACACCTTCAAAGCAATATGATGTAGCATGTTTGGAGGACATTATTTTTTATCCTAAAATGAAGTCCATCGTATGGAGGACAGAGAAAAATTTCAAGGTAGGAGCTCAACCAACGGTCACTATAGTGACATAAAGAACAACCATTAGCTACTATGGGCATTGAAAATTCTCACAATGTAGATAGGATTATGGAAAACATTGAGCAATACATAGGAAATATGGCTGAAATGAAAGAAGTGCTGAGGAAAGAAGAAAAGCTAGGAAGATAGTCCAAAAATAATATATGAGGCCACTTTGTCAGATTTTGAAAGGTTTCAGCAAAGACATCAGATCTTAGAAGCAGAACGAGACAATTTGAAATTATCAATTGAAGAATTGAGTAAAGAGAAAAGAAGTATGGAAAATAAAGTGGTAGAACTAGAGCTGCAGAAGACTAGTACTGAGGGGAAATCCAATCATTATGAAACCCAAGTAGTAGCATTGAGACCCAAAAATATTCACTAGAATTTTCATTAAAAGTAGCAAATGAGCAGAAAATGGATATTGAGTCATTGAAGAAGCATGTTCTCACACTTAGAAGTAAAATTCATTAGATGCAGCTTCAATTAGAAGAGGATATGTTGAAAGTTAATCAAGTAGAGACAAGGTTGGAGGAAATTGTGAGTACAACTTCTTAATTTTTAGACAGGACCTAGGATATCCTGGAAATTATACAAGGACGTTTGACTTGGTTGGAAACAACCAAAGAACCTCTAGCTGATGCACCCATCAAGGACTTAGAAACAATGAAGCTAGAGTATGAATTGATTGAATTCAGGAGTAAAGTAGTAGAGGAATCAGTAAAGGAAGTCCAAAGGACTAAAAGTGTTTGTGCAGAATTCTGCAGAAAAATTCTCACAACTTACAATCATTGTCAAACATATGCAAAGAGAAGGTTAGAAGGATTTTTGAAGAAATTGAAGGTCATATGGCAGGAGGATGAACAAGGTGTTGAGGCCTGGAAATTCATAGGCAACAACAGCAAGGGATTCTCCCCAGTCAACGTTCCCAACTAGCCCGTGAATGTTTGGTGTAGGGAATCCATCCGGTTTGTGGTCTGGCCACCGTAGGTCAAAGTAACAAAAACAAAGGGTTTTACCGGTTGTGGCCAGGTCCACCGTATATATTTTTGTATTTTTGACTTAAAGTATGATATGCACATGCATAATTAACAATGCAGGGTGATAAAGATACAAAGAGTAGTCACAATGTGATGCGCAGGTTCTTACCTCTCGTCTTAGAACTCACAAGCATCCAAATCACATATATGCAAGAAAATAAATACTAACTAACTATCTCTAGAGAGATGGATTAATTCATGAGTAATGCAATACTGTTCATGTGTTATGGAAAATCACAGATAGCTGTTCTTATAGACAAACATATAAACATGAATAAAAGTATACGTGATAAGATAGCTCATCAACAGTTAAAAAACCCCGTTACTCATGGTGGAAGACATCATAAAATATACTAAAGAAAATTCAAACAAGAACATAGGTTCAGGAAGTTATAACGCTCTCACAGTTAATGAGACACAGTTGAAAACGAAATAGTTCCCATTCAACATTGCTCATTTAATCACATTGACACATTCCACATAGCACTTTCTCCAACAGGAAAAATTTGCAGTTTCTGGTTGTAAAATGAAATAGTTCCTCTTACAAGCATTTGTTTACAATTTTTTCCAGGGAAAAATCCCCTGTAAGTTCTAACTTTCAAATATTTAAACTACAACAACAGATCGTTTGGGCTACCTCCCCCAAACGCGTGACCTTTTGGTCCCTCCTAGCATTTCATATCCTCATTTTATTTTATTTTTTGTACGCATTCATGATCTGACTATTAACGAAAAAATCTTTCGGGTATGTGCCTTTGTCGCTATTCATTTTGTCTTTTCTTTCGATTGTCCCCCTTGCGACCCTGCCAGTTTTGGTTTGATCTTTGTCAAAACTGTCAAGCTATGCCTTCACACCGTGGTCACCTCAATAGTGCCTTGAGTTCTACCTGCAATCAATTACTGTGCATCATTCGTTGGGATTGCATTTTAAAATGAAACTTTAAATTCTATTAATCAAACGGCTACTCAACAAGAAATATCATGCATTGCATTACTGCTAACACGGCAGGGTAGACTTATCCACAGCCGCATAGGTGAGCTTTAACAGGTGATGGACGCTGCGAAACACTTAAGCACGTTGGATTTGGACCAGATAAGACCTAAAATGTGGGCGGGAAAACTTCAAATTGGAATTCAGAAAGACAATGACATTGGAAACCAAGTGTTTCGCACGGCCGCAACGGCGAAGAAGAAAAGACAGCGGACAGGTGACTCAAAGACCAACACGCATCGGAGGGTAGAGCGCTTTATACTTCAGGTGCTTAGCTGCTTTGGGAGCCGCAACAATGGAAGATCAAAATGTTATAAACATGCGACACGCATCGGCGGGCGGGGCACTTTTCCTTTCGGGTAGATAGCTGGTTTGGGAGCTGCAACGGCGGAAGCAAAACAGACAACAGCCTCCGGTCAAGTAAAATTGCTAAGTGTTTAAAAAAAAATTTAAAATTCGGCAACGATTGAAACTGCTTCACCTCTGAAATAGTGTTTTTCAAAGACACCTGACCCAATTCATCTTTAACTCAGCAAAACAAATTCTAAAATCCGTGATCCACAACAATTCCAGACACAAGCAACTTCCGAAAACAGGATGAGAGTTAATCTTCAACAAATCATTCAAAATTAAAGCATGACCCAAAAAACATTCAAGGATCAAATGATTAAAAACAACACTAAATCATGAGGAGGGGACCAAAATTTAAGAAATTAGGGGAAAATAGTTGCAGCTGCAACAATTGGCGACTACATGGTGAACCTGGATCTCTGGACAATTTCTTCCTTGAGTAACAGACTATTTAACAATAAAACCAACATGTTGAATTCTTCTAGATGGATGGATTTCCCAAATGGTAGATATATGTACCTTTAGTCATTGAGGGTAGTCCAATTTAGGAAAAATGGAAACCAAGATTTCAAAGTCAAGATAACTCTTTCGAGGCTAGAAATATGAGTTTCATTTTTTGCCTCTATCTTTGGGTAGCTTCCAGCTTGGACACCACAGGATCGTAACATATGGTAAACATAAATATTCATTTGTTCCTCATTCCCATGCCATTTTGCACCTTTTTTGTGCTTTTTTGGACTATTTTTGTCATTTTGAGTCCTCCTCATGCCTTTCTTTCTGAATTTTTCATTCAGGATCCTCTATCCATAGTGTCCTTTTGTGTGAGAGATGTATGTAATTTTCAGCTCACGGACGGAGAAGAAATTTTGGCAATTTTATACTCATATTATTTAGTACTTTGTTTTGATACGTATTGCTTTCTTAGGAGTTTTGACTCTTCTTAGCCTTTTGGATTTCAATTCTTGGCATGGGATCATTTATATATAATATATTGTTTACCCTGCTTCCTTTCCATGGGTCTTTTGCTTTACCCCCTAGGACATTTTTATGGAGCCTCGAAATAGTATTCTAGACCTTTTAATATTGAGTTACTTTACAATGATTAGGCAGAACTTCAATGCGTTCACAGCCATTTAGGAAAACTGCTAAACTAGAAGAAATTCTATCAGACAAAACCATAATACACAGTCTTATAATCAAGGATTTTAGTTAGTCCACAATTCTAATGCTCTCCATGCAACCAAAACTTGCTTCCTTTTATTGAAATCAAATAGAAATTTAAACTAAAAAAAAACTAAACTTCATGACTCAAAGACTCAAAAGGACGGCCAAGGCAGATTATTTATATACAAGATAGAAGAAGACAAATGAAACTCAGGAAAAATAAGGCTTGAGAACCAAACCATTTATTGGTAAGTTCTCTTCCCACCCTTGCAGATCTTGTAACTTATAAGTGGAAGGGCCAAGTTTTGCCACAATCTGGAAAGGACCTACCCACAACTACTGGAATTTCGTGTGTTTTCCTTTCTCATCATGGGGGTGATCCCACTTGAGAACCAAATCTCCCACTTCAAAGTATTTTGTTCCTACCTTATGTTTGTTGAACCATCTCTTTATTACCTCTTGTTGTTGCTTAAAATGCTCTTTGGATTTAGATCGAGCCTCTTCTGCTTTCAGGAGATTATACATCCTTATTTGCAAAACTTCATCATCCAACCCTTTGGACTCTTGAGCTATTATGGAAGAGGGTAGCATGATATTTTGGGGAAGAATGGATTCTTTACCATACACAAGGGTATACAGAGACACTCCTATTGAAGACTTGGGGGTGACTCTATCGGCCCAAAGGGAATTTGGTAGCGCTGAGTGCCAACTCCTCTGGTTTTCTATTACCGTCTTCTTCAAAATTCTAATCATATTTTTGTTAGTGGATTTAGCCAAGCCATTTCCTTGTGGATAGTAATTAGCAGAATAATGCAACTTTATTTCTTTCTCATGAGTGAAAACAATTAATTTAATTGATGAGAATTAAGTAGCATTATCAAAGACTAAAGAAACTGGAACTCCAAACCTGGTCATAATATGGTCCTATAGGAAGCTGATGACCGTGTCTTCATTTATCTTGCATAGCAGGACTGCTTCGACCCAGCGAGTAAAATAATCGGTCGCGATCAGAATGTACTTTTGTTTCAAGGAGGAATTTAGCTTTATTTCCCCAACAATATCCAACCCCCATTGCTCGAACGGTTCCATGATCATCACAGGCTTTAGTGGTGTGGCTGCTTTAGGTTGTCTTCCACTACACCTTTGGCAAATATCGCATTTCCTGACATGTGTGTGTGCGTATTTGAAGAGCGTGGGCCAATAATAACCGGCTCTGAGAATTTTGTGAGCTATAGTATCTCCTGAATAATTCCCCCCAGCAGGCCCATCATGCAAATCTGTCATTACTTTCTTCGCATCTTCTTTGTCTAAGCATGTAAGAAGAACTCCATCGTAATTTTTTCTGAATAATATTCCTTCAACAATTTGATAGGAAGCTGATTTAAGATGCAACGCTCTTCTTTGCTTAGAATTCCAATGTTCTGGAAACAGTCCTGCCTGCAGGTAATGCACGAGGTCCCTATACCAAGAATCGGGGGCTGTGAATAAAGGACATACATCCATCACATGTAATTCATCCTCGTCTTCCCAGGCGTGTTCGTCGTTGTTCCCATTTTCAGTCATCAGTTTGCAAAACCCCCGCCCTTTGACTATAGAGGCTGGATTGAACTCGAGGTCATAATCTTGAAGAGCTGTTACCCAATTGCCCCTTCTTTCTCCTAACTCCTTCTGAACAAAAAGGGACCTTACAGCTGGGTATGGGACGATCACCTGGGTTCAATTTTTTAATATATAAGGCCTGAATTATTTCACTGCTTTGAATACTGCGTAAGCTTGTTTATCAATAGTCGGGTAATTTAATTCAGCCCCTTGTAGACCAGTGCTCATGAAAGATATTGGGAATTCATCCCCCCCATCTTCTTTTTGAGTAAGCACAACTGCTAGCGAATCATCAGATGCAAAAGTATACAGAATGAAATCTTTATCGAAATATGGGATTTTTAGGGAGGGTGCGTGTGCAACAGCAGTTTTAATCTTGCTGAATGCACTCTTCTCAATCTCGGTCCATTTGAACTATGCACTTTGCTTCACCATTTGCTGTATAGGTTTGACAATCTGGGAAAAATCAAGCACAAATATTCATACGAAATTTATGATTCCCATAAATGATTGCATCCCGTTTTTATTGTGGGGTAAGGGGATCTGTTCAATGGCCTTAATTCTTTCCGGATCTATAGAGATTTCGTTCTTTGAAACTATGTGACCCAGCAACTTGCCCTCTATGACAGCGAACACACACTTCTTGGGATTGAGTGAGATGCCATATTTCCGACAGCATTCAAAAATCTACCTTAAATGAAACGCATGCTCTTCTCTCCTCTTTTAGAATATCGTAATATCATCGAGGTATATGAAAACACTACGGCCAATCAAACTATAGAAATCTATGTCCATATCCCTCTGAAATGTAGCTCCAACATTTATAAGCCCAAAGGGCATTCTTTGATAAGCAAAGGTTCCCCATCTGGTTCTGAACGTTGTCTTCAATCTATCTTCTTTAGCTACTAATACTTGATTGTAGCCTGAGAAACCTTCCATTAAAGAAAACAGTTCAGAACCTGAGACCATTTGTAGTAGTTGCTCCATGGGTGTAACATGATAGTTATCTTTGTCCGAAGCACGGTTTAAATTCCTAAAATCCACGCATAGCTTGATTTCTCCAGATTTTTTTCTCACTGGCACCAGATTTGAGAACAATTCAGAGTGTCTAACCTTAAAAATGATTCTAGCATCCAATAATTTCTTAACTTCACTCTGAATCAGTGGTTCCAATTTTGGGTGCATTTTTCTTAAAGGTTGCTGATAAGGTTTGACACCAGCTTTTATGGGGATAACATGCTTGATGATGCTGGTGTCATATGTCTTCAAATATTCATATGTCTAGGAGAAAACATCTTTATATTTATTAAAAAGACTGATGAACTTATCTCTTTCGGCTGGTGAACAACATTTGCCCAGATTCACATATTTAGGATTTGTCTCAGTCCCTAAATTTATCAATTCGAACTGTAGAGATGAGCTGTGAGTCTTCACGTTTGTTGGCCTTCTGAACTTTTCATTTAGATTGAACATTCTTTCTAAGGTTCTAACTCCTTTAGGGATGAAATTATCATACTTCATCTCGGCCTGATGTTCCTCATCGTCTATAATTGCTCCTTTAAATACCTCGTCATTATTTAAGCATTCTATAATCTGTTGGTCATCGTCGAACACTCGTAGGTTGGTCATCATATCAGGGACCGAGGGCCTGAAAAGCAATTCAATGGAGCATCAATTATTAGTGGGAACAAGCCTAGTAGCTGATGTGTCTAACAAGTCAGCTGCTACATTTTTAAGTCTTGGAATTGAAATAATATTAAATGCGTTAAAACATTTGAGCAGATCCCATACCTCATTTTGATAGGCCTTTAGGTGAGGAGAAATGCAATGTATTTGATTCCGAATCTGTTTAACAATTATCTCAGAATCTCAAAAAACTTTCAGATTACTTACCTTTAATTCGATTTCTTTCCTTAAACCTTGCACCAACTCTTCATACTCAGCCATGTTATATGTACATTCAAACTCTAATCTACATGAAAGGAAATGTTTATTATTCTTGGGGTCGATCAGGATGCAGTCGGCCCCTGACCCTTCTAACATCTTAGAGCCATAAAAAAAAATGTCCAGAAATCGCTAGCTACTGCATGAGAATATATTCCTACTGCTAAGTTTACTATGTTACAGTCGATTTCATCAGCCTATGAAAATCAAAGGAGATCAGGCTGGGTGTCTGACGTGTTGCTGGCTTCTTCTGCTTGGTAATTTCCTAGATCCAACTCAATAAAATAATTTCCCAACCCAGAATCCACTGGTTCATTCTTCTCCTCAAGTCGAGTAACGTTGTATTTCATGTGAGGCTCCCTCAAAATCTTAATTTGGTTTGGACTTCCTTTATACGACATCCACAGATGAGACCAATCAGAGGAAAAATACCCATTTAGTTTCGTTGACTAGTCTCTACTAAGGACAAGCCCATAAGCATCTGGTATATCGGCCACCACGATATCGATGACTTGGCACACTTTATCATTTGACGACAAGCAGATCAGTACATCCTCCATCTCACCAATTACCTTTACATCTGTCCTGTCCAATTGGACAACTCTCCAAGTGGATGGCTTAGGCTGCCCATTTATCCTTTTACAGAATGATATTGGCATGACATTAACCGATGCCCTTGAGTCGACCAGGAAATTATGTACATTGTGATTAAAAATTTCAAAAGTGAGGAGGAAAGGTGGATGTTTGCTCTTAGACTTACCTCCAATGCTGGTTTCTCTGATTTCTTCTTCCTCTTTAGGCCGATTGTCAGTGGGCAGCCTCTCATCCGATGCTTCCAGCACTTTCAATAGTCTTTCCTTTTGCTGCGGCACTTTACACATTTCAAATAGTGAAACATTCACCTTTACCTTCTTTATATCTTCCACAATGTCATAGTCCATATGTGGTTCAATGGGGTGCGTTTTATCAGTATTCATATTTTCTTGATTGGGCTTGGACAACGTATCATTCCGCCTCGGATCCTAGCTGGTAATGGTGAATTCGGGAATTTTATCAGCTGAGGAATTCTTCTGAAACTTTTTAACATTTTTCTGCAGCCTTCTGATTTTTGGGAGTATGAGACTATCTTCTTTAGCTAGCGCTTGGCTCCTTGTTGTCACATTGGTTTCCATGACGTCTTTGTGGCCCTAATTCTTTTCCTCTTCAGCATCAAATAACGAAATAGAATTCCATAGAACCATGGTTTCCTCTTCTTGTTCCTTCGTTGAAGTGGTACTCTCTTTTCTTTCTTCATCTCCATCTTCTGTTAATTTAGAATCCAACAGCTGATTCATAACCAACGTCATCAAGTTTAACCATTGAGGAAAATTCTTTTCAGAGTGGGGCTATTGGTGGAAAGTGTAGAAATTTTCCATTCCTGCCTCTGTTAAATTCATAGATGCTGAATTGTGAGGAGGACGTTGGGATTGATTGTTGTCCTCTCTTTTCTTGTAATAGTGCCTGTATAACTTTTGATTTTCCTTCTCTTTTTCCAAGTCTATGATTTTGTTAGAAAGCTTCTGCATCATTTTTGCCATACTTTCAAAATCTGGTGATTTCTCTTCCTTAGGCTTAGCAAACAACAAGGCTTTCCTTCCCACACCTTTCTCTCCTGACTGTTCAGGATAATCTTCAATACTTTCTCTTTCAGCCTCCACTATTTCTGCCTCTTCATAGGTTTCCTCCAAAGTAGGCTTGGCCTTTATTTTGGAAAACATGGCCAACTCAGGGCCTAAAGCTGAGGTATAATATTCAATCAGGACCTTGTCTAAAGGTCTATCATCTTCAGAAAAATTCTTGAGATATGCTGCAAACCTTTGGGTGAAACTGTGCACCTTTTCCTTTCTCTCTTTCTTTAAGGAACATAAGCCTTTCATGAGGGATGCATGAGTCTTCTGAGTCGCATATTTACTTCTAAATATCCTTTCAAAAGTATCCCAATCAGGGATGGAGTTTGGAGGCAAACCAAAATACCATGATGCTGCAGCTCCTTTAAGGGTGTGCAGGAATATTCTGCAAACTACATCCTCATGCTCCCCAGCCCTTAACCCTTCTATCACCAAGTAAAAACTTTGCAAGTGGTCATCCACTAGTATCTTCTCACTTGGGTCAAATTTGGGCAGCATCTTTTCAAAGGCTTGAGGTAAATCATGTAACAGAGGTGTCAGGTTTAAAGGTGATCTAGATTTCCAGGCAGGTGGTGGATTTGGTGGGTTGGGTGGTTTATTAGCATTTACGCCCGCCATGAGTCTTGGTGGAGAGTGAGGAGGTGAGAAAATAGGAGTGTGAGTAGGAGAACTGTGAGGAGTATTTGGACCTTCTTGGTTCAAAGGCAGTACAACTTCCTGTAAGGCTGTTTCTACAAGTTCTTCCCAATCCCCAACCAGCACTGAGTCTTCCAATATAGGACGGTCCTTCCTTTTATATTATCTTCTGGGAAATTCAGGGATGATCGATAATCCTCCAATATTCTTCACATATGCCCTGGTGTGTCTTCTCAGATTATTAACAACCTCGTTGTCAACAGAAAACAAATGTTCTCTACTCTTTTCTTCCAAAATTTGATTATGAAGCCCACTGCTTTCAGAACTGTTACCGGTGGAATAATCTCAGGAAAACGGGTTTCCTCGGCCAGCCATGCATTGGAGGCCCTCCTTCTAGTGCTAGAAACTGTTGAGGTCTGGAAATTCACAAGCAACAATAGCAAGGGATTCTCCCTAGTCAACGTTCCCAACTAGCCCGTGACTGTTTGGTGTAGGGAATCCATCTGGTTTGTGGTCCGGCCACCGTAGGTCAAAGTAACAAAAACAAAGGGTTTTATCAGTTGCGGCCCGGTCTACCATATATTTTTTTGTATTTTTGACTTAAAGTATGATATGCACGTGCCTAATTAACAATGCAGGGTGACAAAGATGCAAAGAGTAGTCACAATGTGATGCGCAGGTTCTTACCTCTCGTCTTAGAACTCACAAGCATCCAAATCACATATATGCAAGAAAATAAATACTAACTAACTATATCTAGAGAGCTGGATTAATTCATGAGTAATGTAATACTGTTCATGTGTTATGGAAAATCACAGATAGCTATTCTTATAACCAAACATATAAACATGAATAAAAGTATACATGATAAGATAACTCATCAACAGTTAAAAAACCCCGTTACTCATGGTGGAAGACATCATAAAATAAACTAAAGAAAATTCAAACAAGAAAACAGGTTCAAAAAGTTATAACGCTCTCACAGTTAATGAGACACAGTTGAAAACAAAATAGTTCCCATTCAACATTGCTCATTTAATCACATTGACACATTCCACATAACACTTTCTCCAACAGGCAAAATTTGCAGTCTCTGGTTGTAAAACAAAATAGTTCCTCTTACAAGCATTTGTTTACAAGTTTTTCCAGGGAAAAGCCCCTGTAAGTTCTAACTTTCAAATATTTAAACTACAACAGTAGATCGTTTGGGCTACCTCCCCCAAACGCCAGACCTTTTGGTCCCTCCTGGCATTTCATATCCTCATTTTGTTTTATTTTTATTTTTTTTGTATGCATTCATGATCTGACTATTAACGGACAGATATTTCGGGTCTGTGTCTTTGTTGCTATTCATTTTGTCTTTTCTTTCGCTTGTCCCCCTTGCAACTCTGCCGGTTTCGGTTTGATCTTTGTCAAAACTATCAAGCTATGCCTTCATGCCATGGTCACCTCAACAGTCCCTTGATTTCTACCTACAATCAATTGCTGTGCATCATTCGTTGGGATTGCATTTTAAAACGAAACGTTAAATTCTATCAATCAAAAGACTGCTCAACAAGAAATATCATGCGTTGCATTACTGCTAACATGACAGGGTAGACTTATCCATAGCCACATAGGTGAGCTTTAACAGGTGATGGGCACTGCGAAACGCGTAAGCACGTCGGAGTTGGACCAGATAATACCTAAAGTGCGGGCGGGAAAACTTCAAATCGGAATTCGGAAAGACAACAACATCGGAATCCAAGTGCTTCGCACAGTCACAACGACGGAGAAGAAAAGACTATGGACAGGTGAATCAAAGACCAACACGCATCGGAGGGTGGAGCGCTTTATACTTCGGGTGTTTAGCAGCTTTGGGAGCTGCAATGGCAGAGGATCAAAAGGTTATAAACATGAGACACACATCGGCGGGCAGGGAACTTTTCCTTTTGGGTAGCTAGCTGGTTTGGGAGCCGCAACAGCGAAAGCAAAACAGACAAGAACCTCTTGTCAAGTAAAATTGCTAAGTGTTTAAAAAAACTTTAAAATTAGGCAACGATTGAAACTATTTCACCTCTGAAATAGTGTTTTTCAAACACACTTGACTCGATTCGTCTTTAACTCAGCAAAACAAATTCTAAAATCCGTGATCCACAACAATTCCAGACACAAGCAACTTCCAAAAACAAGACGAGAGTTAATCTTCAACAAATTGTTCAAAATTAAAGCATGACCCAAAAAACATTCAAGGATCAAACGATTAAAAATAACGCTAAATCATGAGGAGGGGACCAAAATTTAAGAAATTTGGGGAAAATAGTTGCAGTTGCAACACAAGGTTTTTTAGCTGGTCAGAGGTTTGGATGAGAAGGTGTTGAAAACTGTAATAGCCCAGGCAGTACTGAGCAGTCATTTATTGGAATATCAACTTCATTTGATTCCAGCCAGAGTGGCAAATATAAAATCCCAAGTTTCCAAACATGAGATCACTTTCAGATTACTAGAGCCATCAGGGTTCGAAACTATAGCAATAGATGCAAATATTTGGAAGAAATTCATAAATGATGTGGCTGCGTCCACTTAGTATTTTGTTTTATTAATACATTTTGTAATATTTTCCTAACTTAGTGAGTCCACTAGAAGACAAAGGCATTTTTGTAACTGATTTGTAAAAGAATCCCAAAGGATAAGGGAGACCAAGAGACATTTGAATTTGTATAAATAGAGATCAATTTGATAAAGTAAAGGACCTTTTTTCATGCTATCTTTATGAAATTTTATTGTAAGAAGAACTACTTCCTCTTATAATAAATAATATATATTTTCTACAGTAGAAGGTATTGTGGAGTCTCAAATGCTTGCCATAGATTGGTTGAATGTTGAACTACTTCTGTTTCATCTTTTTCTATGAACTGTGAGATCTTTCTAAATTACAAATTATTTCATATTATGAATGTTTTCCTGTTTATTTCAGTGAAACTTATGCAGTATATTTTAGTAATGAATTTTTTAATTGACAATAAGCTATCTCTTTGTTTATCTTTCTACTTATATTCATGTATTCTGAAATATGAACAACTATCTATAATATTCTAAATGCATGTTTTATATTACATTACTCATCATTAATTACAATATTTCTCACTAGGGATAGGTTAGATATAATTAGTTAGCATTAGCATAAGTTGTTCTTTGTTTATGATTTAGAAGTGAAACAGGTAAGATGGGAGGCAAGAAACTGCACATCACATTTTGAAAATATTTGTTATATCTATGGATTACACTTAATTAGGAACTTACATATCATACATAAATATAAAACTTAAAAACAAATACATGTAAACGATGGACCGGGCCATAATTGGTAAAACAAGCTTTAACTATTACTTGACCTATGGTGGTCGGACCGCAAACCAGACTGATTCCCCATACCAAACAATAATGATCTAATTGGGAACGCTTATTGGGGAGAATCTCTACTATTGTTTCATGGGATTTTGCAGGCCTCAACAGTTTTTGGCACTAGAAGGAGGGCCCCCAATGCATGGATGGCCGAGGAAATTCATTTTCTCAAGATTACTCCACCAGTGATAGTTCTAAAACCAGTTTCCCTCAAAACCCTACTCCTAAAGAGAAATTCATAGGGTATATCTATCCCATTGATAACGAGTTGGTTAATGATTTAAGAAGAATTACCACGGCGTATGCAAAGAAGATTGGAGGGTTACCCATTATTCCTACTTTACCTAGAAGAGAGTTTTGTAAGAAGGACCATCCTTACTTGGAGGATTTAGTGTTAGTGGAATACCTTGAAGAATTGGTAGAAACAACCTTGCAAGAAGTTGTCCAACCTCTACAATAGTTGGGACCATATTCCCCTCATTATTATCGTTTTCGAACCCCTGTCCAGTCTCCTCCTCAATATCCACTCAGAATCATTGCCAATGTGAATTCAAATCATACTGCTCCACCACCTTCTTAGAGGGATAGATCTTCTATAAAACTTACCCCTGAATTGCATGCTATGCCTCATAATTTTGACAATTCATTGCCCAAATTTGAACCAAATGAAGGAATTCTTGTGGATGATCATTTGTAGAGTTTTTATCTTTATTTAGAAGGTTTACAAGCAGCATAACATGAAGATGTATTCTACATATTTTTCCCGCATACTCTTAAGGGAAAAGCATCCTCATGGTATTTTTCCCTACAGGAAAATTCAATTACAAATTCGAATACCATTGAGAGATTGTTTAGAAACAAATATGGAATCCAAAAAACTCACGCTACTTTAATGAAAGGGTTGATTTCCCTAAAGAAAGAAAAGAAAGAAAGAGTACATAAATTAACTTTGAGGTTTACTGCCTACATGAATAACTTTGATGCAACTAATCAACCAACTGAGCACGGCCTAATTGAGTATTACACCTCAACTCTTGGGCCTGAATTAGCCATGTTTTTCAAAAGATCAGTTAAGCCCACCTTGGTAGGGACTTATGAAGAAGCTGAGAAGGTGGAAGAAAAAATAGATAGTATAGACCAATGTTATGTACAATTAGAAGAAAAAACTTATGGAACATAAAACCCCTATTATTAACTAAACCTAAAGATGAGCTGTCACAGGAGTTAGATGGGGTGGTGAAAATGATGCAGAAATTTTCATATAGAGTAATTGATCTGGAAAAGGAAAAGGAGGCACATAAACAATACAAACCTTATTATAAAAAGAGATATGATAATGGTTAACCCAAACCTCCTTCACATAGTCCCTCACATGGTCTCTTGACTATGAATTTGGCAAATGTGGGAATGGACAATTTCTGTACATTCCATCAGTAGCCTCACTCTAAGAAAAAATGCCCACATTGGATAAATTCTATGACCTTAGTGATGAACCAGTTATTGGATTCCAAGTTAATGGACACTATGGATGAGAAAGAGAAAGGCCATGAACTGATAGAAACCCAAGAAGAAGACACTTTGGTTTTATGGGATTTGTTTCCATGTTTAATGTAGTGGATGAAGATATCACTAAGGAAGAAGAAATACCCGAGAAAAATGTTACAACAAGGAGTCAGAATTCATTGAAAGAAGATAACATGATACTTCCCAAGATTAAGAAACTTCAAGAGAACATGATAAAAGTAAATAATAATACTCAAACTATTAACATACCTGATTTTTTCATCTCAAGCCAGAGTCCCAAGAAAATCAATGTGCCTATAAATTCTAACGAAAATAGAGTTAATAATGTCAAGAAGAATTCTATTGAACATGAAATGGGATATGACATTGTAGAATATATTTAAAAGGCTAAAGAAAATATCTCCTTGTTTGAAATGTGTAATCTACCCCAACAAAAACAAAAGCTATTAAAGGGAACTTGAGACACCTAGGAAGAAACCCCAAAATGATAACCAAGATGAGGAAGAGATTGATGAAGCAAGTTTAGGAGGAAAGTCTAAATATAGAACTTCAGCATTCCTCCTCACTTTTGAAATTTTCAATTACAACGTGCATAATTGTCTGGTGGACTCTAGAGCATCAGTAAATGTCATCCCACTTTCAGTTTACAAGCAAATAAATGGTCAAACTAAGCCAACTATAGGCCAAGTTATCCAATTGGATAGGACTGCAGTGAAAGTGATAGGAGAAATGTGTAGGTGAAATCCCACCAATAAAGCCTCGTCGATAGGGGTTCTCACTCTGTATATTCCCAACCAACTTGATCTCCCTGAGCACTAGCCTAGATAGGTTTTACCCTGCACAAAAACATCCACAAAGAAAACAAAGTCTCACCCAAGATGTTCAAGGGAGAGCTGTCAAAACAATTTTTCAACAGTAAGAAGGGATGATATGACATCCGATGGGTAAAGCAGCATAAATATCAGATTATGGAACTAAGACGGTGATCATAATGTTAGAATAATCAACCCATAGTATTTACCCACTTAGACATTATTTCATTTATTTTTTCTTATTTGCCTAGTCCATGAGTCCCACCATGTGCAAGTTGTCAATTGCCTATCCATAGAGGTCAAACTTGCCATTATTGACTCATGGAGCACTTGCGAAATCCTTAGGAATCAAATCTACTTTATTCCTGGCCTCCTAGGCGCCCTTTTGCTTTTTCTGCTTTATTGCCTGCTTTTTCAGTGTTTTAAGGCACATA
>LPNX011113026.1:4758-28232 GCA_001517045.1 Pseudotsuga menziesii
CTACGCACTCCAAACAACGACAGCTCGTCTCACCACGACAACACACTCGAAAACAACAAAAACCCCGTTTGTCGCCATACATATATAAACAGAACCACACGTGTGAGGAGTCACATCAGTCGGGGCGACTTTGAAAGTTAATTCGGGCAGCACAAACTTCATACCATCCGCAATGGCGGACTACCTCCAGTCCCAACTCGCCCGATCAGTTACAAATAACCCGCGAACGAGAATCCCATATCGGGTGTCGGCGGAAACCTCGGTCGGACAACCAAGAGTCTGGCCTCACCCGCTACGGCGGTCGCGAAACGAAAACATGCGGACTTGAAGACCACCCGCAACGGCGGCACGACCAAGCCAAACAAGAGTCGATAGGCATCCGCTACAGCGGCGCGGCAAAATATTTGGAGGATCTGGAGAACACCCGCAACGGCGGGCTCGGGATAGAAACAATCAAAGTTCGAAGGCACCCGCAACGTCGGCCCGACAACCGAAAATGACAACTTGGAAGCCACCCGCAACGGCGGGACGGGTAAGAGAAACTAGAAGCTGGAGGACGCCCGCAACGGTCGGGCAGTCAAATAAAAATCTTCCGATACAAGAAACTTTGAACGAAGGTTCCAAAGGTTTTGCAAAAAAACAAAGGGTTCAATCAAGATGGCAATCCTCAAACATTTAAACGATGAGAAACCACTCAACTTACAGCATTCAAGACTCGAGAAAGCACTTCAACCTTCATAAGCTAAAATCAAAAGATGAAACCAAGAAAAGAACTCACTAACTTGAAGAAAAGGAGGACCCCAAAATTCTTTTTTGAATTTTGGGAACTTGTTGCAGGTGCAGCAGGCACCATAGTCGACTATCAAGGCATAACATTACACAATAGTGCTATTTAATAATCGTGACCCATAATGCAAGAAACTCGAAATAAAATAAAATTTATTCTTGTTTGGTATCAGAGCCTAAATAATTTGCCAAATTGTAAGTTTCATAATAAAAAATTTTGTTGCAACAAATTTTTGGTTTTGTTATTTGTGCATTTTACAATTTAGTACTTTCAAAGTAGAGAAGGATATTTCAACATGGTTGAATATGAGGTCCGAAAAGTTCCGAGTGAGTGTGTCTAGTAAGCGTGTAAGTGGTTGTTTGTTTAAAAGGTTACTTCCCTAGCAACCTAATGACTATTATTAGGTTGCTATCATATGTTAAATTGCCATCAATATATTCTTATCTTACATGGATTCCTCAATGGATTCAATAGTTTTCACAAAAAATTGCACATATCCATCAATCCATATGACTTCATTAGCATAACAACTTGTGTATTTGATAACTCAAGTTTAATTTCTATTAATGAGACTAAAATATTAGGAACTACCTCAGATAAATACCAATGATGTTTATAAAGTAAAATGGTTAAAATATTTTCACACTCATTTATAAAAATTTCCTCATAAGATGTCTTGTTCACTGCTAGTGAATATCCGACCCATATAAACCTTAATAACAGAAATATGTTTGATTGGGATAAGAGTAAAGGTTATCTTTATGCTCATATATGTGCCATAAAGTTTGTTTTGAATGCTTTATTGTGACCTTATTTGCCAATTTCTTCTTTTCGTTGTATAGTAAATACTAGACATAATCATTTTGTAAATGCATCAATAGGAGGATTCCAAGACCCATTTAGGTCATGCTTTTGATATGATTTATTTACTAGTACTTAGTGTCTTTAGATGACCCATATATTTATGATTTGTTGAAAGCATATGTATATCCCATGAGATTTGATATGTCTAAAAATTCTCACATTATCTAGATAAAATTTATGACTATTATTAGGTTTAGAATTGATACATTGTGACCTCTAACAAAAATATAAGAAGTCTGGTGTAGAAGTTGTTGAGTATGTGGGTGGGCACATGGATAACATGAAAGCAAAGAAATTTTAGATTGTTCTTTCCATTTACCTGTAAGATTTAATAAATATGAAGATAATTTGTTTTAATGTTACAAGTAAATATTGGAAAGTGTTATTATTTTATTTTCTAACAAAAAAACCTTGAGTTAGTGGGTGCTTAAGCTTTATGGTTAACTGAATTCATTAGGGATCTATTTGGACCACTCTTCTATTCGATCTGTCTAGTAAAAAATATGTGTTTATATTATTAAGTTGTAGATGCAAATGGGTGGCATAGCAGGACATCCACCCCTATATTCCTATCAGTTATCAATTAGAGAGACTATAAGGGCAGACCAATACAAAAAACAAGGTAGCTGCCCATCCCATACAACTTCCTGCTTTTCAGAAAGTAGGATGACCAAAATTAATAAGAATGCTCTAATTGCCAACATTCCAACCCCCATCTAATCTAGACAATGGGTAACTATATTTCCTTCATAACTATGCTCTGTGGATTGTACAGTTTACAGGTAACCCTTGGGACCAAATATCCTCAATTAGGTTCAATCTTGGGAAATCCCTAATTAGAATAAACAAAATCAAGACTGCTTAGATAACTATATAATCGAGATCAAGCTCGAGAGACGCTGTTGACTTGCAGCCAATCCTTTTGAACCAATTACTGAGCAAAAATAACTTTCTTAGGCTCTAAAGGTGATTTTCAAATTGTTTATAGCTTATATAGCCATTATGATGTTTAGATCGTAGCCATTATGAAGTTTAATTTGTAGTTTCCAAAACTTATTCAGTCATAGCTCTAACAATGGAGTTGAGTAGACCTAACTATAACCATTGCTTGATTTGTATTTGCGGAAATAATTTCTTCACGTGACAAACCCTCTATTTTCACCATTTCTTCAAAGGTTTAGTCTTCATCTTGAAAGGAAAACAATTAGGAATAAGTTTGGAGTTTTTTTAGAAATAAACCTATCAAAATTCCTTGATTGGAAGGTTTTCTTAAGTTGTTTGCAGGGGAGCCAACTCTTTGAATTAAGAGCATAAAGTATATTGCAGAGATTTGGTGCCTTTTTTTTGAAGAAGGGAAGAATCAAAATCCACTAGTTTTCAACAAGAGGATTTCCTTCATCCAAAAGGATAGGTGACCACTAGAGGAATTTAGGGCAGTTTGAAAGATGCTAACCAATGAGGCTAAGATGAACTAAGCTCAAGGTGTTGGGGAGATTCCAAGGCATATTTATTATCTATTGGATGGAGAATTTTTTCCCAATTTGGCATAAAAGATGAAACTTTGCATATTGATATCTTCTTTCCGGGAAAAATCTTTGTTGTTAGTGAATTAACAAGACCACCCTTGTACTAAGAGATTAGAGGTATACTAAAATGTTAATAGTGACATGGGTATATTTAAGTAAAACCTTTAGTGATGTATACAAAAATGCTATTAGTGAAAGGGATATATTTAAGTAAAACGTTTAGTGAGATATACTAAAATGTTATTACTGACAGAGATATATTTAAGTAAAATGATGAGTGAAGGAGAATTTTATACCCCAAAACGTTAAAAAATTACAGGTAAGATTCCAGTGAAATTCCAACACTGGTTGGAATGACACGCATTAAATCATTTTCCCCATCAAACAAGGTTACATTATTTTGCAAGTCATCTCTATGAATGGGAGAATTTAAATCAAGCCGTATTTTTTACTGTTAATTAATTTCGAAAAATGTTATTAATTTTTATTATTTTCATATGGTGGGGGCCTATGAGGATTGGGATAGGCTTCGATCTTAGATGTCATGATTTAATGTAGTATACAAATTTTATTGGTAGTTAAGTCACAATTACTAGTATTTATTTAAAATATATTTAACACTATTTTTTGGTTTCTAGATTTTATTTTTTATTTTCAATTGAGATTGAATAGAATTATGAGTTAGAAATAATGGATTCAATCCACCAAAATACAATTAGGCATGAAAATTTTCTATGAACTTTTGGATATATTATTGATTGCTTCAAGCTCAAGCAACATTGTAGCCTAGGTACCTATTGTAGTATACAGTGTCGATCTTGTGCACAATTCTAAGCTAGAAACCAAATTTCTTTTAGAAAGCTCCCGTGATTTGGAGTTTTCCATCATCGTCAAAGAAGAGTGCCCAACCTTTGGTGTGGCTACTGGTTGGGCTAGTTGGAACCCATCTCATTCGACATTGTCAGTGTGTCACTCTTATAGGCTCTTGATATCTTAGATGTCTAAAATAAAAAGATTGACTTTTCATTTATGATTGCATTTCAAATTATACATTATCTATGTATTTAACCATATACATCCTAAAATATATAACAACAATAATAATAATTTCATGTACATCATAAATTATACATTATATGTATTTAATTTGTGCCTTGTTTAATTCTCTATAGTACTTGTCTCAGTCAATTACTGCAAAAATGGGTGACCATTTCCCACTATAAATAAGTATAGGATAAATTTACTTCAAACATTTTTGTTTTTTACCTTTCTTGGATTGTTTTCCAAGAATGTTATGCCTTTCTATGGATCTACTCAGAAATTTATCTTTGCAAGGTTGTAAATGAATACGGAAATGTCAAAAACTTGTGTGACATTAGGAAACGAGGAAATGTTAAAAAATAGCGCACAATGCATACCAACCACAAATTTTAACTACAAAATGACAAAATAAAACTACATTTTAGAAATTTCTATTCTACGTTTGGGATATCTATGCCTCATCTAAAACGATAGCATGCACACACGCACACACACACACACCTCTCATTCATGCTAAAGAATAACCAATGACCCGATAGTCCAAATAATTATAGAATGACATATCATTGGCTTTGGGTTTCTTTACCCATTTTTGGCACAGACAAGGAAGAATAAATAAGTATCCAATTGCATGTATGCATGGAACTTGTTCCATAAAGAGGGAACTCTTTCATTATATATCACTTAGGAATGCTCCATGTGAATACCCTTGATCACAATTGACTCTACAAGGCCTTCTTTCAAATCAAGACCCACGAGAATTCTTGTTGGATAACATAAGGAACTTTAGTTGCATATTATTTTCCAAGACACAAAGCCATACATGGTAAATGAACTCATACCACATAGAGGACACAATTTAGATGGAACATAGCACTAAACCATGGAATTAAACATAGTTATTTACTATGTTTTTTATAAAATTCCTGTCACATGTCGAATGAATGAATATAACATATTGCTATAGGTTCATAACATATCTATTGTGGTTTGAAGGGTTAAATTTTTGATGAAAACTTCATTGTTGAATTGTAGACAAAACGTTTTTTGGTAGTCATTTCAAACTATCGAAGGGTTAATTTTTTTATTAAAACTTCATTGTTGAATTGTAAAATTGTAGACGCATAAGTGGGTGTGTAGGGTCCACATGAGGGAATATTCCTCATTTACACATGGCATCATCCTCAAATTTGAATTTGAAGGAAGGAGTTACTTCCAAGGTCGTGTATGAAGAGTCATAGGATAAATTGAGGCAATGAAAAGATTCTATGATAACTATGACAGTCATTATGATAGTTATGACAACTCTATGACACCTTATGACATTTATGACAAATTCTCTTACAACTATGACATTCTATGACATCTATGACATGTAAGAGTTAAAAATAGACCCAAGATGAAACATAAGATAAGTGTGGGGCCTATGGAAGATTCAAAAAGGTTCAAAGTCAAATTTCATGAAGGGAGAGCAAGAAAAGTCGAGACAAGTGTCACTTGGTTTAATGTAATGACCTAGATTAACACCCATTCAAGTTAATGAACCAATGAGAAAGTAATTCGAGTTTATATGAGGGAAATAAGGCCAAGGAGATTATTAAAATAGGTGGAATTAGAAATGGGGGAGATTTTGGTCATTTTTAATTTTATTTCGGCATTGAGAGCTTTGCTTGTCCATTTCACAGTGTCACGTCCCCATGCCTCCGACCGGCGTAGAGGACGCGACTACTAGCTTATCAGACCGGGCTAACCACCCATGAACATGTACATGCTTAAAAATTGCTGGAAACAGAATGCTTAAATGTATGCATTGAACTTAATTATGCACATATGAGAAATTATCATGCACAGATGCAATTATCTATTAGACACAGTGGAAACATCATACATTCCAACAAGCATTCTTTCAACATGTTCATTTCATTTTCATTAATAGAATTTACAGTTGCAGAAGTAAAATGGACAGAGCACTTATCTTATGAAGAACTTCTTTCGCAACCCGCTACGTCGCTGCAATGTTCCACCCAACCATAGGCCAGCGTGCTCCTTAATCTCTCAGCAGCACTGCCACCCCCGAGATGGGCATGATTCTCCAAGGAATAAGGGAACTAGCAGGCTTACACATAGCCAAGATACACAAAACACATAGCCAAGCCAACAAAGTTGGGTTTATCAGGCCATTAAGGAGCTAATGAAGGAAATTTGCTAAGCTGGTGAGCTCACTACAGAGCCAAGAAAACCTACACTAGAACTAGCCTGACCTCTAAGACACCCATCCACACCCAACACAAGGAATCAGTCCCTTCTCTGCTACACAGTCCCTCAGGCCCTACATTCCCTTCCAGTGCTATTCAGGGGTGATGGAGAAGAAGGCCAGCCCTCTAGCTCTGTTTGTGTGGTTTCCAGCCACCACGTTTATCAAGCAAATCTAAGCTAACATCTCTGCTCCTCTCACAGTCCGAAGACCAACCATTGCACTTTGGCAATTAATTTAGCTATTACAGCTTAAACCAAGGAAAAACGACTTCAACCCATCTACAACAGTCCCCAAACGTAACAGCAAAAATGACTCACAACATGGGGGAAAACACACAGTCCTGAAGCTTATCAGTGATCACAACTCACAGCAGGGAAAAATGCCCCAAATAGTCTGTGCGTGAGACCAATAGTCGGTGAGACAACCAAAAACGTGAATGGCCCTTCACAGCCATGGTAAAAACACATGAAGCTACAAAAACGTGAATGGAAAACGCACCGGCAGCTACCAAAACATGAGGAAAACAGCCCAATCCCTAGCACTACAAAAACGACCTCCCATCCATGGGAAAAATGAAGCCAACCACCAAAAACGTGGAATGAAAAACACAGGAAAAACTCCAGCTACTCCCCAAAAGCCCCAACGTGAAGGAGAATGGTGAGGAAAAATGAAAAAACATGGATGCATGGTAGAATGGCATACGTTTTTGGGCATTTTCCTTGCCAAGGAAGTCAAAACACGTTTTTCAAAAAAATGATTCTCTGCCCAATTCGAATTTCTTTTCCCATACTCTTCCCATTCCATGCAATAACTAACTCAACCACATTCTGGCAGAAATAAATGATTGGGGAAAAAGACAAGAAAGGTAGTTGACAGCTTGATGGGTCTTCTCATAGACATTTTGGCTTTTCCCCATATCCTTATCCTTGTGAAAATCATGCCCCTTTCGATTTAGTTACCGCGACCGTAGCTGGTTGTGTTTATTTCAATTAATTGTAGATGCATATTTTACATGATGACCATCATAATATATGCCGCATGCCCCGATATACCATCGGTGAAAATTTGAATCCAAAACATAGCATTACCGATCAATGGTGGGGCCTTGGCCTTTGGCTCCACACCATGATCATTACAATATATACATCATATACATCTAATGTAACGGGGTCAAAACCGGGACATTACACACAGTGGGTGTTTACTTTCCCTACTTGCGAACCAATTTCGAAGGTGCATGATACCTGTCCAAGTTGGTTGATGGAGAGGCCACTCATACCTCACATTGGATATGAATGAATGTGTTTTTGTGCTGGTTGAATTCCTCCCACAGTTCGAGATCTTCTTCCATTCCTATTCATTCCATCTCTCTCATCTTCTCTCTTCATTCTCAATCTCTCATGTTGGTGGCACATTTGGAGGTGTGTGATATTTGTTTAAGGATTATATTGGATTCCACTGATACTGTAGATGATGTATGGCTTTGTATGTTTTTGCACATGTGAAATCAATCTCAAATCCCAAGGAGTGTTATTTGTAAAATGCTAAATTTTTTATGCAATAGAGCCATTTTCCCTATGCATTTGGTACTCGACATTGAAGGGGATTTGTATCAGATTTGTATAAGTATTACTCTATTATTTTTTAGTTGTTTTAGAAGACATTTTATGTACTAAAAGTGTACCATACATTTTATGCAGTCCCTTTGGGCATTTTCTCGAATTTTCATAGCAAGTTTCATTGTCTTTTGCTCATTTCTATCAATGTAATAACCTTGTTTCAAACGTGCTAATTTGTGGGAGAAACAGAAAATTGGTGGACATATAAAATCTTGTATTTTGGTGGCCATTGATGTCGCATAACCAATCAAAATCATTTTTTTGAAATTTTGGAGGGTCGTACTGCAATTGGAGAGCCAAAACTGTCATTTGCCCTCAGTGGTTTTAACATCGATTTTCCTAATGCTTTTTGTCCTTCTTTCCCTAGGGTCAAAATAAATTTGCAGAAGTATTTGGAAAGTGTATGAGAATTAATAATATGAATTATGATTTACTAACACCCCTTAGGATCTTCAATACATAATTTGAATCCATTTGGGTGCATTTGGATCATCTTGGTTTTCACTAGTCCAAAGCTCAAAATTGGCCAAAATTGTGCAAACTTGAATAAGATGTCAAATTAGTTTTATGATTCAACCATTGAGTGTATGATGTATTTTATTATGTTTTAAATCCAATAGGTTCCTTCCATAATAAATTTGGAAAGTTTCATTGGTGTTTGGAACCAAACGAATAAAGACTAGTTTACTAATTTTTCCTAGTTTCGAAACTAGACAAAGTATCGAAGTAGGATGTATGTGAAGCATTTGTAAAAATTCCTCAGCCACAATAGTAAGAAGACAAATATATAATTTTTTCAAGCCTATCATAACTTAATATCACTTCCCTTGAACTTCCCCCGTTGTTGCGTCGAGAGGCGCTCTACAACCCAGTATGGGGGACATCTTGTAATGTAATGTTCTGTAACATTCCTCATGTAAATGTCGGCTATAAATATTATGAGGGAGATATTGTAACGTTATGTAATGTTACTCATGTAAATGCCGACTATAAATATTATTTTTGATTATGAGGGAGATGTTGTAACGTTATGTAACGTTCCTCATGTAAAGGTCGACTATAAATATTTACTTTTTACTTCTATTTATTTATGATGTAGATTTTGTCCGCCATTGATTAAAAGTAAATATTTTTTCTGGCCCATTAAAATAAAAACATTATGGGGGAGATCTTGTAAATGTATGGAGATGTTGTAACGTTACTTTTTATGTAAAGTTACTTTTTACTTGTCGATTATGATGTATATGTTATAATACTACTTTTTGATTTTAAAAAGTAAAAAGTATATTTTGTCGACCATTAAATAAAAAAAATAAATTAAAACTAAAATTAAAACGGTATTTTTAAAAAATAGGTTATAAATAAACCAAGATCAATAGATTTAATTGACCATTTGATTTCCATCTTTCCTTTCCTTTCCTTTCCTTCTCTCCTCCCAAATATTGAGGATTTACCATGCCTCTCGCCTGATGCACATTTTTCTATGATTTTGACGTATTGCGTGCATGGATATCTGAATCAAAATTTCCCATGCGGTGGGAACTCCCATATAACAAACTTTGCATGCCAATTAATATATAGTATTACATTAGGAATCAAAGAAGGAAATTGTTTTAAATAATAAGAATAATTTACTGTGTAATAATACCAAAGTTTCTTCTTTGGCTTTACTGTGTAATAATACTAAAGATTGCTCAAAACAGGCTGCCACGGACCCTCCAACATAAGAGAAACGAAATCTGAACATAAGCAAAAGAAGAAGAGGAATTAGAGAAGTGGATATTTTCTAACCAAAAGGAATATGATGCATCCTTCGACTATTGTCTCCAACCGTCTATAAGAATCTATGAATAATGCCCATGATTTATGATAATGAATATCATAAATCGATAATCAAATATGGCATTGATTTTGGGGAAAAACCGTGCAAATGTAGCCAACGTACCTGCAACAAGTCATAAAATAAATACTACATGCTTTAAGTCATAAAGTATACTTAAGCTAATTTAATTATAATTATTGCATAATCAACAATATTCTTCTCACTTATGTGTTCACTAGTTTTGATTAAACTATCTTTTATTCATATCTGTTAATCATTTATATGTAAAATGAAATATATTTGATTTATATAGGAGTCAGGGTGAGATCCAATGTCAATGAGGGTCTTGAGAAAGAATGCTTTAAATGTCAAAGTTTTGAAGCATTTTTAAAATATTTTGGATAGTGTGCCTAGTTTCTCCAAATAGTTACATTACATTGGTATCAGAGCACGATCCTTTCACCTATTCATTGGATCATCAATTGAAGAGAAGAAATTGCAACCATGTATGGGTTTGATGATGAGGAAGAGCCCTTTTCTGCCTATGTGGAAGAGGAATTCGAATAGTATGAGGAAGAGTTTCCATCATGCAATACTTCATATTACTTCACACTTCAGGATGATGGAAACTCATGTGAGAAAATATATGAAGAATATCCACCTATGTTCAGTTCGACATATGACTAAATGTATAGTGGGAAGAAGCCAAAAGAACCTCTTGAGTATTTCATAGACTATTGTGCATTGAATGATGAATGTTTGGAGAACCTATATTTTCGATCATACTTTAGTGCTACAATAGGATGATTGTTCTTGACCCACTAGGAGATGTCTAGTAAAGAAAAGATAGAAAAAATGGTGAATGAAGTGTGTAAGAAGGCGGGGACTTGATGTTTTCCACTCAGAGCTAATATTGATGAGGAGGGTATGGATGTGAACCCTCATCCATCCACAGTCAGAGAAAGGAGTCATGATCCACCTAGTTCTTCAAGTGGTAAAAAAGAAGAAGAGTTCCATGAAGAGGTTCGAAAGTCACCCCAAGCTGAATTTGAAAGAAGTAAGGACACAATTCTTACTAATGGGGGTTGTGTAAATCAAAGAGCATCTACTGATGGATCCTTGAACAATGAAGGAGTACCTATTGATGGGTGCTCATAACTCTCTGTTGGTGACATACATATCATATTTTAAAATGCTGTTGAAAGCCAAATTTCTCATAAGGATGAAGATGGATACCTTGTAGTATATAAATAATAAGTAACATCGACTTTCCCATCACCACTTGAGCTTCCAGAAGTTGATTAAATCAGAAAGAAAGAAGAAGAGGAGTTTCTCTCTCATGAACCATTCTTCATTGAGGGGTCTTTGAACATGAGTGAAAGGAATATCTATGAGGCCCTTAGCATACTCCATGACACTCAATCATTGGTGTCAAATTCTTTTTGGAAAGTTTATTCATTGGCGGATCCATCCTTCCTTGAATACTTGGAGAAGATTCAAAGAGCTATGTGCAACATTGAAGGTAATTTCATGTCTTTGTTTTTTGTTAGAAAAAATTTGGATGAGATTAATGAGTGGTTACATGAAGCATACTTGAAGAATAATGAGGATATTCATAAGCTCAAAATTCAAAAGTAGCAACTTCTTAAGAGGTTGCAAGATACTTGTTCTTCCTCCTATGTTTCATATTGTCATTTGGTAGATTGCTTGGAGGATTCTCATGAGATGATGGATCATGAGAAATGTGGAAACTTGCATGTGATTAACGTGTTTGAAGATGAGGCTGATGAGAGCTAAGAACCTGTTGTGGTGTAATAGGAACTTGAGTTTCCTCTTGGTAATGATTGCACACTTTTTGAAGAACTGCATGGTTCCACTACCTTGGAACCATCCTACCAAGAACGTTTTGCACTTTTGAGGGAGGTGAATGATCCTAACCTTGTGGTTCCTTAATATAATGAAACTTTTGCACTTTCTTATCATTTGGGTGAGTAGGTTCATTCTCCTACATCCTACACTTCCATATTTTGCAACATTCATCCTAATGAAGTATGGGTGAAAGGTTTATTTTTGATGACCTTCCACATGAAGAGTATGAAACTCCTATCTCTCCTTTTGATAATGACATGACTAGAGAAAATTCTTCTTTACATTTGTAGCAGCATAATTTGTTAACTTATGATGATACGCATTTACATGGATACACCTATGATATTCACTTGATTAACTTGAAGACTCATGATTTTCCATGCTCCTTTCTTGGTTCATATTTTGGTGGAGGTTCTTCATTCACTTCTTGGATGAAAGAACACATGGATGCTTATTTTGATGCATATTTATTTTGGAGCAATAATATAGGACATGGGATCCTCACCTATGTCATTGGATCATATTTGATAAAATACTTTATGCTTGTGTGTATGGGGACCATGATGATATACTTACTTAGATGTACAAGAATTTTCATGATTCTTTGATGAGGTATCTTCTTGATGTACATTTTTATGATGTTGTTATGTACTTTGATGATCTATGTTTTGTACTCATGATTTTTGGAAAGATGCATGCAACGCAGTGGGATCCAGGAATCATCTTTCCTAATGATATGGGTTGGACATCACTCCTATTTGTTGGAGTGCAATACAAGCAATGGGACCCTGGAATTATTTTTTTGGTTTCATTGGTTTTAATTATTGGGGTATCAAGAAGTATGGGGATTGATTCACCACCTGAGAAGGTGATTGTAATAAAAGTAGTTGAGCAGCAAGCATGGTGATTCCTCTTTGAAAATTTATTAGAATCTTGAAAACTTAGTTGCAACTTCAAAGAATTATACAGTGAGAAAAAAAGGGTTGAATATTCAAAAAAGGTTTCCAAATATGAAGGAGTTATATATTTTTTATGTAAATTTTGTTTTGATGGATTTTATTAATCCTTTTAGTGTTAGTGGTGATGTCACATGATATATCAATATGCAAATGTCCACATATATTCACTTTAGGAAACACACAATTGTAGTACATGAGTGCCACTACTCAAATTGCAGCTAAGGTTTGAAGAAAAGTTTTGGAAGGAAAGAAGGTTCTTCAAAATCCTTCTTTGAAATTATTAAGGACAAGCAATCTTCGGTGGGGAGGATTGTCATGTCCCCAATTAAATAATTTTCAAATAAACTCTTAAGTTGGCCTATCCAATTCCTAAGGTTTATGTGGAAAAATCAAACTATTGATATTTAACCACGAGGCCTATAGTTTCACATGTAAATTCAAACTCATATTTGTGGAAGGCGGAAAATGGCATAATAAACTACCACCCACGAAATGTATCCTAAATAAGGAATGGATTAGAAGTTAATTAAAATTCAATTAGCGTAGTTAATCACTTAAGGGAATTCCATCAGAAATCTTTTCCAACTGCATGCGAACCCATGTGAGGTAAACTGGTGTGGTTAATGGTTTTGCACGGATAATAATGTGCGGATAGGTAAAACTTTGAATTTTTTATGCGTGGTAGTAACCATTAGCGGATTTTTTGACCCATTTCGATTTTACCTAGAACCTCCATCAGCGAATGTTTTGACCCATTTCGATTTTATCCAGAATCTCCATCAGTGGATTTTTTGACCCATTTATATTTTACCCAGAACCTCCATCAGTGGATTTTTTGACCCATTTCAATTTTACCTAGAACCTCTGATCAAACTAGGTTGTCTACCATGCTTGACCTCACTCAGAAGCCCTGTAAGATAACCCTGTGAGAAAACCAGGTCCCCTTCTTGAGAAAAAATAGCAAGATAACCTTGTGAACCATAGGTTGGTGGATCCCCTACATAAAAAATAATCACTGATCAAATCAGATCAGACTCAATTCCATATAAAACCAATTCGGATTGCATGGAAATTTTCTGAACAAAGGGTATAATTTTTTTTTCCAGATATGGTTGTATTTCTGTTTGGGATTTGTTTAATGAATGTAATTGCTGAAAATCCATTTTTTCATTTATATATTTTTATAAGGCTTGTATCATTTATATTTTAATTTATATTGTACAATTTCAGATCACATGGGATGCGATTTCAGATCAAACCAGATGAGATTGCATCGAAATTTTCTGACCAAAGACAATGTATAAGGGTGCAGGATAAGTTTGCCACTATCATTTGTATTTCTATTTGATATTCTTCATTTTCATATTTTTATAAGGTTTGTAACATTCGTTTTCTAATTTCCATTGTACATTTTTTTTTCTAACCAATCTAGCTATAACAGTTATTTACCAAATACTGTATATGCACGGTAATCAATTTTACCCCTAGTTTTTTGATCTAGAAATATTATAGGACTTATAAGATTTTATTTTGTTGTGTATGCAACGCCATAACCCTGGTTACAAGGAGAAAATAAATTAATAGTTCTTATCAAAGGTTAGTGTAGCATTTATATTGTGCCTATAGAGCTAGATTGTTTTTTTCACTGTTTATTTCTAATTCAGAGATCCCCTATGTAACCTGTGTGGCCCCTTTGGGAATCTTGTCATCATTGCAGATTATAAATTTTCATAAATTTAATCATGTTTAGTACAGACTCTAATCCATTGCCACATAAAGAACGGAAGTTGTTGCCTCCAGAAGTTATGGTAGAAGCATTCCGAATACTTGCAGAAGAGGATGCTATACGAGAAAAACAACGAAAAATGAAGTAACAATTATCTAAACAATGAAGGAAGACACGACAATTATGTAAAATTGTTAAAAATGATTGTTGGAGTGATGATGAAATAGAGTCTAGTGGTAATGATGCTCATGTCCAGCTTAACAATATGCAAATACCTTATCAAATCCATTGTTGTGAAGCCCCCAACTGGGTCTCTTTTAACTTTTATATACAGTCAGAAAATTCACTTCTTGTCAAAATTTTTGTTCTGTTCTGTTTGTGTTTTGTTCCTACTTTAATTGTGTTTCTATTCTCCTTTACTAGTTTTGGGCTGTAAAGAAAATAAAGTGTTTACATTTACAAAATTGAACAATAAAAATTCTGTTTTAATTTCATGTTTTCATTTCTAACTTTTGCTCATTTACATGCCTGAAAACGATATAAAATCTGCATTTCATTTTTTTCAGATTTGAAAATTTATAAATCTGTTTTATCTACTTCTAACAATTTACTGTTGACTGTGTAGGTAGCAAAGATAATCATAGCATATAAACTTTTGAAATTTAATTAAACTGAATTTTCCAAGGTAGAAACGATAACATACCTGCTGGAAAATACCTATAGGTAGCTAGTAGGTCCACCTTTGTTGCTGTCCTTGTTTGCCGTTTTTCCTTGCTTTTCCCTGCAGCCAAAAGTCCTTCCCAAAGCTCTGAAACTCAACTAGTCCAAACCAGTCTTGCCACCCTGCCAACTGGCGAGGTCTCGCCGACCATCCAGCTCCAAAGATACCCCTTTGGATCCCCGAGCCCAAACCGAGTACAAGCCCTAAGCTATTGTATCCCCTCAAAAAAACAATCTCCAACAAAACCCCTTCTTTGCAGCTCTGCTCTCCCAAAACTTCTCCAAAATCCTAAGGTAAAAAAAAAAGATCCCCTTCTCTTCCCTCCTTTCTCCCTCTTATCCCCATGTTTGCCGACCTTTCCTCCCCATTACTGCCCCTATCTTCCTCATAAATTTATCCACCCCCTTCCATCTACCATGTAAGTCCTCGAGCCCTCAACTTGGACTTGGACTCATTTAAATATTCAAATTAATATTAAAAGGTGTTGGTTGGGGTCACTTCTCAACCGTAACTTCTAATTCAATTAAATTTAATCCTTTTATTTAATATAATAATTTTAAACATATCCTTACTCATATTTCAATATTTGACCACATCGACCAAGCTTCCCCAGCAGGAAATCACCAGTCATCATCACACACCTTGGGGAGCGCGCTGTAGCACAGCCCTCCCATGACTCTGGGTTTCGGGGATAAACGGTGGGTAAAGCCTCCACCCCCCCCAATGGAACAAGGGACTATGTCTACTCGACATAACAACAGCGTTGCACTTGTACTCGGTCTGTCATCGTATAACTGATCTGGGCGGTTGAGTTTCCTGGAACTCTACCCCACCCATGTCATAACATACATCATAATAAACAGCATAATAACCATACGAAAGTAAATAATGCATCACTTGCATACCATTTTATCTTTCAAAGTCCATGTCCCCGAGGCCCTCCCACCTCGTAGGATCTAGCCCACTTAGCCGTTTCAACCTGTAAGTCAGTCCTCGACATACAATATAGGATATCGTGCATAATCCTCGATATGTACACATATATCTCATCATAACATGACAACAATAAACTCATTCATTCGCCATGCACCTGGCATAACATTCATTATTTCAACATATATCTGTAACGGTATCCACGTACCCATCATTCAATAATTTCCATATATCTGACATAATTAACACATGATACATATCTAAACATGACTACCGACCATAATACTATCATCACACACACACACATATATATATCGGCAAAATAATAGAACCATATGTCCACAGTGTCGTCAAACCGACGAGGTCTCACAATCAAACAAATACAACATATAATAGTAGTTCAGGTAGAAATGTCAAAATGGGGTGTTACATACACCCACCCTTCAGGAAACTTCGTCCCGAAGTTATGATCAAAATAATGTGGGATAATCACGACGCATAGTCTCTGCGTCCTCCCAGGTAGCAGACCCCGGGCTATATCGGTCCCACTGGACCTTAACTTGGTCCACCAAATGGTGCCTCAATTGTTTAACCCTGCGGTCCAATATAAGTAATGGTTCGACCCTGATGGTTCCCTCGTCCGAAACCTGCAGTTCCTTCCAATTTATTTTATGTGACTCATCAGCTACATAATGTCGTAAAACAGATACATGAAAAACATTATGAGTTTTGTGCAAATGGGGTGGCAGTGCAAGATGATACACAACAGGTCCAACCTTTTCTAAAATTTCAAAGGGTCCTATAAATCATGGTGACAACTTTTTCCCCTTCCCAAACCTGATGGTACTTTTGCTAGGCCTGATGCGGACGAACACTGCATCACCAACCATATAGCTTTGGTCAACCCTATGCGCATCGGCATAACTCTTCTGCCTATCCTATGCTTCCTTTAACCACTATCTAATCTGAACAATCTGTTCTTCCATCTCCTGAATCAACTCAGGTCCTATAATTACTCGATCCTCTAACCTTTCCCAACTCAATGGTGTCCTGCATGGCCTTCCATATAAAGCTTCATATGGAGGCATCCCAATTGAGCTATGTTAACTATTGTTGTAAGAAAACTCCACCAAAGGTAAGTGCTTTTCCCAATGAGTTTGTTGATCCATGACTTACATTCTAAGCATGTCCTCCATCACCTGGTTCACTCTTTTTGTTTTCCCATCTGTCTCTGGATGGTAAGCAGTGCTTAGGTTCAACTGAGTACCCAACGCCGACTGCAAACTCGTCCAAAACCTGGATGTAAACCTAGAATCTCTATCTGATATAATCTTCTTGGGAAACCCATGGAGACAAACAAATTCATTTATGAACACACGTGTTACATCCGTGACATCATAGGTCTCCTTAATTGGAATGAAGTGAGCAGTTTTGGTCAGTTTGTCAACGATGACCATAATGGAATCATGCCTATGAGAGGTAAGAGGCAATCCCACCACGAATTCCATGGAGATAACCTCCCACTTCGACATAGGAATGTCATGCGGCTGTAACAGTCCTGCCGGGTGGTGATGATCAGCTTTTACCTGCTGACACTCAAGGCACCTAGCGACAAATTTGACCACGTCGCTTTTCATCCCTGCCCAAAAGAAGAGTTGCTTCATGTCTGCATACATCTTCTTTACACCCGGGTGCGCACAATACACTGCTCTGTGGGCCTCCTTAAGGGTAGTCTCTCTAATATCTCCCTCCTCAGGAATGTACATCCTCTCTTGATACCGTAGCAAACCATCGACTTCCAACTCATAGCCTTCAAAATTTGGTCCCACCGGTTTCCCATTCTGGAGTGCCGTTGTGACCTTTAGGTACCAACTATCTCCGAGTAGCTGCCCTAAAATTCTTTCCCTCAAATTCACCTTCAAAGGTATAAGAGAGAAAAGTCTTGGTTTTCTGCTTAAGGCATCCGCTACCACATTCTCCTTCCCTTTGATGTAGGAAATCCCAAAATCATACTCGCTCATGAATTCACTTCATTGCCTTTACCTAGCATTTAGGTCTCCTTGAGTGAAGATATACCTTAAGCTTTGGTGATCAGACTTGAGCTCAAAGCTTCGTCCAACAAGGTAATGTCTCTAAAGCTTCAAAGCTAACATCACTGCAGCCAACTCTAGGTCATGAGTAGGGTAATTCTCTTCATGTGGTTTTAGCTTTCTCGACGCATAAGCTATTACCCCACCTTCCTGCATCAATACTACACCCAAACCCTGCCTTGAAGCATCGGTGCAAACTATGAATTCCTTCTCCATATCTGGAACTCGTAGAATTGGTGCACTTGTCAATAGTCTTTTTAGCTCGGCGAATGCGGCATCGCATTCATCTGTCCATTTGTACCTAGTGCCCTTACGTTGTATGGTAGTTATGGGTTTCACGATTTTTGAGAAACCCTCAACAAACCTTCTATAATACCTGGCTAACCCCATGAAGCTCCTTACTTCATGCACATTCTTTGGCACAGGCCAATCCATTATGGCCTTCACCTTTTCAGGGTCAATAGAAATTCCCTCATCGAAAATTATATGCCCTAGGTAATGGATCTTCTTCTAATAGAATGAACATTTGGACAACTTACCATACAACTGATGCTCCCTTAAGCATGAAAACACTATTCGTAAGTGTTCCTCGTGCTCCTGTTCATTCTTGGAGTAGATGAGGATGTCGTCCAAGAAGACTTTCACAAACTGATCTATGTATTTTCGGAACACGCTATTCATGAGACTCATGAATATGGCTGGGGCATTGGTCAAACCGAAGGGTACCACCACAAACTCATAGTGCCCAAACCTTGTTCGAAAAGCAGTCTTAGGTATATCACTTTCCTTAATCCGTAGCTAGTGGTAACCTGATCGTAAGTCGATCTTTGAGAAGACTGTTGCCCCTTTCATTTGATCAAAGAGGTCATCAATTCGAGGTATCGGGTACCTATTCTTTACAGTGGCTCTATTCAAATCTCGGTAATCTATACAAAGACACAAGGAGCCATCCTTCTTCTTCACAAAGATTACTGGTGCACCCCACGGTGAAATACTTGGTTTGATGAGCCCTAGATCTAGCAATTCCTTCAATTGCATTTGCAACTCACAAAGTTCTAGGGCCGTCATCCTGTAAGGTGTCTTTGATGTTGGCTCTGCACCGGGTTTTACCTCAATGGTAAAATCAAGTTCCTTCTTAGGAGGTAACCCGGGTAATTCCTTTGGAAATACATCACTGAACTCGGCTAACACTGGATAGTCATCAAAGGAGGGTCCTTTCTCACTGTTTACTGCTTCAACAATGTACAACTGGCATCCCTGTCACATACATCGCTTTACGTTCATCATTGATATGAAACGTAGGGACACCTTCCGTTTGATACCCTGGATCTTGATGGCCTCTCCGTTGTCATTAATGCAAAGAACCTTCATTCCATAACAGTCCAAGAAAGCTCGATGTTCCTCAAGCAAATTCATACCGATGATGAGATCATAAGTTTCGAGAGTGGTGACGTACACTTTGACTTGTGTAACACACACCCCGAGATCCACCACACACTTATTGACACTAGGTCCTACTGCTTGCTTTACCCCTGAAGCCATTTCGACTAAGCTGAAATCGTCATGTTCGTAGACTACCAACCCACATTTGTCTAATGCATATGGAGAAATGAAACTATCAGTAGCGCCAGGATCAAACAATATTCTAAGCTTGACATTATTGATCGTACCTGATGATTCCACCACAGTGGGTTGGTGCTCTACTTGATGGTTGTTTACTGCAGACGAGATCTGATGCCTACTACCCCCACTCCCCATTGGGGATTTTCCTTCTCGCTGCACTGTACCGGATCGTAATTCGAGACAATCACGCTGGTAATGTGGACCTCCACATCCCCAACAAGCAACCTGTAATGGAGTGGGCGAGATAACCTGTTCAGACCTTTAAGAGGGGCTCCTCCCCCTAGGACCCCTTCCTCTACCGGCTGATCCTCTGAAATTCCTCACACCCTGGTGAGTTCCTGTGGCTGACTGGGGCACCGCCCTAGTTGCCACTGATCTGTCTACCACTACGACTCTTGGTGTGCTCCTGTTTCCGTAGGGAGGTGGCCTCGCATATCCTCCCCGAGGGTAGCTTTGAAGGACCTTCCCCGCAAACCCTGACTACTGAGAGTTGAATGACCTGATGGGATTTGCACCCAACATCTCCTCAGTGTAACGAGCACAATCTACTGCTTTGGCGACCGAAGTCGGTTTCCACATCCGTGCCTGAGCCCTGATCTTGGCATTGAGCCCATACACGAAGCGCTCAACCTGGCGTTCGTCATTGTCCAAGTAAGGGACATACTTCACTAACTCCATGAACCTCTCTTCATACTCCTCCACCGATAGATGCCTTTGTACCAAGGCATGTAGAGCCCCTGCTTGTTCTTCCTGGTAGGATGCGGGTAGGTACTTCCCTTTGAATTTTTCCACAAACAGTTCCCATGGAACCGTGTCTGGTGTAAGGTGTGGCTGCCTTTCTTGGTTTCCCCACCAGTTCAAAGCGACCCCCTTTAGTTGAAATATGGCCAGTTTGGAATTGGACATGGAGGTGTACTCCTGCAAGGTTAAGCACCTGGTCATCTCTTCCAACCATGACTCTGCTCGTATCCCTGATCGCCCCCCTGAAAATTCTGGAAGCCTTATCTTATGAAGTTCCCTCTTGATATCCTGGTGCGGATTCCTTGGTATTGTATTCACTTCTACCACAGGAACTTCCTCCCTTAGTGGAGGGGCATCCACTTCTACCTCCGAGGTAGCACTTCCTCTCTGTGCTAGTCCCCTGAGTGTTTCGTTTATTGCTTCCAACGAGCGCAGTATACGAATGGTCTCTGGCGATGGTACTGGTACATTCGGCTCAGGTAACGTCATAGCCTGACCTCACTCCCGACCTACTCGCGTTCTTACCATGCTTATCCCTGCTACATGGAATAATAAAATAATTAGCATGTGACGACATCATGACTAATTTACCATCAAACTCAAGAATTAATTCAAAATGCATCATGACTAATTTATGAGCGTTTACTCTAAGAGCTATAGTTCAGGACGTTTAGATCAGGCCATATTGAGGCCACCCGGTACTAGATATACTACAGTAATTCTACATAGGTGTAGGTATTGGATTCCACACAACCCTCATCGATTCGCCATCAACTCTTCAAGATATTCAATTAATGTTTATTGCCCTGCTCTCATTAACAATTAATAATTTAATAATTTACTAATAGAATAACCTAAGTTTTAAGTCTAGCATCGTGTTTACCCAACATTTTGTCATGAAATAGAATCCATGTCCTAGCGATCAGCTCGTCATGTTGGTCTCCGTGGTATCTCGTTTTCAAGATTCCGTGTCGGTCTTGCCCCTTCGACTATATGTCGAAGTTTCGGCAAGGAGTATTTTCAAAAAGAAAAGCTAATCATTAACTATATTAAGTCTTAACTATAGTAATGATTAATTAATACATAAACCCTTTAAATTAACATTACATCATCACTTATACTATATATTATATTTGATCCTATAATAGTATTTAAATAAAATTTCCATTAATTAACTAATTCTATATTTACGAGCCCTAACCCTAAACCTTACCTCCCCACTAGGCCATCTTGCATGAGGGCCACCTATCATCATCTCGACTTCCCAACAATCACCCCAACCTCGATGCTGCTTGTTAAAATGGGGCTCCGCCCCCCACACTCAGTCATTTGCTTTCCCATTTTTCTGATATCGAGCTCTGCAACTAGGTAAAGGAGCTCAACAACTCGGCACTCATTCCTGGGCTCGGCTCAGGTCGGCTATTGTGCAGGTGGAACCTCTCTTTATCCTTATTCTTTATTAATTTTTATTCTTTATATATATTCATAGTCCACCACGTCCCTCTGTTTCCACTGGAAGTTGCGGCTATGGCCGGTAGGCTACCAGGCCACCTGCTAATGGGATTCTCTCAGCCATAGAACTGCCCTTCGATTAACAAGTGGGCATAGATGTGTTTTTTTTTTCCTGCGCCCTTCTAGACCTCCTCAGGCAACTGGGCTAAGTAGTGCTTGAACCATCCTCCTAAGAAGAGTTGTCCAGTATGGAATCATTGGTATGTTTTGAGAGAGGGCTCAGAGGGAGGGCACTCTCCCATGACTGTGTAGAAATTATTGGATCGTAGGTTGAACAACTAAGCATCTCTCTTTCTATTGGAGTTTGTTTTCAATTCTTTTAATATTTTGGTATATACATATATAGTTTTTTTTTTTAAATTATGGGTTTTTTTTTTTGGGTGTGTGTTTTGCCCTGGCCGTAGCCCGGCCGGCACGGCTAGCAACGATTTACAACAGATTTTTTTTTTCCCGCTTGCTAGTCCAACTTTATTTGATAGGTATCCACTATTACACAATTGTATATGTTGTGCAGTATAAGCCGTGTTCTTAACTCTAGTGTAGAGCAGATGTTCTCTTCTTCAACCGTATTGCTCATGGGTTGAAAATAATTTTTGATAATAAAGGATTGGTTCCTACAAACTTCTGGTTTTTACATGCCTACTTGCAGCCTGCTGTACATGCTTATTCTGCCGTTGCGAAGTAGATTCATCATATATTCAAAGGAAGAACTTTTGCGTTTGGAAAAATTAGGTAAGATGCTTCCATTAAAAGTTTACTGCGATTAAAGCTTTCTTTTGCAAGGGTTGTGAGTTCAGATCGAAAGCAACTAGGTCAATTAATTAGTAGAGACGAACTCGATGTATGTAGGACTTTTGTTGCGTTTCATTATATTTCGGAATAATGCTACAATTAATCCTTCTTTCACCGACCCCTTTCTCTTCCATAAACACTCAACAAATTATGCGTTGATGTGAAGAAACGAATTTTGTCTGCCAGTGTTTTGTTTTGATAGCAATACTATAACTTGTTGATTAACATGACTACAGTAATGTATGCTGCAACCCAAAACCCTATACCCTAATGCGTGCAACAACCCTAAAACCCCATCTATTTCTTTTAAACACCTGCTGATACAGACAGAGCCACGATAGATACACGCGTGGTGTGGTCGGCCAGGCTATAGCTAGTGAATTTACCTGTTTATTGGGCCAAGTTCAGACTCTCTGTGATTTCATGTTAAATTTTACTCTTAGAATCAGAGATTTAATTTATTTTTCGGTACTGACAGAAAAGCTGCTGCTATATTAAGAGGGTTTGTCAATCCGGCCCAGAAGAAATTGGAAAAAGAAACTTCAATTTATTTGTTCTTTCAATATTGTGAGATTTAATATAGACTACAATA
>LPNX011113026.1:29792-40154 GCA_001517045.1 Pseudotsuga menziesii
CGAGAGTAATTAATATTAAGCGACACTAATTAACATTATTACTCAACAATATTTCATGTAATTCATAATATGTAGGCGAGTTATGTAAGCGTAGCTACTGCTTACATTCCTCACGTAAGTACACTAAAAGTAATAATTCACATACATCAATCATAATCAAGGAACTTATTATTTACCGACACATGTTTTAGCATAGTTTACAAGGTATGATCCATTAGCTTACTGAAATCCATGTTACGACAATTCATACATCACTGATTTACGACACATACTAACCAAGGGTTTTACACACCTACAGTTAGATCTTGTTTTCATCCCTACTTCACGCTACATCTATCTACCTACATCATTACTAACTTCCACATCCTATCCTGTCCTCTGCTGGACTACCCTGGAATGTCAAGTCATGACCAGTTCCAACTAGAACCCGTAAGCGGAAGTGTCGACCACATCGACCAAGCTTCCCCAGCAGGCAACCACTAGTCATCATCACACACCTTGGGGAGCGCGCCGTAGCACAACCCTCCCATGACTCTGGGTTTCGGGGATAAACGGTGGGTAAAGCCTCCACCCCCCCCAATGGAACAAGGGACTATGCCTACTCGACATAACAACAATGTTGCACTTGTACTCGGTCTGTCATCGTATAACCGATCTAGGCGGTTGAGTTTCCTGGAACTATACCCCACCCATGTCATAACATACATCATAATAAACAGCATAATAACCATACGAAAGTAAATAATGCATCACTTGCATACCATTTTATCTTTCGAAGTCCATGTCCCCGAGGCCCTCCCACCTCGTAGGATCCAGCTATCACTTAGCCGTTTCAACTTGTAAGTCAGTCCTCGACATACAATATAGGATATCGTGCATAATCCTCAACATGTACACATATATATCATCATAACATGACAACAATAAACTCATTCATTCGCCATGCACCTGGTATAACATTCATTATTTCAACATATATCTGTAACGGTATCCACGTACCCATCATTCAGTAATTTCCATATATTTGACATAATTAACACATGATACATATCCAAACATGACTACTGACCATAATACTATCATCACACACACACACATATATATATATCGACAAAATAATAAAACCATATGTCCACAGTATCGTCAAACCGACGAGGTCTCACAATCAAACAAATACAACATATAATAGTAGTTCAGGTAGAAATGTCAAAACGGGGTGTTACAATTGTCGCTCATCTATGCAGTGTGTTAGGGGAAAAGCTCCAAACTTCGATATTGTTTCCCTTCTTAAAGAAGAAAGTGGTTTAGAAGAGATCATTCTCTACAAAGTTATTGATGAGTCCCATACAGAAAATGTAGAGTTGACAAACTTGGATCCTTGTCAGAATGATCCAATTCTTTACACTATTGGTACTAGTGGCACATGGACACATAGTATAGATAATGTTTTTCCCGTTCTAATGGTGTATGCAGATGATAGTGGAAAAATTATGCTGGACCATCCTTCATTATCTGAAATAAAATCATAGTTATTTTTAAGGTCATATGAATATCATTCCACTGCAGTCATCAAGCGAGGGTTTTACATGGGATCTAGGTCAGATGTGACTCCCTTATTGGGAGATGATCATTTTATCAAGATTGGAAGAAAAAAATTAATTCAAATGGATGGGATTTTGGTGCACAACACAAATCCATTTGATTTTACCATAAAGGCATGCATGCATGTCCGTATTTATTATGAAAATTTTCCTGGTATTTCTGAAGAAGACTCATTGAAAATTCCATATCCTGTGGAAGTGTTGAATTGTTTAGTAGATGTTTCTACTGGTGGAACATTCTGTTGGGTAAGAATTTTTGAATGTGAGTTGGATGCTATTTGTAGAGGCCACCATATTCCCCAAGGTGTGAATCTACATCCACATGAGGTGTTCTATACAAACAAGGTTTATTGATATCAACTGAAATCATTGATGGTTAGTATACATGTATCTTTTAATTCATATTTTTTAGTTTATATCACAATTTTTTTCACCTAGAAAAAATCCTAGTTTCTTGTTATTCATGTTTATGAATCAAAGAAAAATTACAGAAAACATAAGGTGCATAAGTTCCAAATAAAACTACCAGCTAGACTCTGTAGAAACTCTTTGTAACAATCATTAGTTGTATGTTCTACTAGATAGAACAAATTTCGCATCAAATCATCAATACATATTGATCAGTATTCCTTATTGTCTGAGACAAAAAAATATTAAAAGCTAGAAATGTACTAAACTGGGTAGAGTGCACATGTGTAAAAGTATTTAGATAGTATATAATGCACAAATGACTATATACTAATTACAATGGATAGAACCTTTATCCACTAATGTGTAATCTAGAAATTCCTCGAAATAAAGTGTACCCTCTTCTAGACCAATAGTTTTCTTTGATAGCAAATCTACCTGTGTGCTGAGTTCCTTGTGAATATGAAAAAAAGATAAGTACTGAAAATTACTCCCAACATTTGTTAATCTTTGTTTCCACTGATCCAAATTTGTAACCTGTAACATTGATTTCCCTGCCAACTAGTCGAAGATGCATTTTGAATCTCCACAAACCTAAAGTAATGTGATCCTTTTAAAGTTAACAAAGAATAGTAAAGCCCAGCTGGCTATCAGTTCAACTCTAGTGTTTGATCCTCTACCACAACCTAACCAAACACGAAAAAACTAATTGCCTAGGAATACGATAAAAATACTTCCCCCACATTCACCTAGTTGTGCAACTAATGTTATCTTTATAGTAACTAATGCTATTTTTATTTTTAACACAGGCATTGTTGATGTTTTCTTTACTATGAGATCTATCAAAAGGTGGGGCAAGAGCACTCAAAAGGGAGAATATTTTTTTTGTCATTTATTTCTATGAAAGATGATAAGCACACCAATTTCCAACTTCTTGCAATAAAGGGTGATGATGAAGTTGTGACTATCAGATTAGCTGCCTCTACAGAATATGGAACTCACAATGCATTACCATTATGTATTGGAGTATTGTAGCCACATCGAATCCATCATCACAATATCCATCTTTTTTCCTACAAAGTTTTCAACCACATAAGGTCTCGTAACATGATACATATTGAATCTTTTGTGGAAATTCCTTGTTCAGATGAAAGTTTCATGGTTACTTTTGAGCTTATTGCAATGCATGACGTACCTCCTGGAATTGTGAAGAAAAACAATTCACTAGAGTTCACCATTGAAGGCTATGAGAATCTTAAGGAGGCTGTTTTCATACATGGACAACCTTTCCTAATAGATATCATCTATCTTCAGCCTCAGGCTATCATATTCAACCTGTTGGAAAATGGAGAGTGGGACCAAAATTTAGATTTTGGTATTTGTATAATAGCCTACAAGCTCATGTGCAAGTGCACTTTTCATGGGATTCACACCAATGGGATCCTATCCATCATTGTTATGGATTGGGGATGAGGACTGGTGCAACCCATTTGGAGATATAAACATTATACCTATCATAAATATGGTTAATTCTGTATGAGAGATCTGTGGTGTAATATCTATGGTGAAATGTTTGAACTTTGCAATTTGAAGTTTTTATAAGTAAATATAAATATGAATCTGGGGAAATCCAAATAGTGTTCTTTGTGTGCTTGCTAAGATTGTTAGTGATTCAGTCCTGACTGTGCACTCTGATTTTGTAGCCTTGTAGTATTATCTGTTGATCCTATAGGGCTGCATCACATGACATATTGATGATGTGTTATCAATGGTTTTAGTTTTCCAAGGAAAAAATCTTTATCTTTGATATTTCAAAGTTTGAATTCAAAATATACATTTTTTAGCCTATGGGATCTTGAAAAGATACATATGTTCTATCTTCAAACTATCCTAATAGCTATTTATCCTAGTATTCCATAATCAACAAAATATTTGGTGAATTGTGTATGACAAATCTGTGGTGTAACATGTATGGTGAAATAATTTTTTTTTTCCTAGGAAAAAATCGTTCTTTTCATTTCAGAGAAGAAATAGCATATATTCTATATCATCCTCTCCTTTACCGCCTAAGTAAATATTATCTTTTTCAGTAAGTGATAGATAACATTTAGCCTATTTACCATTTTGGCTTCCAAGCCTAAATATGTCAACAAGGATCATTGACCAAAGTATACATAATCAGCCATTTAGTTGCAGAGTAGGCTACTGAAAGAGGTTCTTGTAAAAAATGATTATGTATTCCTAGCTTGCATTTTTATGCTTATGGCTTGCATTTTACACCAAGTGTCCATAACAGTAAAAAAATGTTAAAATTGCACCTTTCATAGATCGAATGTGAGCATATGAGGTTAGGTTATATAAAATTAACAGAAGGATAGTCTTCTCAATATATCTAGCCATCCAATTTCCAAAACCATTTACTATAAACATTTAATAGGAGGGTTTGGCTTGCATTTTTATTAATATAGGTGGATATCTCATAAATACAAGACAACCACGTAGTGTTTATGCACAACATGCACTTTCTGAACCCAAATTGAAAAAACAAATGTATAATAATGTGGAAAATAGAAAAACATACCATTTCCAACTAAAATTACTAAAAACTACCCAATACTTAGGGTTGGGCAGGCATTTCTCTGATCTGGGTAAAACTCGGTTGAAAACACAAAAGTTGTCATTTTGTTGATTTAACTCTGGACAAATGAAACATAATTTAAACAAACCAAAAGATGTTTTTGTCAAAAATATATCTATCTTCAACCCCATGGTGTTAGTTTCAACTGATGACAATTTGTACAGACTGTGGCGTGCATTTTCCTAATTCCATTTTTGAATATTTACACATTGTTTTTTATGTAACAACTTAGAATTTCAGTCATTAATTTTGAATTTGTCCAAGATACTTGCAATTTTAGTCATTAATGTTCAATTTAACTGCTATGCATTTCTAGCTTGCAATTTTATGCTTATGGCTTGCATTTTACACAAAGTATCCATAACAACAAAAAAATGTTAAAATTGCACCTTTCATAGGTCAACTGTGAGCATACAAGGTTAGGTTATATAAAATTAACACAAGGATAGTCTTCTCAATATATCTAGACATCCAATTTCCAAAACCATTTACTATAAACATTTAATAGGAGGGTTTGGCTTTCATTTTTATTAATGTAGGTGGATATTTCTAAATACAAGACAACCATGTAGTGTTTTTGCACAACAGGCTCTTTCTGAACCCAAATTGAAAGTAGATTCCATGAAAGTAGAAGCAACATTTGTTTGTCAAATTTCATAGGTAGTCAATGGATGTGAGTTGGATAAAGAAAAGAGACGTCTGCAGGTAAAACAAAAAACAAAGAGATTTATTTGGGAAGTCCAAAGTATTTTAGCCTGCCTTGCGTCACTAGTGCTGCGCTACAGCTGCGCTCACTTTCGGTTCATGTGCGGAGCCTATGAGCACGCTTCAACCTTGTTGTATCCCTAGCTGATACAAATACCTCTATCATAATGTACGAAAAATGAACAGATTATCTATGACATTTAAGAATCGTTTTGATTTCCACTAAGATTGTGATAATTTTTTAAAAATTTGAATTTAGATTGAGTTCACCGTACTTTGATCATTGTACATTATTGTACTCACTGCACTTTCTCCAACCTTTTAAAATATTAGGTGTGAAGAAGGGGTGTTTTGACCTCTATGGTTTCATTGAAGCTGGGAGTCAGACGTGCTCGCCTTTGCTCCATGTTTGTATGTTAACAACGTATCTCAAATATTTCATGATTACACTAAATATAGCTAAAAACGTGCTCAGAATTCATTTGTTCTATCTGTGTGTTAACTCGACATCTAATATACACCTCACTCTATAGCATTTAATGTTACGACGAGTACATTGCTTGTTATTAAATCTTGAGTAACTCAAGATCCAACAAAAAATACACCAACTACAACATTAAATGTTGCATAATAGAGTGCATATCACTTGCCATGTGAACCCTATCTTCCTATTCAAGTCATATCTTTGTAATTACCTTTGGACTTCCCAAATAAATCTCTTTGTTTTTTGTTTTCCCTACGGACGTCTCTTTTCTTTATCCAACTCACATCCTTTGACTACTGATGAAATTTGACAAACAAATATTGCTTCTACTTTCATGGAATCTACTCTACGCAACCATTTTTTTGCCATGCATGATTTTTCCACCAACTTTCATAATAAAATAATTGAAGTATTAAAATGAAAAAAATCTTATTATTTTATTAACAATATATACATAAATTTTATTTTAAATACATTTTTTTAAAAATTTATATTATTTATTTAATAAATGTGTTTAAATTTTGTATTATTAAAAATTTAAGCTATTTATAATATCTCTTTAAATATATGATATCTTAGGAGGTCATAGATTCAAATATGAAGAGAGTAAGTATACACAGCTCTGTAAACTTTACTAGTTACATAAATGCGTAAAAAGAGTCTTTTATCTTATAAACAAAAAGATGTTAAAGTATCTTGTATGATATCATATTATCACTTAGACTCTTTCAACATATGGTAAAATTTATTTGTTTACCCACAAACACAAAAAAACAGGTAGTCGATTATCAAGGCATAACATTACACAATAGAGCTATTTAATAATCGTGACCCATAATGCGAGTTTATCGAAATAAAATAAAATTTATTCTTGGTTGGTATTAGAGCCTAAATAATTTGCAAAATTGTAAGTTTCATAATAAAAATTTTCGTTGCAACAAATTTTTGGTTTTGTTATTTGTGCATTTTACAATTTAGTACTTTCAAAGTAGAGAAGGATATTTCAACATGGTTGAATATGAGGTCTGAGAAGTTCCGAGTGAGTGTGTCTAGTAAGCGTGTAAGTGGTTGTTTGTTTAAAAGGTTGCTTCCCTAGTTGCTATCATACGTTAAATTGCCATCAATATATTCTTATCTTACATGGATCCCTCAATGGATTCAATAGTTTTCACAAAAAAATGCACATACCCGTCAATCCATATGACTTCATTAGCATAATAACTTGTGTATTTGACTTCATTAACATAACAACTTGTGTAGGGGCGGCAGGTGCGGGTGGGATCCTAGTGGATCCCGGAGGACAAGTGGAACATCGATTCGCTTGGGGACTTGGATCGAGAACTAATAATGAAGCAGAATGGATGGCGCTGCTCCAGGGTCTACAACTCATTCGGACCAAAAATCTCCAAAAAGTTCTGGTTTTCGGCGATTCAAGACATGTCATCTATAAGATGATCCATGGGTATCCTACAGGAGACATCAAATGCCGTAGATTATTTAAAAAGGCTCAACTTCTTCAGTCCCAGCACTTTGAATTTTACCACATCCTTCGCCAGATCAACAAAGACGCAGATGCGATGGCCAATGTAGGAGCTAGTCTCCCTCAAGGCCATTATAGATAGGATGACGATCTTCCCATCTTCAAAGTTATTCCATGAAGAGGATCATAAGGAACCATCATCAAATCAAGAACAAGCAAGCTGTTGAAAAGGATCTCCACCCTCTCAAGAAGTATCGTATAGTGACCTTGGTTTTATCCTACCTAAGCTCTTTGGTTACCTCCCTCTCTCGCCTTATCCCTCCTCCTCCCTCCTTTCCCCTTCTCCCTTTTCCTTCCCTCTTTCTCCCTCTCCTTCCCTTTTTCCGGCCCCCCTCTTCTAGCTTCTCCCTCCCATCCAGCCGTCACCCTCCCCATCGTTCTGGCGGCCTCCAGCATTTATTTCCCCGTCTTGTCTTATCCCTGGTGATGGCCGCGTGTTCAGTCTTTCTCCCCTCAGTGGATGAGCATTTAACTCCCCTCCGGCGTTCAATTACGTCTCCCTTATCCTCGCACGATCGAGGCTCTTCCTTCTCTGCCTCCATGTCAAACTCCAGCATTATTTCGCCTCTTGTTTTCGCTGAGGGTCTGTTAACAGCCCCCTCCTTCCTTCTGCAAGAAGCTGATGTAATTGGTATTGGGATCCCTCAGGTTTCTTCTAGGCCAGTGCAGCCCCTCACCCAAGCCACTGTCGAAGGAAATCATCAGCTGGCCCTCTGTCAGTATCGTTACCATTCTGCTCTTTGGGAAAGTGATTCTCAGGTTGAAAACGGGAGTGAGTCAGGTCATCAGCAAGCATTGCAGTATCGGCTGTCTCGCCTGGCAATTCCGTCCGACCTTGGTATTATGGCGCACTTGGGTAATAATCTCGGAATGCAGGATTTTATGAAGAACCTTCGAAGGGTTTACGAATTGACTGCCATTGGGGTGAAGGAGAATAGAGACACAGCCAAGGAAATAAAGGGGATGAGCGAGACTATTTGCAGGATCTCTCAGGATGTCAATGACAATGGAGCCCGCACCGAAGATTTGGATAGCAACCTGCGTGAACTCTTGGGCAGAGTTGAGCGTATTGAAGCCGACCTCCAAAGGCTTGTTTCAATGAACCAAGAGAGCAGGGTAAATGGAATTAACACTACAGCCTCCCAGCCCATGGAAGAAGAATCAGTACAGCAGCCTCGCCAGCTTAGAGGCAACTGATTTTCATTGTCTACCTTTCTCTCAGTTTAGTTAGGGGTTTTAGTTTCAAAATTTTGTATGAATGAAGTTTTTTTGCACTCTGCTATGTAGTCAGTTCGTGAGGGTTTTTACAACTCGTTTAGTTTGCAGTTCAGAAGAAATTTTCTGCCCTCTGTTTTGGGAAATAGACTTTGTATGGCTTGCTGTCTATGTGCCATCCCGGCTATATACCTCCCTTCGGAAATGTAATGAATGGCTGTGCACAGCCTGTTAATACAAACCCCTCTTTCTGTTTTTGTTAAAAAAAAAAAACATAACAACTTGTGTATTTGATAACTCAAGTTTAATTTCTATTAATGCGACTAAAGTTATAGAAGATTAGGAACTACCTCAGATAAATACCAATGATGTTTATAAAGTAAAATGGTTAAAATATTTTCACACTCATTTATAAAAAATTCCTCATAAGATGTCTTATTCACTGCTAGTGAATATCCTACCCATATAAACCTTAATAACAGAAATATGTTTGATTGGGATAAGAGTAAAGGTTATCTTTATGCTCATATATGTGCCATAAAGTTTGTTTTGAATGCTTTATTGTGACCTTGTTTGCCAATTTCTTCTTTTCGTTTTATAGTAAATACTAGATACAATCATTTTGTAAATGCATTAATAGGAGGATTCCAAGACCCATATAGGTCATGCTTTTGATATGATTTATTTACTAGTACTTAGTGTCTTTAGATGACCCATATATTTATGATTTGTTGAAAGCATATGTATATCCCATGAGATTTGATATGCCTAAAATTCTCACATTATCTAGATAAAATTTATGACTATTATTAGGTTTAGAATTGATACATTGTGACTTTTGACAAAAATATCAAGATTTGCCTCTCAATTGCACATTCTAGTCCAAATAGATATTTCTAAAAATACTTAGCCTATTACTTTTAACTATACTAGAATGCATAATCCCTTTCCGGGGAAAGAAAATACCAAACTACAAATGAAGAATTAATGAAGGAAGTAACTTAAATAAAGCCTATCAATCCTATACCCTTATAGTAGATCCATGTCATTTTGAATTTTAGAACTTCATAATTCCTCATCTATAAATAGTTTTCTTCATTCTTGTTACGTTAAAGGATCTAGTATTCAAAACTTTGAAGAAGGACATTGATTTGAAAATTTGGGATTGATGTCTAACCATAAACATCAAGGAGATCACATGAGCTTCCCTTTCTACTAAGAATAGTTAAACTAGCTTCATGGTAGAATATATTTGAAAACCTCTAAACCCCCTTCAGATTTTATAGATGATTTATTTATGTTGTCCTTACCAAGATAAGGATTAGGTGCCACTACAAACATCCCTATGGGGAAGAATCCTTCCTTCTACGAAGAAAATCCTATCCACTCCATTCCAACAATACTCTAAATATCTTATATCTAAGAGAGAATATATGCTAGTAAATTCCTCTACAATTTTTAAGTCAGTGAGTGATGAGTCTAATTTAATTAATGCTGAGAACCTTTAAGAACAACTTACACGGTTGAATATTGATTATTCATAGATTTTTGCGACAGTCAACCCAGTCTACGAGGGCATTGATCTGCTGCTCCGCAGTGGAGGACTTGATGAGTTCTGCAGCGAAGCGAATATCAATATATAATATTTATACAAATTACACGATTTTTGCGTGGTGGTTCTCAAATGATATATATCATTCAAAATAAGAAAGGTCGCGAGCTGGAAGAAGTCGTAGCGAAAGAGATAAGTGGTGGAAGCCTAGGGCAGCGC
>LPNX011113026.1:40954-58383 GCA_001517045.1 Pseudotsuga menziesii
AAGTTAAACAATTAGGAATTCAATCAACACAAATTACTAGGAATCAAACCAGATTTATGGGGACATTTAATAAAGAGAGAGAGTAGAATAATTGAGGTAGAGAATCTTTTGGCAACATTTAGAAAAATCGAGAACTTTAGCTAATCCTTACAAAATTATTGTCTCTATTTTTCAGTTTAACAATTTATTCAATCCTTAATATTATTACTTAGATTATGATAATCCTCATATTTGTATCTATGTTTTCAACTTAATCTATACCTTTCAATGCTCATCAAACTCGAGTTTTATGTCATTGCCCATAACTGAAACCATCTTAGATCCAAATCCTAGGCTCTATCAAGCGTCGAGAGGGATCAAATCTCCCGAGGTGCAAACCTCTTCTCAGGTATTGCACTCAAGGAGGTTTTCACCTTGAGAGATTTGATCCCTCTCGACGCTTGATAGAGCCTACGATTTGGATCTAGGCTGGTCTAATTAAAGTCCATATTTTTTCTTTACGTAAAGACTTATATTTAGTTTGAGTAGTGTTATGTGTATATGGGAATATATGGTACGATATATTTAAAATTGAAAGTTATTTAGTTAGATGATTTTTTTATAAGGTTTATAAAGATTTTAAATTTTTTTATTTATATAAATATGAAGATATTTGAGAATCTCTACTTTCAGTCATCTTTTTTTCAATTTTGATGACTTTTTTACAAATATAAATAATTATTCATATTTAAATTAAGTTAAACTATGTTTTTATGGAATTTTTTTTGTTATTGTTATATATGTTTTTAAGTTTTTTTTATTTTCTTTTCAATTTCATTGACTTTCTTCCATATGCAAATGAAAATAACTGCAAATCAACCAATCTCGTCATGTGGGATAAAAAGAAGTTCCTCTTTGAAACTCTTGTCATCCATGTTATCTTGTATGGTTGTGAAATATGTGAGTGCAACATTTCTAGAGAATCTTGGAGGAATATTGAGCAAATCCAAAAGCGGTTTATAACTTAAAACCTCAAAATTAAATGCAATATTCTTTATCCTATCCTATTCTCCTCATAGAAGTGGGTCTTTCCCCCATCGAGAGCATTGCTATGACTAGGTACCTAATGTACGAGCATAAGATAAATAACATGGGAAATGAGAGACTTCCTAAAATTGCTTTAAACTCAAGCCAAAACAAACTACATCTCAAGCGATGTTGGTGTAAAGATACCATGGCTTGGTTAACCCATTGGGGCATTAATGAAAACGGAATTTTGTAGAACATTTACAATGTTAAAAATATTATTACTTCTAAGTTTAAAGAGAATTTCTGGTGTGAGGAAAATTTAGCGGTTAAGAGAAATTTAAGATACTATAAGAGGGTGATTAATCCTAAGTTGCAAGATGAGAAGTATCTCTTGGTAGTAACTAGCTCGTGGAAGAATCAAGTTTAGAACGAATTCTCATGAACTCCATAGTGAAACAAGGCGTTGGTCTATTCCTAAAACTCCATGGGCGGAAAGGGTTTGCCATCTATGTGAGTCTATGAGCGTTGAGGATGAAGATTACTTTCTCGTAGAGTGTCTTGCTGACACCCAATTAGATCTGAGTTTCATATTATTTTCTACAATACAAACCTTTATAACATCGTAACTTGCCAAAACTATAGTGAACTTGGAAAGCTTCTTGGGAATCTTTTTGAGCACATGAACAAGATTATAAAGTAAAAGAAGTATTTTCCTTCTTAAAGTCTGATAGACAAAAGTTGGTCTTAGTGGACGTTAATCATCATCATCATCATGAATATAAATATTTAAATTAAATTAAATTTTTTTAATATTATACTTAAACTATATAATATAAAAAATGGAATATAGAATGTTCATATTTGTTGTAGAATAAGATTTGAACACTTATTTTTTAATATTTATTAAATTTGTAAAATAAATTATTATATATTTATTTAAACTATTTAAAATTATAAACAATTTAAAATTTCTTATAAACATATATATATCAATTTATATTATTATTGGCTTTTTTCAAAATACAAATAAATATTAATATGTAAATTATTGTCATTATATACTTTATGATTTATATAATCAATTTCTATCTTGAATTTTTCCAAATACGAGGGAATATTAATATTTAAATTAAATTAAATTTTAAAAAATTAAATTTCAAATAAGATTTGAACTATATAAATAAATTAAAATTTTTGATGTTTATTGAATTTTATTAAATGTGTAAAATAATTTTTTATATATTTATATAAAAAATTTAAAATCATAAACAATTTAAGATTTTCTATAAATTTCAAAGAAAATATTATTTTATTGATTTATTTATTTTTATTATTAAATTATGTATTTTTACCTATTAATGTGAAGACTTATTATATCAAAGTATTTTTATAGAAGGAAGATGACTTGCATAAGTTATTTAAATCCTCAAACAAGGTGGAAATGGTGTTGATGATATTAAGCACGCTAGGAGCACTAGGTGACTAAATGTCCATGCCAACTCTCTTGATTGCCACCAACGTATCAGGAAACATGTTAGGAAACGAATCCACTATTACCAATATGAGATGCAAGAAATATGTCAATATGTGGTATCATTAAAGATACTGTTAGGTTTTATATAAAAGAATAGTTGAATGCTATCAGCTCGACACTAGGGAAAACATGGATGCAATTGGGGGAAAATACATAGGTGGAGTGGAGATTTTGGGGGAAGGAATCAATATTCAATGGATAAACGATCTTGATGGGATCGAACTAGAGAGATATCGTTCACTGTAAATTATCTTGTTGGGATCATCGTGTACTATAAGAGCGATCTTGTTGGGATCGCCATGTACTGTTGGAGTTTAACTCAAATCTAAACGTGGCAATGATGAACTGAAATCTAAGTTAACTTGGTTATTGAATAAACCAAGTGAATAAGTTATTATTATTGGACAACACATTGGTTGTCCACTGTTACTCTTAAATATTCTTAGTTGAAAATGAACACATTAGATGGTGCTATGGTTAGATTCATAATATTTGGAAGAAAGGCCCAAAGTTTCATAATAGATATTTTGATGTAATTTAAGAGCCAAATTATCATTTCTAGTGGACCTAATTCAATTAGAATATGTGATGAGTCATAATATTGTTGAAAATGGATTATTAGACTCATTTCTGGTGTACTTCATTCAGTGAGAAGACGCGACAAACCATCATATTGTTGAAAATGGGTGATCTGATATTCATCTATGCAGTATGATTGAGTTGAAAATAAATTTCTACACATGATGCATAACATTTCCTCATTTATAATAACCAGACTATTGAATTGGAAATAAATATTAGCATATCATGCATATCATTATCCCCCTTTTTGAATATAGCTCTCAATTATGAATTCCTAATTTATATGGCTAACACTAACCAAAAAGTAGAATTAAGGCAGAGATTCAAAAAAAATCATGGTCATGGATGGTCAAAGCCAGACAATGTTATTAGTTTAATTGATTATTGGACTAGGTTATAAGGTGAAATATCTTGGTCTTTCTCTATTATGGTGATTTTTTTCTATGGTGTACTTGCAGATAATTTACCAGTTCAATTCAAAGATTCTCAAACCCTCTGGGTGTGGAGGAACTATATCAATTATGGATAAAGTATATCCTACACGGAGGTGTTTCAGCAAGAAATTGAAAGTTGAATTGTTGGATGTATCTGTGTGATTTATTGTTGGTGTACTTGGGCAGTTTTTGTTTGTTTTATTGTGCTTTATTACATTTACTTTGAAATTTGTTTATGTATTTCCATTAAATTTGTTTAGTATTTTTTATTCTCTATGAATATGGAGTACGACTTGGTAATATAACAACAATAGCAACTGCTTCGCCTTTCATGCCTTCGTTGGCTTCATTTTTGTTCCCTGTCGCCTTCACCACACAATACTATTAATAAAAGGCATAATTAAGAGTGTTCAATGTAAATTACATCTGCAACTAACCAACTATAAGTCTATTTAACATTAAAAGTTATTTCGAATCCTTTTTCCAGTGAATTCAACCTACAAGTCAATTCAAATTGCCGACATCTTCTTAAAGGAGATATCCATATTGCATGGGACACCCAGGGCAATAATCTCAGATCGGGATACACAGTTTACCGACAACTTTTGGAGATCCTTATTCTCCAGATTAGAGACGCAGTTAAAATTTACTATTGCTTACCACCTGCAGAAAAACGGGCAGACAGAACGGGTAAACCATATTTTAGAGGACAATCTTAAGATGTATGTCATGAAAAATCCCACCAAGTGGGAGGATTACCTGCATCTTGCAGAGTTTTTCATATAACAACAGATACCAGACCTCCGCCAAGATGAGTCCCTTCAAGTTACTCTATGGAAAAAAGTGTAGGACACCGGTTACTCGGGATAGCTCGACAGACCATCTCATGTTAGGGCCCCATTTGCTAAAGGACTTGGAACAATTGGTCACCAAGGTCCAATGGAACCTTAAAGAAGCATAAGACCACCAGAATATTTATGTAGATAAGAAAAGAAAAGTTAAAGATTATCATATAGGAGACCATGTTTACTTAAAAGTAAAAGCAAAGAGAAGCTCATTGAGCTTGGGGAGGTGCGGAAAGTTGACACCAATATTTTGTGGACCCTTTGAGATACTAGTGAAGAGAGGGCCAATGGCATATGAACTAGCTTTACCTACTCACATAAGATTTCATAATGTTTTCCACACATCCTTATTAAATAAATATGTATATGATACTAAACCTATGATTGATCGGTCCTTGTTACAGGTGGAACCTAAAGGGGAGTTTGTACTTGAACCCCTTTATATACTGGAGAAGAGAGAGGCACAGCTCAGGAAGTGCACCATAGTCTAGTTGAAAGTACAATGGAAGCACTTTGAGGCTGATGAGGCTACTTGGGAGAATGAAGCCACCATGAGAGAGGCTGACCCGACCTTGTTTCATGATTTCATTCCTAATCCCTAGAACACGAGGGACAATTTTGTTCTAAGCAGGGAGGGATGTAATATCCTAAATTTTTTACCTAAGACTTATGGATGATAAGTCCCATTGCATGTGATGTTGATTTGATATTTTATTTTGTATATTGGGAATAAGATCCCACTCCACATGAGAATGATGATTTGTTTGATATATTGGGCGTAAGCCAAATGCATATGTTTCATGTATATGATTTCATGTGTTGGTCGTGGACCTTGAAGCACATAATTAATGAGATGTTTGTGTTGAGCGCAAGCTCTGAGGCACATGAGTATTTGATGTTTGTGTTGAGAAAGAAGCTCTGGATCACATGAGTATTTGATGTTAGTGTTGAGCAAGAAGCTTTGGAGCACAGGAGTATTTAATGTTTGTGTTGAGCATGAAGCTCTGAATCACATGAAAAGATAAGAATTGGAAGTGTTGGGCATAAGCCATGGAGTATTCCAAGTTGAGGTTGAGCATAATCTATTGAACATCATATCCTTGGCCATTGTATGCCTAGGTGTATCCTACAAAGACATCCTAGCATTAGTATTGAGCGAGGAGCTCTGGAATTGCATTAAGTTGTAACTCCCTGTTTCTTAGCGTTGATTATGGGCTCTAAATAAACGCTAGGAGTTAATGAAAAATTAATATTTTGAGTGAAAACGAATCTAATAAAACATCAATCTCATCTTACCTATTTTAAGTGATTAAATGAAATTTTGAATTTCTATGTCTCATCAAGTACCGAAGAACTACCATGTTATATGGGGTAATCCAACATGTAAGGAGGTTTAGAGCTTCCTAACCTAGTTGACCTGACTTCTCATTAGAGGAAATTTGGGGTCTATAATGGGCCTTATAAGAAAACGCGCCAACAGTAAATTTTGTGAGTTGGAATTCACGAACCAATAGAATTTCAATAAAATGAGTCAACCATAATGGTTGAATTAACATATTTATCATATCATGTGACTGTAAGCTAAAAAGAAAAGTATCGTGTGATTTGGGATCATGCTATATGATACCCNTTTAACTATCTCCTTTCCTGTAGTTTTTCCTTAAAGACCCTGCCAAAGAGAGGCTTGGGTATCTTTGGATTTTCCATCTATTCTACTTGACTATTATTCTCAAGAGAGTTTTTGAAGAGCATTTTTCAAGAGGAAAAGCAAAACTGGTATAGAACATGCTATCCCAGATAGGGAAGCCTTACCTTTAAGAGCTCTAATCTACTTGCATGTTGGAACCAACTCGGGGGGATCCAGATTGAAACCAGGAACCGTTCCGGGTCATGGTTGGGTGGAACGTGGTAGTTCCCAAGTTATTCAATTAACAGAACTGAGGTCAGAATTGTCTATGTTCTTGTTAATACTATGTGCTTGAGTATGTAGGGTTTTCCATCCATTAAAATAACTTCAAACTACAGGTATGAGGTTTCTTTTTCTTCCTTACAGTTCATAAAGTTATATTATTAAATGAAGGGTTTATAATCTGAAATGAGAATCGAATATTATATGCTTGATGTAGCTAGGTTATTTTTTTACAAAGTCTTAAAGAGCATCTAGGTTTATTTTGGATACAGAACTTAAAACCTGATTTGATGTTCATACAAACCCTAGAAGTAGAGATTATGCTACACGAGTGTCTTGTTTACTTAACCATAATTACCTAGTTAGAAAAATGTATATTATATCCCTTAGTATTGTTTTTAGAGTGTCAATTATGTTTTCGTTACATCTCAAAACCCTAATCATTCATTTTAACAATAGAATTATAAAATTTGCATCTAAAACAACCGGATAAAACCTTAACAAAATTATTTAAATAAACTAAACCATACGTCAACTCTCTCACATTCCTAAACAATTCCAAAACTCTAAAAATTAAATTATCAAACACTGGAAGATTGCATATTGCCAACATATAAGATTATTCCATTTACTTTAAATTCATACTTAAAATAGAATTATCAAAAATACTTTACAGCCTTCAAATTAAACATTAAATCCATGTTAAAATCAAATATATCCTAAACGTTGTTCACAGACTTAAAAATAATTAAATACTACTTCTATGCTAAAACATAAATGATTATAAGTCTTAATAAAACACATACATTTTCCATTACAAAACCATCTACACAACATCCCAGCCATCAAAACCTGTTAGAGGTTTGGCCGTAGGTAAAAAAAATATTATTAACATATTATCTATTGTAGACAAGAACCAAGAACCAAATATATATATTTATATAAGCAAATTTATTAAACAACATAGTCACACCCAGGATCGAATCATTTAGGCATCGTTGCCAAAGTAAAAACATAAACATTGTGTTAAACACAAGTCCAAGCGTTAAGACAACCCAGGATCAAATCCTATTGTTATCAATAATAAACACCAACGTATAAACGCTGCAATATACACAACAAAGGGTTTTCGCTTTTCAGTATGCTCACTAATTTTCAATTTAAATCATCCAAATTCACAAAATAGAGCCACGCTCTACCCATTATTTCCAACTTCATATAAATTAAGCTATCATAATCAAAGGCTACTTATCCATCTATAGGCCGAGTCTAAAAATTCCAAGGTCACACCTGTAAAGAGAAACCCCAACCTTCAAACAAATAATTAAACTCTACTATCAATGAATACACAGTCACATCCTGCAATAAACATAGAAACCATATGTGTAGGAAACATGTTCACAAAAGGGGCGATCCAAGATCATGGTCGTAATAAGAAACCTCAGCCACAATAATGATCCATACATTCAACTATTATAATGCATAAAAGGTAAATTAACATAGTCACGATTTACATTTAATGCCATTGCAAGAAATGGCACTGTAATTCCATAGTATTCGCAACAATTAAATCCAAACACAAACCAAAATGTCTACATAGAGCCGAGTCTGCCTCTGGACATATACAATGTCTTATCACAAAGTCTTACACTTGAAACTTCATGGAAAATTTAAATATAGTCGCATCCCTTGGATGCCCAAACCATAAAAAGGACCCAAAGAAACTATCAATACATTAATCAATTGTACACAGTAATAAACTCTCCTAAACTAGAGTTTAATACTCTGTCAAACCAGTGTGCAAAGGTAAGGGCCTTTGCATTTCGCAAGGCTTACGTGCTTAAAAGGTTGTGCAGACCATCCAAAGACCCATCGTCAAGCCACATTTCGAATCACCCTTGTCACCTGCAAACCAAACATGCAGAGCTATGAGGAGTATGCTAAGCCTCAGTAGAAGCAAACAAACAATACAGTGTTGCAAAACCATGTTAAGAGAATACCTATCGACGAAAGGAAAGATTGTTTCTCCACACAAAATAAACAACAGAGAGACGAAAACCACGTAGAGAACCAGAGGAAAAACCAATTGAATTACACAAATGACCAGATCAGTGTATGAGGCTCATTTCCCATGCTTTTTCGGTAGCATAAAAGCTCCAACCTGTCCTCCAGTACTCACGAAATCAAAACCCATAGTTCCACAGTTAAGCCCACAACTATTTCGTATAGTCCACCACCCTAGCGATAAACCTTACCAAAACCCTCCATTGCAACGTTAAGCCATAGTTTTATGGCATATAAAATTTAGCATAAATAGTTTATACATATCCCATAGTTTTTCCAAGGACTTCTTATAAAGTTTGCCATGGCATATGGATCATGCCTTCAACTCTAGGCTTATTACTTTAAGTAGTTACATTTTATAAACTGGATATCAAAGTGGATAAGGTTGCATAAACTTAAAAATAAGAATAATGACGACCATAAATATCTAAGCCATACACTTTCAACTCTGCATAAACATAGAACGTAGGCACCGCTAGGACAGGACTTTAGTCCTCTTATCTCTGGTTCTGAATAGGATAGTATAGCATAGTTATCATGATGTAGGATTTTGTTACTTTTCACTGTCGTAGATAAAGTTCCGCTGACAAAGTAACCTACACAAAAGAGGAAGCATGGATTAGTTCACAATGAACTAAGTAAACCCCATAAAAGCAGGAGTGACCTTTTTACCTCTTTGAGTGGTCCCTCAAGGGATAAAACCCCACCACTCCACACCTTGACAGTTAAAGGCAAGTTAGATATTTTAAATAAAACCATAAATGAAAGGAAAGACAAATAAATAGGAAGTAAGACGTAACTAAACCAGCATATGCCAATGTATGGTAATAGTAAATACCAGTAGAGTAATCATATGAACAAATCCAAGTAACATAACCATAAGACATAAAAATTTCAACATTATGTACGAAAATACATAAAAAAGGAAAAGCACCTGATGACACTTAGATCTAGTAAACAACAACATATATATTCCGAAAAAGATAAATAATGTCCATGAAAGGTAGCATTTAACTAGCCTACAATTTATTTTATTTTATTTACAATTTTTAGGGACATTACACAATCTAAGAATTGCCTCATTGAAGAACGACTAAACTCCTTTGGAGAGCAATGATAGAAATTTTACTGCTACGCAATCTCCTTCCCCTAACTTAGAAAATAAAATTGATCCACATTCAATTGGCCCAATCTTCGCACTAAATTTTTGAGTGGCTGCCTTCATTTATTGTTGAGAAAAGAAAGGAGTCATCGTCTACGTCTACGTGAGAATGGAAAGATGGAGTTGGTTTTGCCTTTGAAAATAGTTTTGTTTGTTCTCTTGTTTAACTAAGGGACATCATCAAAGGTTCAACTTTTCCACACTGTTTATTTGTTTAATACTTCTAAAATATGGGAGGGGAACTTTACAAAGAGGACTATCACACAATTGTTCTCTAGGTATGTGTAGTGCATTTCATAGATTTGTATACCTTTAGTTCACTTTTCCGATGATACCATGAATTATCACAGTCTCATACACCTCCTGAAACATCTTGACACAACTTGACACTCTTCTAGTGATTAACTATTTGTAGAGGAGTAGTCTCTTGAAAGGAGAACTGAGTCCTTTCTGTGATTTCCTTTCCATAACGAGGAAGGAAGGTAGATGCAGTCTTTGCGTGCTCTACGTGTTTATTAGATTATTTTGCAACCAACAAAAAGGGGATTCATAACCCTTGCTTTCCCTGAGTATTTGTTTGTTTGATATATTTTCATGAACAGAGAAGGAAACGTTCAACCCTTTCAATGAGGACTTCTTCCATGATGTCTTTACTTTCTTAATTTTGTTCTTTTATTTTATTTTATTTGTTATTGTAAAGCTTGTGCAATGAAGGGGCACATCCAGCGATACTTACAAGCCTGGGCTAATGCTGTAGTATTGTTTTCTTTTAATAAACCTTGATGTTGTATTTTAAGATTGGGAGAAAGCGAGTGAGGGCATAAGCCGTAGACTCCATGCTTGTAGGAAAAGTTTACAATTTGTTCATAAGGCTTGTTTAACTCTGGTTACTTGTGATTGTTTTTCCCACATTATGAATAGAGAATGGCTCTATTGGTTGTGATATTATTATTAGAACATAGCTCTACGTATTTTTATTACACATATAAATGTATGTATAACCTCATAACTTGTGATGTTCATCGGGTTACGTAATTTTTGGGAGGAAAGAATAACCCGAAGACAATCGAATTAACTATGTTATAATAAGTATGAATATTCGATATACATATATCCCTAAGGTAAATTTAGATGATATGAACTAAGACTTCTATGTTAAAAAATAGTAAAGAATTTTTTTTAATCATTCTAGCCTTAGTGGATTCATGCCTAGCTCGGGGGTGGCCTCATGTGGGAAAATATACACCAAAAAAATAGTGAGTTGGTCGGGTGGAAAGTTGAAGTCAATTCCTCGGCTGCCCTATGTTTAGTAAGTTTATGTAAAGTCTTGTTCATATTTATGCAATGTTAGAGAAATTGTTGATGGTAGTGTATTGTTCTTTCTCCATATAATATTGTAATGAAATGTGAAGTTGTTACTAAACATCTAGTTTACCTTCTAAGATAGGTATGCGTTGAAGAATTATTTTTTTGTTAGCTAAGTGAATTTAAGGTTTGAGATATCTTTATTATAAGTGGTTCAAAATTATTAGTTAAGTGTTTTGAATAACCTTACCTTAAATGTGTTTTTGTACTTTGGAAGTATCCTAAAAAAGGATTGTTATAGCATAGAAAGTTAATATTGTAACTTTAGCTATAAACTGACTATGATGAATTATATTAAATAAATAGTTAAAGAGTTGACTTGACAACTTTATGAATAAAAAGAGTTGTATAAATAAATGGAGATATAATAAGGTTGTGGAAGGTAATAAGAAGGTTATGTATGCTTGTGTAGGATATATTAAGTGATGTGAAACTTGGATAAGTTTTTTTCAACGATGCCTATTTTTATGAATAATTTTTCAAAAAGTATAAATATATCTCTTTCCCAAAATAAAAGTTTGATGATATAAGATAAGAAGGTAATACAAAGAGTTGGAAATAATTTATATATTACAAATACTTATTGGTAAAAATATTGAGGTTGTTACATCTTATGTAGCTTCTGTAATATCCTTCTAGATCCCTACCTTGTTGTAATTGAAATTATGTAATAGCTCTCTGTGAGAAGCTCAAGACCAAGGTCATGCCAGAGAACATTGTAACTTTGTTGTGATTTCATAAATCAAACCATATATTAATTAAATAATGGTGATGTATGATGTAAATTGTAACTAAAAAATAAAGAAAGTATACCTAAGACACTAAATGTGTGACACAACAAATGACAAGGTCAACAAATCTACTAAGGGGCAGGTTATTGGCTAAAAAAGCCGTAAAAATCCTATTGATGACCACGAGTGGTCATCATGGTGATTTGAGAATTAGTCATCACGAGTGGTCATCATGGTGATTTGAGAATTAGAAGGAGAGCGAACTATTGGTGTTCACTTGATTATTTTTTTAAACTATAAGTATTAGCCTAAAGTCAGTATGGACTTGTTATTACTTTGGGCCTTGCAAAGCAATGTACCTGGAAATTTTAGTTACTTCCTGATGTTCATTTACATGACATGTTGTCCTGGATTTCTTCCAATATGCAACAATGTAGATCATCAATGTTAAATTTTAAACTGATTATTAAAGATGAGGGAATTTATTCCCAGTACAACCTTAGTTTTCTATTTTTTTAGATTTGAAAGAACCATACAAGCACTTAAAATTTTTGATTGTTGATAAGTACCATGAAATTATTTGTTATTTATGTATTCATTTATCAATTACTATTACCTATTTATCAATCATCATATATTTTTTATTTTTATTTTTTTAGTTATATGTCATGAATTGTTAGTTACATGGCTATATCTTAGAATTTTGGGGTGAACTACTATTTAGGAAACATGTTAGGAAACGAATCCACTATTACCAATATGAGATGCAAGAAATATTTAGATATGCGGTATCATTAAAGATATTGTTAGGTTTTATATAAAAGAATAGTTGAATTCTATCATCTCGATACTAGGGAAAACATGGATGCAATTGGGGGAAAATACAGAGGTGGAGTGGAGATTTTGGGGGAAGTAATCAATATTCAATGGATAAATGATCTTGATGGGATCAAACTAGAGAGATATCGTTCACTGTAAATTATCTTGTTGGGATCATCGTGTACTGTAAGAGTGATCTTGTTGGGATTGCCGTGTACTGTTGGAGTTGAACTCAAATCTAAACGTAGCAATGATGAACTGAAATCTAAGTTAACTTGGTTATTGAATAAACCAAGTGAATAAGTTAGTATTATTGGACAACATATTGGTTTTCCACTGTTACTCTTAAATATTCTTAGTTGAAAATGAACACATTGGATGATGCTACGGTTAGATTCATAATATTTGGAAGAAAGGCCCAAAGTTTCACAACAGATATTTTGATGTAATTTAAGAGCCAAATTATCATTTCCAGTGGACTTAATTTAGTTAGAATATGTGATGAGTCATAATATTGTTGAAAATGGATTATTAGACTCATTTCTGGTGTACTTCATTCAGTGAGAAGTTGCGACAAGCCATCATATTGTTGAAAATGGGTGATCTAAGATTTGTCTATGCAGTATGATTGGATTGGAAATAAATTTCTACACATGATGCATAACATTTCCCCATTTAGAATAACCAGACTATTGAATTGGAAATAAATATTAGCATATCATGCATATCATTATCCCCCCTTTTTAATATAGCTCTCAATTAGGAATTCCTAATTTATATGGCTCGCACTAACCAAAAAGTAGAATTAAGGCAAAGATTAAAAAAAAATCATGGTCATGGATGGTCAAAGCCATACAATGTTATTAGTTTAATTGATTATTCAACTGGGTTATAAGGTGAAATATCTTGGTCTTTCTCTATTATGGTGATTTTTTTCTATGGTGTACTTGCAGATAATTTACCGGTTCGATTCAAAGATTCTCAAACCCTCTGGGTGTGGAGGAACTATATCACTTATGGATAAAATATATCCTACATGGAGGTGTTTCAACGAGAAATGGAAAGTTGAATTGTTGGATGTATCTGTGTGATTTATTGTTGGTGTACTTGGGTAGTTTTTGTTTGTTTTATTGTGCTTTATTACATTTACTTTGAAATTTGTTTATGTATTTCCATTAAATTCATTTAGTATTTTTTATTCTCTATCAATATGGAGTATGGCCTGGTAATAGAACAACAATTGCAACTGCTTCACCCTTCATGCCTTCATTGGTTTTATTTTTGCTCCCTCTCACCTTCGCCACACAATACTATTAATAAAAGGAATAATTAAGAGTGTTCAATGTAAATTACATCTGTAACTAACCAACTATAAGTCTATTTAACATTAAAAGTTATTTCGAAGCCTTTTTCCAGTGAGTTTGACCTACAAGTCAGTTCAAATTGTCGACATCTTCTTAAAGGAGATATTCATATTGCATGGGATACCCAGGGCAATAATCTCGGATCGGGATACCAAGTTTACCAAGAACTTTTGGAGATCCTTATTCTCCGGGTTAGAGACGTAGTTAAAATTTACTACTGCTTACCACCTGCAGAAAGACGGGCAGACAAAACGGGTACACCATATTTTAGAGGACAAGCTTAGGATGTATGTCATGAAAAATCCCACCAAGTGGGAGGATTACTTGCATCTTGCAAAGTTTTTCATATAACAATGGATACCAGACCTCCGCCAAGATGAGTCCCTTCAAGTTACTTTATGGCTGAAATTGTAGGACACTGGTTACTTGGGATAGCCCAGTGGACCATCTGATGTTAGGGCCCCATTTACTAAAGGACTTGGAACAATTGGTCTCCAAGGTCCAACAGAACCTTAAAGAAGCACAAGACCGCCAGAATATTTACGCAGATAAGAAAAGAAAAGTTAAAGATTATCATATAGGAGACCATGTTTACTTAAAAGTAAAAGAAAAGAGAAGCTCATTGAGATTGGGGAGGTGTGGAAAGTTGACACCAATATTTTGTGGACCCTTTGAGATACTGGCGAAGAGAGGGCCAATGGCATATGAACTAGCTTTACCTGTTCACATAAAAGTTCATAATGTTTTCCACACATCCTTATTAAAGAAATATGCATATGATACTAAACATGTGATTGATTGGTCCTTGTTACAGGTGAAACTTGAAGGGGAATTTGTACTTGCACCCCTTTATATACTGGACAAGAGAGAGCTACAGCTCAGGAAGTGCACTATAGTCTAGTTGAAAGTGCAATGGAAGCACTTTGAGGCCGATGAGGCTAATTGGGAGAATCAAGCCACCATGAGAGAGGCTTACCTGACTTTGTTTCATGATTTCATTCCTAGTCCCTAGAACACGAGGGATGGTTTTGTTCTAAGCAGGGAGGGATGCAATATCCTAAATTTTTTACCTAACACTTATGGATGATAAGTCCCATTGCATGTGATGTTGCTTTGATATTTTATTTTGTATATTGGGAAAAAGACCCCACTACATAGGAGAATGATGATTTGTTTGATATATTGGGCATAATCCAAATGCATATGTTTCATGTGGGCTGATGCACAATCATTGGCTGCTTTAAAGACACTTTAGATGCCACATAATACAAGAATAAATGGGAAACTCTGACTTTAGGTGACAATTAGGGGTACTTCCCTAACTTATTTGAAGATGAAGTAAAAAGAGAAAAGATAGGTAATTGAATCAAATTTCATAATATATAGCATTTATGCAGAGAAAATGTGTGTAAATGATTATAAAATTAGTTTCCGTGAAAGTGGGTTTTCAAATTTTCAGCACATCTTAACATATATGTTTGTGTGGGTGCAGCAATATATGAGGTAAATGATGTCCATTTGGTATAAAATCTTGCAGACATATAGAGGACATATGGGCCTAGTGCAACACTATTTATTCAGAATTTTTCATGAATTATTGTTTTTATTATTAATTATTGAAGTCAGAAAAGCTTGAAATTAAAACCTTATGTGCGGGTGCAACACTTTAGGGGCAAAAATTAATGAAATCCTTGATTTCTTAATATAAGATCGTAGAGATTGATCTCTATAGTGCACCATATAGATTTTTTGGGAAATGGTGATGGAAATCAAAAGTTATATAATAAACAATCGATGTATGTATTTTCCAAAACTGACATGTGTCATTTAGAAAAATAATTATAAATAAATAAAACATAGTTTTGAAGGAAAAAATTACATATTCAGAAACTTCATTACGTACTCTACAATATCTTACATTTTCATAAAAAAATATTGTGTATGTCATATCAAAACACGCCATCTAAACTGAGCATATTGATAGAGTTCTAAAAGACAAGCAATAGCCCTGGTTGATTTGTCCTAGCCAATAGGTTTGGTATTTCGAAGCTGCTTCCAAACCTAATGCCAAACCTTAATCCTGCCAATTATTTAAATTTTAAAATAATGCATATGCAATATAACACATATGCGATATAGCTTAATCATAACGCATATACGATATGAATAAGCTATATTGCATATGCGTTATATCGCATATGCGTTATAGCTTATTCATATCGCATATGTGGTGATGATGATGAGGATGAGGGTGATGAACAATGATGCGTTAGGACAAAAACAAATTAGTTAAAATTTACCTATAGCACCATTAGAATTTACCTAGTTCAATTATGCTAGCAACATTAGAGAACTTCCATGAAGTAATCTATAGTGGGAACCCGTCACCCATACAACTTCGAAGTAGCTAGTGACATTGTGAACCTAGAAGCCATGCCACATAAATTAGCTTTGAACATAATTCTATATATCGCATCTGTGTTATAGCATATTAATATTGCATATGCTATATAACGCATATGCGATATAACACATATGCGATATAACGCATATGCGATATAGCTTATTCATATCGCATATGCATTATATCACATATGCGTTATATCACATATGTGATATTAATATGCTATAACGCATATGCAATATATAGAATTATGTTCAGAGCTAATTTATGTGGCATGGCTTCTAGATTCACAATGTCACTCGCTACTTTGAAGTTGTATGGGTGGTGGGTTCCCACTATATATTACTTCATGGAAGTTCTCTAATGTTGCTAGCATAATTGAACTAGGTAAATTCTAATGGTGCTATAGGTAAATTTTAACTAATTTGTTTTTGTCCTAACGCATCATTGTTCATCACCCTCATCCTCATCATCATCACCACCCTCATCCTCATCATCATCATCATCACCCTCATCCTCATCCTCCTCCTCATCATCATATAGTCATCCTCCTCCTCCTCCTCCTCATCATCATTGTTCATCATCATTGTCACCACCACACCCTCATCGGCTTCATCATCATCATCATCACCCTCATCCTCATTAGCTTCATTGTCACCCTCATCCTCATCATCATCATCACACTCATCCTCATCATCATCATCATCATCACACTTATCCTCATTAGCATCATCATGGTCATCATCATCATCATCATCACCATCATCCTCATTAGCATCATCATCATCATCATCATCATCATCATCATCATCATCATCACCCTCATCCTCATCCTCATCATCATCATCATCACCCTCATCCTCATCAGCATCGTCGTGGTCATCATTGTCATCATCATCATCATCATCTTCACCCTCATCCTCATCCTCATCCTCATCATCATCATCATCATCCTCATCCTCATCCTCCTCATCATCATCAACATCACCCTCATCCTCATCAGCTTCATGATGGTCATCATCGTCATCATCATCATAATCACCATCATCATCCTCATCATCATCCTCATCATCATCCTCATCATCATCATCGTCAACCTCATCATCATCGGGTGATTCCATGAAGATGGGTAACACTTTTTGGCCAAATGTGGCGATGAAAACCTGATTTTTTACTCATGTGCTAGATAGAAGCCCTCAAAACGCATA
>LPNX011113034.1:53594-92092 GCA_001517045.1 Pseudotsuga menziesii
CAACATGGGCAATAGAAAAATGACGATGCTACTGTCGGCCCAAGGTCTTCAATCCAAACCGCCAAAAAGGTACGAATCCTAACCATGCGAATAAAGGAGTTGAATTCGAACATGGATGAAAGTGTTTGATTACCGGTCAATAATGAGAACTGTTAACAAACGTGAGGGAAACCACCATTAATGAAAATGGTCCCCAAAGTACCTAGTACATTCTAATAAGTGTGAATACAAGGATTTTAAGTCGAACACTTGAAGAATCCATTGAGTAGGATACATTAAGGTATTCCCACTACCCAATAGTGAGGGAAATTTCCACTGATGACTACAATCCCCAAGGTACTGTCATAAAACTGTAAATATCATTCCTAGAGCAAGATGTGTTGCAGTCAATAGGAAGAGATCTGTTGGAAGGAACACATCCTTCATCATCCAACACGAGGTAAGTCAATGACTAATTTGATCTAGAATTGGTACTGAATTTCATGACAAGAAACACTGAAGACATGATATAATGAACTGATACGAGGGAATGGCCGACACAAAAGGTTAAGGCAACTACAGAATGTCCGACAAAGGTTTAATCCTTGAATAGTGAGCATGACACAAAAAGTGACTTAGGAAGCTTTTGACACTAAAGGACCAATGAAACAAATATACAATGTAGGATACATTGATAGATTCCCCATATAATTGGAAAAGAGACCAACTGGAGGAGTAAGAAACTCTGAATCATGATAAGGTCAAAATACTAGGACCCAACTATTGATAGACTCAAAACTAGTGCTTTGTTCAAGGAAACAAGACTTGCTGCCATGATGTAAAAAACATGTGAATGAACTTCCCTTCCCCTCTTTCTTGTAAAGGTTTAACGAGTCCAAGAAAGAAAACTCAAGACCATCTTCATTTTTGGCAAGCTCAGAGAAGAGACAGAAGAATGCTTGATAAAGCACTGATTCGTGGATTTTACGAGCCCGAACTAGTACATGCTCGACGGTGTTTTCATAGATTAGAGAGTCTGAAAACTCAAAGAAGACTCTAGGAAGGAACTTTTTTGTCCAATTTATTCTCCTGAGGCCGAAAAATAATAAAACAAACCACTGAAGAAATCTCTTAGCTTTCAAATAAGCAAGGCGCACCTTTTTCTTACTTAGTCAGGAAGGTCCAAAAAAGGTTAAATTACCACCTACCCAACGCTCCTTCAAAAGCAGCATATAGCCTGAGTTTTACGAGTGTGAAGGAAGGTAAGATCACTTGGGAAGATCCATTTGATTACAAGGAATGAGGCTTACAACAATAAACTCAATGCTTTGTTCTTTAGGGTTTAACGAGCATGACAAAGACATAAAGTACACTCGAAATATTTTTCATGTTTAGGTCCAGAGTACAAAAAAGAGAAAACTAAGCTCATACTGGGTGTTCCTCTTCTATAAGTTTAGTACCTTAGGTCCGAAAAAGTGATAAACCTATGCCTGAGAATACTCTTCTCAATTTCGAAGAAAAGAGAGTGTTCCTTTCTCGTATTATTCCACATGGTCCGAGAAAGTGATAACCTACCACCAATGTGGATTCCCATTCACATATTCTTAACGATCCTGAATGGATAAGTTTACTCAGAAATCAAGTCTATTTTGAGGAGTCAGAACTGGGCCTAAAGAAACTCAATATCTTTCCTGTGAAGTTTTAATGAGTCTAGAAAACTCAACTCGCGGCCTCCTTACTATTTTTAACGAGCTCGAAGGAGAGTAGAAAGAATGCTCTAAATGCGAGGAGACGAGTGTCATAGGCAGGTGAAACTAGTTCCAAGCGCAAGGAACAAACCTATGCATAATGCAAGGAACATGAGAAAGGTAAAGACACTCGAAGAATGTCTCCTCAAGCTAAAAGGTGTCAAGTTGCAAAGGCAAAATGATATAAGGTTGAGTGATGATGAGAACAAAGATGAGGGCTTATACAACGAGCTAAAAGTGTGGAAGCTAGCATCAGGATCAAAAGCACGAGTAGAATACATGCAAATGCAGTTACAACTTAGAAAACAAGGCAAGGCCAGTAAATAGTTGTGGCTCCAACTAAAAATCTTGTCTCCAAAAAACAACAACATCATAATCACATTCAGAAGAAAAGATCTGATGCAGGTCACTTTGGCAGAAACACATGAGACTTTTCTATCTTCTACAAAAGGGAATTTCAAGGCAGAATCAACCAAAGAAGATTCTATAGCACCAAGGATCGAGGGTTTATAATCAGTAAGATCAACCTCACAAGGAGAGAAAAAATCAATAAGGGAGATAGAGTCCGTAGGAACAAACTCAGTATCATGGGAGTTGAAAAATTCATAAGAAAAATCAAACTCATCACGATCATTGACTTGCTATTCAAAGGAAGAGTCAAAATACTCAACAAGACCAACATAAGAAGATCAATCCATGGGAAGATCAAAATTACTAATAAAATCAGGGTTAGACTTAGTCACAACTGAACCAACATCCAAAAGAAGTTCAGACTGTATCAAATACTCTAGGAAGACTTCATCCAAAGGAAGGAGATAATCTGAGATAGGACAAATGTCTAAACTTTCAAATGGACCGACAGAGTGGAGAGAAGGCTGCATGGTCTGTATAGGATGACTCACTTGGTGAACTGCTGGGAGCAAGTCCCGAGAAGGTAACCATGAAAACAGAGGCTGCTTCTCAGTAGCAATTGAACGTAAAGGACATGAGGCCACATAACTCACCTGCGGTGGGGTATTGTCTATAGAAACACTGGGAATCAATAAAGGAAATAATTTGTCTCTAGTTGGGTCAGGAGATGGATCAAGAAAATTCAACTAATCGATAGTGACAATTTCTTCACCATGATTAAAGTACATCACACGAATGAATGTTGACACCAAATCTTGCATGGAATGCACATAATCATGTCCAAGGAGCATATTGAAGTCAAAGGGGTCTTCTATCACCATTAGGTCAACTAAGAAGATCTTCCCACCCAAAGTAACAGGTGTTTGAACAAGAATTCCCAAGGCTATACAAGTTCTTCTATCAAATTCCAGTAACTGACTAGTAGTCGACACAAGGTTGGGAGATCCCATGCCTTGCCAAGCATGAGTAGACAAGATACTAACTGAGGTTTTTTCATCAACAATACAATGAGCAATTGTGTATGATTCAACTTTTACCTTTATCCGGAAAGGTCGATTAGAATGAAGGCGTGGATCAACTAGGCTATCCCAATAAAAGGAAGCAATCCAGGATCTTATTGGGGGTTGATCCGAAGCGATTTCAGTGCCCCCTTGTTCAGTAAGTTTTGAACTGCTAGTGAATAAAATGTGACTAGAAGACACTTCACTCTCCAAAGGAAGAGTGGGATTGATCGACAATGGAATCGATTCAACCGCTTCGTGAAAGTCAGTCTCTGAAGGGAGAGTGGGATTGACCAAATATGACATTGGTTTAATCACATCAAGATCATTCTTCGAAAGAAGAGTGGGATCGGCCAAATATGAGATTGGTTTGACCACTTGATCAACCAAAGGTTGAGTAGGTTGTTGAGAAACTATAGTTTGTTCAGGAGAAGGAAATTATTGAGTCTCGGACCACACTCTTCGCACCTCTGCAATAGTAGGGCACTAGTGATTAAGATGATCTCCCTCACATAACTTACAAGGGAACTTATGTTTGCACTTCAAATGACCAGTTTTCTCAATAGTGTCAACAAGACTAGCAGTGGCTGACTGTTTGCTCTCAACATGACCTATAGAGGTTGAGATTTTTCCCCCAGCATGACCACCAGAGTCTGGGTCACTGGGTCCAACCTGACTAAGAGAGGCCGGTTCTTGAAAAAATTTAGAATGTTAAAAAATGGAATGACCATGAAACCAAACTCTTCGCACCTCCACGATAGAAGGGAATTCATAAGTAAGGTGGTCTCCCTCAAAAAGCTTACAAGGAAACTTGGGCTTGTGTTTTGAATGGGTAGTCTTTTCAATAGTGTCAATATGACTTGCAATGACTGACATATTGTCTCTAGCATGAGCCACAGAGGCTAAGATACTGCCCCCAGCATGACCTACAGAGTCTAAGAGACTGGGTGCAACATGACCTACCGAGGTTGGATGGGAACCAATAGCATGAACAACAGAGGCTGAATGGTTAGGATCAACATGCTTTGCAACATTTGCGTGTGTGACCCCAGCATGAACTTCAGAGGCTGGGTGGATGGACCCAACATGAATTGCAGAGGTTGGATGGGGAGGTTCAACTTGACATACAGAGGTTGAACATGTGCCCTTAGCATGAATTGCAGAGGCTAAGTGACTAGATCTGATGTGACTTGGGAAGGTTTGAAGGATCCCACCAGCATGATCAATAGAGACTGGACGGTGAAGTTCAACTTGACTTGTAGAGGTTGAGTGCTTAGATCCAACATGACCTGCAGAGGTTGGATAGGTTCCCCCAGCATCAACTGGAGAGCCTAGGTGGTGAATATCAACTTGACATGCAGAGGTTGAACTGGTGCCGCTTGCTTATGTGCCTTCTTCCTATTCCTCCTTCTTTTACTCCTTTTAGACTGTCGGTTACTAGTATTCATACTTTCACCGCATGAGGTAGAAGGAGGAGGAGAATCAACTACAAGTGAAGGGGAAGCAGTTTTTTGATGCCATTGATATAAATAGCTTACTTGAGAAGCATCATGAGCATTTAGGATAGTTGGAGTGGAAAAAAACCACACCGGTAGCCCTAGGGTGAATCCAGGTAGATTCAGGGTGGCCATCAAGGGAACACCAACATTTCCCATGAGAGGAATAGTAGAAGGAGTTCCCAGCATGGGGATCTCTTGGTTGGTGCTCAAAGGAGTGTTAGCCATAGTTTCAAACAACAAGACAAAGTATCAGGTTGACATACAAACACAAGTACAAAGCATCCACCTGAAGGAAAACTAAGTGCAAACAAACCATAGAGCACTCACTGAAATTCCTAAAGCCAAACAGACAAATAGGTATAACATATGCCTTACAAAAGAAAGCTGATAGAAAGTTACTTGGCGTCCCTATAGATGTTCTTAGGCACAAGCGAAGGAATCAACCACCGCCCTCCCACATCTTCTACTGGGGTTACCTTCCAAGCCTGTCTAAGTTCAACCAGAAATAGCCTTTCAGTGTACCTGTGTATGAACCCTAGATGTCAAAGAGACTAAAGGCTCATTTAACTATATTGACAGTCTGGGTGGATAGTCGCAAGCCTGGTTTGTACACATGGGAAAGGTAGCAAAGCCCGAAACCCTGTCTAAGATAGAATCCCCAGATGCACAAAAACCTTGGTCTACGCTTTGACAAGGAATCATAGGGTTATCTCCTCATTCCAAGCCTCCACGCGACCTCGTGCTTAAATACCATTTGAGAGGAGCTTCCCATATACAATCAACATAAAATAAGATTTACCTATTGATTGGCCAACTACGTCTGAAATTTAATACTTGTGGAGAGTTAAAACTCCCTAATCCACAAGTTTAGCCTAAGCTGGTTGGTGTATGACCCTATAAAATAAAACTTACTAATAATTTTTAAATTATATCGTTTATTTTAAGGGTTGTTTCTATTCAGAGGGTAAATTGCGTGAAACTTATGTGGTGTTTTGACTCAAAGTTGAAACAAAATGACTAAGTCAAGAGAAATGAAATGAAAAAATCAAAAACTATTCTCTTTTTCTTTTTCAAATAGAAACTTGAAAGCCACAAAAAAAAAAATTTCTTTTTATTTATTTTTTTCAAAAACAATGATATGCCATGCAATCTAGACTAAAAAACTAATATACATGCATATAAAGCAAACATGTGTTTTTTTTCTTTTTCTTTTATAAATGCAAAAGAAAAAACAGCCTATCAACTAATGTAAGCAAGTACTATAAGAAAAGAAAATAGACAACTACTCTACACCCCACAAACAAACCCTAGGTTTCCCTAAAGTTGGATATCAACCTCTCTTGAAAGGAAGGATCACAAAGGTAAACATGCCAACAACTTTGGAATGAAGAGACTGAGCAATAAGACTGACATGAACAAAAGTCAAGAAGTCCTAAGTATCAATCTAAACCTACAAACAGAGGTTTCTCAATACCTTGTCCAGCAAGGTCAAGGCAAAGAAGGAGGTGGGGGAGGGAAGCATAAAAAACAAGTTCAAAGACTTGAATGAGACTTACAATATAGAAAAAGAGCACCTAACAGAGATAAAACAACCTCTCAAGAGTCATGCACATGCAGAGAACCCTTGAAGACCCTATAAACAACCCTCAAATCACCCAAAAACCCTAAAAATGATGAAAGAACACAAATTCAGGTGCATATGGGGGTTGCCTTAAGGCAGGTCGCGTATGACACAAAGGTTACAAGTAGTGCAAGTCATGTATACAACACAAACATGTGATTATTTAGCCTGAAAGTCACGTATGGATGAAAAAAAGCACAAAAAGGGTAAAAAACTGACCTAGGAAGGCAAGAAAGGTGTTCCAACAAAATCAAACGTTGTTCCTAACTTGTAAGGACCTGAAACCTTACAAAAGACTAAAAGAAATATTGAGAAACCCTAAATAGACAAGGCTATCTCTAGCATTGTCACCAGTTCTATTGTAAAGGAAAGTTTCCTATGGCTAGGGTTTAAGAGGCCATCAACATACTAGAGTTGAAAGAGAGATGCATAATATCCAGCAAGTATATATAAGGAAGTTTTAGAGATTAGAATGGTTCATACCTTAGCAAAACGAAGGTTGATCCAAGAAGCCCTTCAATCCTCTTATTGCTCCTCTTGCTCCTCCTTCTCCAAGAGACCTGTAAAACAAATTATACCTTCCTCAAACCATTATGACCACATATAAAGCAGTGATAATCAAATAAAAATGAAATAATAATCTGATTAACATCAACATCTGATCATAAGCATAGATTCAATCACACATTGAACAATTATTTGGGAAGAATAAGGACATCACATCCTTATTAATATTGAAAACAAGTACAATTATACCTTCTCTTCAAGTTTAGCACCTCACGAAACCTTGATCTGGTTCTGTTGCTTCTCTTCTCCGAGGAACTCACCCTCCAAGATCTGCAACACAAGGATAAAGCTTCTAGGGAAAAGGTGTGGGGAAAGAAAGTCCCAATTCCTCCAGCATAATGATGAAAAGATTCAAGTCTCCTCTCATGGGCCTCCCTACCTCTATTTATATGCTTAATGAAGAGTTAGCGTCGAAGACAAAGTAGTTACAACTGAAGGAGTCAGTTGCATAACTACCCAAACTACCCAAATTTCAAAATACGTATTTTTTTTTACATTTTCAGGAGGCGTATGCAGGTTGTAGAGGCAACGGTTGCATATGCGAGGAGGTATGCATGGGTTGCAATGTAGAAATTCATGTATTTAAGGCGTATGAGAGCATTATATATAGAAAGTTGCGTACATACGCGGGTTTCCTTAAGGAAACTCGCATACACATCAAATTATATCATTTTAACAGTTCTTTTGGGAATTTTCAGACTTTGGTATCTTCAAGAAAGTTTTATCTAACGTAGATTCCTTTCCAACAATGTAGAGATGAGGTCAAATAGAGTTACAGAGCTCAAGATATGGGTCCTCCAAGTTAGGTGTTTTTTCAGTGACTTTCATGAAGTGTCGTCATGGAAGTGTCGACATGCGACGAAATCATGGGAAAGTGGTCACAGGCAAAGATGTGTCATTTTGAGCTATAACAATATTGATATCACAAGTTTCCCCATTTTTATACACATGTCCTCATTCATGAACTTTGTATGCTAGGACGAGATAAGATCTATGAGATTATGAAATTTTTAATGATGCTTTGAGGTGAAGTCAATGTTAAGATTCTACCATAAGTGGATAAAATGATTCTTAAAAGGTTGGTTGTGGTCTTGACTAAATTTAATTATTGTTCCTCATCATTGCAATATCAATCACAATTTTAATCAAAACCATTGTATCTTTCCTTATTAAATCTTGGGCTTACTTATATATGCGATAGTGAAAAATTAAGTTCTTGTAACCATTAGATTACACTTTGAAGTTAAGGTTAGAAGCTTATGGATTCATTTTAGCGATTGTATTAATGGGAAGGTATATTAGTTAACATTGACATTATCATGGAAATTAAGGGTTTGATATCTTCATAATTTAATTGTCTGCCATCTGTTGATTTGCAATCATGCAAGTGTGATGCATAGCTATTACTCGCTTGATATTTCTGAAGGTCATTATTGCATGGTAAGTGTTCTACGATTCCATTAACTTGCCAATGCAAAGGCATGATGACCCTGCATTCCATGACTGTGCATGAAGGTTCACAGTACCTTGGTAAAATGAAGATGTTTGGAGTTTTGGTAAATCTGTATGAACCCATGATAGATCGACTGTGTTTCTCAATTCGGGCTTTGGAAATCCATGAAGCTTGTGCAATTTCTATTATGGCCCCTGTTTCAAGATTCGAGCTCATGGGTGATGAATATTTAGATGTTTCTCTCGAATTCCATGAGTTGGTGGTAAAGGTAGGATGGTTAGAGTTTCTGCAGAAATTCTCTGGTTTTAATTTGGCAATTTTGAGGGCATTCGCAACATTATTTGATGGTATGAAAGCATAGGTAGGAGATATCGTGTTGCAGTTGATGGAGGAGTTCATCTCTTGGGCTATAGGTTTTCCAATGGTAGGAGAACATTGGTATAAGGGAAAACATGTGAAGAATGATGATTGGAAGGAGTTCTTGACTCCAGCTAACCGACAAATGGAATATAAGTTTGGTTTCCCTTCTTGGATACTAAAGAAGAAATGGCATTCTTTCCTCGAACTTATTATTAGGTATGTCACCAGTGAAGGTTGACTTTCTCAAACTCAGTTCTATCATCTACAGCTATTAATGATTTTCAAAGGGAATCCTGTGAATATGCCATATTAATTCTTAAGTAGTTTGGAGAAGATGGCTTGTGCTTATCAGAGTAATGTGGCGGATAAGGAACGGAGCCTGTTTCATCATGGGATTATTAAGATACTTGTTTCCTACCTGCTAGGAGAATTGGGAGATTATTGGGAATCATTTCTTCCCCTAATGAGTTTGGGGAAAATGATGAGTGGCCCCAACGGAGGTCCAAAACTAGGCAAATATTTATCGAGACAGAAGTAGGTGGGCCTGAGTTAGAAGAATTTGACTCCCAAAATGATCTAGACAATGGGATATCTGAACCCGGTCGAACCCCAAGTAACAGTGGCCTTAAGGTCGAGTCTAAGGTAAACCCTGAGACACCTATTGATGATAATCGGCCTCGAACGAGTACGCGAGTGATTATAGCACCTTGTTCAAATGATGGCCTTCCATATTCGCAGACAAACATCAATCATAAACCGGCTGAAGATGAAATTAGTATGGTGCTGAGTAATCGGGAAATTTGTTGAACCACTCATAGCATGACGACTGCGCTCTTTGTGAGTAGATATTTAAGTGTAGGGGATGGCCTTGTCATAGAATTGAGCAATTCTTCGGAGTCTTGGCTTAATGAAGCTCCAATTGGTCCAAACGTTCTTGATCTGAAGTACGTATCTGCATCTAAAACTAGGGCTAGGGGTGTCCAACAATTAAATCCTCGGCCTAATGTAGATCAAGAAATTGACCAGAAGCCATGTACGAAGGTGAGAGGTAATGGGGAGCCATAGGTAGGAGCAGTAGAACAACCTGATCAAATTCCCTATGCTCAGGTCATATCATCCTTGGAAACGGATTTGAAAGAGGCTCAGGTTATTAGGGCATTTGCTATGAAAGAAATTGCAAGCTTGAAAGTTGACTTGACTTCCTGGGTTGATAAATGGAATCTCTTGAGGGTAAAGAAGCTCAGATATAAAGCTCAAGATAAAAACCTTCTGTTAAAAAATAGAAAAATGATCGAACAAAACAAAATTTCCAATACGAGAGCTGTTAGATTCAAGGACAAATTAGATGAAGCAAGATGAAATGTGCCAATTCAATTTTCTGTTGAATCGTCCCTTAAAACTTGACATCTCTGTTTGTTGTATGAAGTTCAATTTTTTTTTATGATTTAAAATTTTTTCAGGCATACGGATAGTTTAAAAAAATCGGCTTCTACATCTTAGTAATGTCCTATAATATTTAGATTTTGTCTTTTGTGCAAAGTATTTTGTTTATTTTATAAGGATACTTGCAGAATTAAAATTCTGCAAGCATCCTATTTATTGATATTTTCACTTGGCTAACTGATTCTGTTTGAAAATTCTAGGTGTCATGGAGTATGAAAGCTGAAGGTTGATGCTATGCTACAATTTTGGGATTCGATTAGCTAGATATTACTCATTGGAAGATGCCCTGAACATCCAACTATTTGCTATTTTGTTGGTTCTACTTTTCTAATTTTGAGCATCATCAGTTGATGGATTGTCGGATATAATGATGCCTCATGTAGGGGAATAATGATACTAGATTTTATCCAGTAAGTTAGTTATTATATTTCACATTATTCCATCCCAGTTATCACTCAACGGCACACCTAGAATCATGGCATTTCTTTTTCTCTATATTCGGATAGGAATCCATGTAGTATGATAGAAATAGGGTGGTCAGTCGATTAGAAGTTAGTTTGTCTTCTATATAAAAAAGTTCCAAACAGTGATAAAGGGTTCGATTTTTGAGACATTTGGGAGAATTCATATTATACAGTATTATACTTTATTTTTTTACGTTGGTGTTCTTTGAAATTCTTCTGAGGATTACTGAGTGTTGCAGAATATTAAAGACCCTAGCTAAGTCTTTAAAACATATGTACCGTGTTACTGATTATTCTCTTTTGTTATCTTTACTTTCATATATATATATCTTACTATTATATGTGAAATATATTTAGTGGACTTCGAATGATTATGCTTTCCTGAAATATAAATGGTTTATTTTCATGTTGAGATGAATGAACTTCTTCATAATTTTGATTGTTCATAAATCTATTTTTGATAAATTTCTAACTTGCAGGTTGACCTTGTTTCATTTACAAGTTAGTATATGATTATGTTCATATGTTTCAGGATTGTATATCTATTTAATATCATTGATATTGGGTTTTAATTTTTGTTTCAATTATTGTACAATAGAGTGTCGTCTTATTGTAGGATAATTAAGATTTAATTATGTTATTGGAGACTTTTCTACCAATCGAGAATTGTTGATCATATTTATGATTTAAAACCTTTTTTCAAATTAATAACTCATGCTCTTGGCCGAGATAGGTAATTTGCATCTAGATTATCATAGAGCAAAATTAGGAGCTGATTAATTTTTTGCATTTTTCTTAAGGTAGTTTCTCTCAGAATTAGTTGGTCATTTAGTTATATTTCTTTGTTTTGATTAGAAGATTGCTTTAAGAAAATACGACACATACACACCTTTGAGAGACTCTCTATTTTGGAGAGCACATCATACATGCAGCAGGGCCTTGATCCTGTGAAGGAAAGTTACTTTAAACACACAAAAGATTGCATTTAGTCGAGTGTGTGGGCTGTCTTTCTGTAAGTTGGCCTAGGACAGATTTTTCGGCCAACACCACTACGAGTACATGTCCTACTATGTGAATAGAGGTGTCGAGGTCGAACATAGTATTCCATCGTCTGATTACCGATCATTGATGCATACCATTAAGAGACGCGAGATCACCCACCGATAATGAAAATGGGAATCAAGGTACTAGAGTGCAATCTAACAAGTGTGAATAAATGTGTTGAGTTCAAACACTTGGAAGAATCCATCGATTATGGGACATTGATGTATTCCCAAAACTGTCGATGGCGAGAGAACCTACCACTGATGACAATAAGTCTCAAGGCACACAAATGACTCTAGACTCCTACCCCAGAATAAATGATCTGAAGTTGATGGGATGGAATCCGCTGGAAGGAGGGAATTAAGGCATCCCCCATCATCCAACATGAGGTATTCAACAAAGCTGTATATTGTGGAAGGACTCAATCATAATGTGTACAAACCAGTAACAGTACCGGGAATGGCCAACATGCAAAGTTAAGATAACTAAGGAATGGCTGACTCGGGCTTCAACTTCCTTCAAACAAGATCATAAAGACGAATGGTGACTGAATTTAGGAAGCATAGACTTAATATACAAAACTGGGACATCTATGTGACACATGAGGGATTGACAGAGGTTCCATAGGCACTGGAATCTTAACCAGTCGGTGGCGATAAACTCAGACATACAAGTACAACTCCTAAAGTCAAACTACTAACCCAACAAATGGATGTGATATACAATGCTTTGTTCGAATGTGACATGACTCAACTGCTGCCAAATATAACATCTTTTCCTATCCGGATTTTTGGTTTTTTGATTTTTTTTTTACTTTTTTCAGATATTTTGAAAATATTGAAAAAGAATAAAAGTTATTTATAGTTACAAATATAGGAGGAGACGAGTTTCAAGGGGAAAACAAGCTAGTTCCAAGAAGTGGAACATACCTATGCTCAATGCAGGGAAACATGTGTAGGATAATGACACTCGGGGGAAAGTTCCCTCCTGGTTAAAAATGGGGAATCAAGCTGCAAAAGATATATAAAACAACTCTGGTTGGCTAGAAATGAGACAAGCTCAGGCTATATGGCTGATAATCAAAGTCAGGGAAGCTAGCATAAGGCTTAAAAAGGCAAGCAAAACTCATGATAATGCAATTACAACTTGACAGATACAAGGGAGTCTTGGGGAAATGGCTAGCATAAAGTTTAAGAGGAGTATGAAGCTCTTGCTCAAAGTCATGGCGGGACTAAAAGGGACTCCTGGACCTAATAGAGGACTCACATCATGGGTACCAAATGCAAAAGGGAGCTAACAAGGACACCCATGTATAGGAAAGCTCTACCATTCACATAGTACCACTTGTAACAATAGCATGAAGGTTTCGTGATACCATGGAATAGGTTTGTACCTAAGGTTAATATGGAAAGTTCATAAGGCAATGCATAAGTGCAAGTGGATGTGATATCCTAACCTATATGCCAGTTCATAAATATTACCCGTGAAAGCCACGAACGGGTCGAAACCTCAGAGAGAGTGTACAAAAAATGGACCTTACATGACAACCATATTAGTCTAAAACAACCCAAAATAGTCAATAAATAATCCAAACTATAGGATATATGGAGGAATGATCATGGAAACTACACCCAAAGGAAACAATGTGGTGAACGATGGGGCATAAAAAGGAAAGTAAGGTGTATACCCAACATTCATGCATCCACTACCACCTCCGTGAAGGTGAACACTGGTGTTAAGGCCAGACGAAGTGAGTGATATGATCACTCTCAAATCCATATACAAGGTAAGGGGTTGTAGTGCCCTTAACTCCAACACCAAGTTCGACACTAGGACCAAGGACAGGTGACAGGATACTAGGCATGCTGAAAATAAAAGGATATGAACTTAAGAGAGCATAAATATACTCAAGTAACTGTGATTCCAAAGGCCAACTAGCACACAAAGAGCACTCCTAAGAAAATATACATCCAAAATATAAGCAAACTGAGGGGAGGATATGTGAGCTCCCAAATGCAATAGTTATGTCTCACCTAGGAGAGGCTCGAAACTCCCATACACTACAAGTGGAGGTACGTAACCAATTATAATGGCCCTCAACTTCAACGCATATAGCGACTATGTTGTTCGACCTCTACCTAGCCAGGACACCTACAGAATAACCTCTGCAAGTACCCCCTGTGATACCTAGGTAAGAAAACTATGGTCACCCCAATATAACCAATGCTCAGGCAGACAGTCGTAGGCGGGATCGACCGTAAGGGAAAGGTAGCAAAGCCTGAAACTCAAAAAGAGCCCCCAGATATGAATACAATCCTAGAAATATCTATGGTGCTCACAGAAAGTAACCAGGGGTCATCCCAGTCACAATCGCATACACTGCCTTGTGCTTAACTCCTGTGTAAGAGGAGCATCCTGAGAAACACTAATTATACCAAGGATTTCACTATCTCACTTGGATAGACACCAAATTCTTTTGTTTAGTGGTCTTGGAGAATTGACTCTCAATGAACTATTCCAAGACCCTAAATCCTAATCTTGTTGGTGAACCCTATAAAATAAAAATGTGTAGTACATTTTATTAAGCGTTGATTTTAATTGAGTGTAATTACTCAAAAGGAAATGGTTATGCAGCTAGTGATATGAAGACTCAACAGTGAAATAAAAGTGCACACCTAACAAGCGATTCCAAGTGCAATCTTGTAGAATGAAAAACAAGGTATGCCACTACATGAGATGCATAAATATATATTCCTTCAAATGTAAATGCAATCATTCCTATATGAAAGCCTAAACACAAATCTCATACAAGAAATCCAATGCAAGTACCTCCTCAAATCCATATCTAAGATCAACTAATAGTGCAACTATTTTGTATTTTTCAATATAAAAGAATGAAAAATGCAAATAAAATTCATCTAAAACTCTCAGTCTCTGCAGCAAGTATAAAACACAAGCCCAACATGACACCGAGACAAAAAAGAGTAATGCACTAATGGAAAAAAAAAAGGATAAATGACTAAAACTACTTTCAAAGAAAAATCAATGAAAAAGCGGTCTTTGGTCACAAAAGAATCATCCAACAAACAACATCAAAACCCAAGAAGACCCAGCCACACTCACAACCCACCCAGCAACTTCCCACAACATCAAACTCACCAAAAGGGACGATGTACACGACTGTTTAAAGAACAGCTACGTATGTACATGACTTTTGGCCAAAAAGATGCATGTATATGCAAATTTTGGCCAAAAACCTTCATGTATACACAACTTTTGGCCAAAAATCTACGTATGTACGCAACTTTTGGCCAAAAACCTATCTATATAGAGAAGGCAGTGGTAAAAAGAAGGCCAAGGGTCAAACGAGTAACGAGAGTGTCAATGGATGAACATACTATAAAATGTGACACATAAATGGGGAGAAACAGAGAGCAAGTCAATAATATCAAGCACATTGAGCCCCCAACCCCAAAGAAAACAAATAGGAACCTCCCTAGCATGGTCACCAATTCTATTACAGAGAAAACTTCCTATGGCTTGGGGTGTACCACAACAGACAAAGAAACCGCAAAAATCAATCCCTTCCCAATATGCAAGAGAAATAAAACATCTAACACCAAAGGATCTCAAAACATACCTTGTTCCGGACGGTTGTAGTAGATTCCCATTGAGATTTTTCCAATCCCGCTTGCGTTAGCAATTCACTTCTCAACAACAGTAAACAAGGAAAGCATGCTATATGATATAGTGTTAGACCTACTCTTGCCTATATGATCAATGATACATAAGAAATTAAACACATCCATGGATTCAATATTCATTGAAATGCACATCATTGGATAGGAAAATATATTTCTATTAAATAAATCAGATATTACACAAGTGACAACCTCTGTCGGCATGTCTAGGAACTGGAGAAACTGAGTCCTCCACCTGGGCCTCCACCACCTCAATCCTTCATCTCTCGATAGTAAGCTCACAAGAAAAGGCAAGCTTGGGAAGAACACAAAGTGCTCTAAGGGACAAAGGGATGCATACTCAAGTATAAGCAAGCTATGATAACAATGGACTATAGTTCTCTTGCTCTTCAATTCCTCCCCCTCAATGTCTCCAAAGGGTTCCTTATATAGTGCTTCAATGGGGTAGTGTAATGTCAAATCTGAGTGATCTCAAGGCATATGGAAGGCCAGGAGACAAGTGACTCGGATCCACATCAAGGAAAAATCCAAAAATCTTTGGCCTTTTGCACACATCCCAATATACGCTGGTTTAAGCGTCATATTTGCGAGAAAGGGATTAAAAGTCTCATACAACAAATAATGAGTGTTTTTAGGGATGATCTTGGAAACATCAAAGGTACAAAAATAGTCCATGGGTTCCAAAGAGTCTATAGAGGGACAGGGAAGGCCATAAAAGAGTGATCAACCATGTGTGGTAAAATCAACTATAACAGGGATAATTGATATATCTAGGGAAACAAAGGTCCAAATGAAATTTCTCAAGATGTTCTAGAAATGGAACAAACTGTACTTTCTGTGATATAATTTTTAGACCCCAAAGATAAAATAGTGACACATGGCAATCTGTACAACTTTGTTATGCTGAATAATCCTGAAACAAGTCACCTTGGGAAAATGCTCATAAGTCCCAATTGATGAAACCAATGCTGATGAAACATGTGGTGTTGGAACAAGGATAGATGAGGCTACCTCAGTACACAATTTCAGACATAGAGGAGCAGTAGATTCAAAGATACCGTAGAAACAATATTAGGAATTTCTGCAAAAGAAATTGGTAAACTAGGGCTTCCTATTCTGGGAGCTTCCCTCCACTGTTTTCGAAAAAAGGAGTACATTGGATATCTCACCTTGAATAGGCCTATCATTCTATCCAATCATATCTGAAAGATTCCAAGTTTTGAAAATTAGGGTTTGTCTAACAAACCCTAGATCAGCCAGCTCCAGAACTAGGATGGACACCTCAAATCAGTAAGATCTAACCTTTTTCTATTTATAGTTGAGGTTCTCATTTCAAGATGACTAATAACACCATCTTGATGAAAATCTTGGTGAGGCTAACAACTTCCAAGCATGAAAGTATAGGATCTCACTAGTTCTTGAAGGAAATGAATTGGACACCTACATAAGTAGAGAGGTTCTAGTTCCAGAGGGAGATGAGGCTAAAATCCTTACACAAGAAGAACTTGGTCAAGGCCAAGAAGATCATTGCTAATTCAATAGAGGATCACCTTATACCACAAGTGTCTTTCCTAAAGACACCGAAAGAGATGTTTGATTCCTTGACCAAGCTATTTGAAGGAAAGAACATAAATCAAAAGATTAATTTGAGAAACCAGTTGAAGAATGTGAAGATCCAGAATGCAGAGACCATATAGTCATACTTTATGCGGGTCTCTCAAATCAATGAACATATTGAAGCGGTAGAAAAAGAAGTGGAGAATGTAGAAGTTGTGATAACCACCTCGAATGGCCTCCTGGGATCATGGGATTCATTCATTCGAGGAATGTGTGCCAAAAGGAAGTGATTACTTTCAGTAGACCCTAGGAAGAGTACACACAAGATGAAGCTCGACTCATAATAATAGAAAAGAAGATGGGAGCAAATGAATATCAAGTTTTCACGATTCAAAGAAGATACCTCAAGCGATGAGGAATATGAAGAACTCAATTCTTGAAGAGCCTCTTATCCATCTTGAGAATTTGGATAAGAAATGAAGATATTGTGAATGAAGAAGATGATGAAGTTGAAAGGAGGAGTCTACCCATGAAACAAATAAAGATAAGTATTCAATTGTCATTTCATGATATTGTTTTGTTATGCATTTGTTTATATTCAGTTGATGTATTGTGCATGATAGAATGTTTGCATTAATGAGAGTATACTACTAATATGCATGTGATGGGTAAGTAGCCCATGTTGATATACAACTCTCCATTCCTACTTATCTAGAATGAAACCTCTTTGCTGACATATTGGATAAATGAACAATCTCAATGTTGTCCTAGTAGAGATGGAAGGCATGTACCCTAGTTGCATGATCATATATCTATGCATAAGAATTTTTTATTATGAATATACCTTATGAAATGTTTCTAACCATACAAATCGTGCATATTACTTGCAGGAAAGATTGTGTACAATCACCTACAAGCAAATAAGGTTGAGACTTGTTTCGAAGAACAAGTGATGATAGTTCTAGAAATAATCCAAGATGAAGAATAATATGATGAATGCGGCGACATCATTGATGAAGACTAGTTCAAGAAGAATGATGTCTAGGATGCAATATCGATACCTGAAGGGAAGTTCATAGTTCCATCATACAGTGGATGGAAACATCATCGGATACAAGGCAAGATTCATAGCATGAGGCTTCTCACGAAAATAAGGAATAGAATACGAAGAGACATTTGCAGCCATTGGAAGTTAAGACACGTTATAGGAAGGCTCATGTGTGAAAATGAAAGAAGGCCTTGTATGAGCTCAGAAGGAACCCATGGGATAACATATACATGAGGAGCTTGAAGATCACCTTGAGTGATGAATATCTTAACCTTTGCTACAAGGTTGAAGATGAAATCCTATAGAGGATGACAAGCTCACAAATGGCTTAGGAAGCTACTATATGAGTTATTTTATATTCCATTGGATGCTACCTATGACATCCAAAGTTGTGTTAAGTTTTCTGAGAACCAGGTGTTCCATGATAGGTCGAAGAACATCGAGATAAAATATCACTATATCAGAGATATGGTGCAGAGAGGAGCAGTGAAGCTCTAGTATGTTGGGACGGATGAGCAAATAGAAGATGTGTTGACCAAACCACTAGCCATGGTGAAGTTTGAGTACTTTAGAGACATGCTTGGTGTTCTTCAGATAGAATATACTTTGAGGAAGAAGTGATGGGACACAATTGCAGGAGCCATTCCAAGTATGATAGGAGGATCCTTCCCATGGCTGTGGATGTAAGCGTTGTGTGATGAGAATCAGGATGATGCTTCAGTTTCTACTATGCTCATGATAAAGATGATCATATGATGATGATATGCATCACGATGATTCTGTGATGAGTATCAGGATGATACTCTGTGGATAGATTGTACAGATAAGCATGTAAAAGATCCTATAGTCTATGCTAGGATGTTCTTTCAAGGTTTTGCTATAGGTAGCATAGAAAATATTCTGGGAGATCCTATAGTCTGTGCTAGGATTCTCTTTCGAGGTTTTGCTATAGGTAGAATAGAAAAGATACTGGGAGATCCTATAGTCTGTGCTAGGATGCTATTTTGAGGTTTTTCTAGTAGAGGCATGTAATCAGCCTTGGAGATCCGATAGGTTGAGCTATGTACTTGTAAAAGTCTTGGGATGCTCTTTAGAGTTATTGCAGGTTGCAGTACACTCTTTTAAGGTTTTTCTTGACCACATAGAAAAGATCTTGGGAGATCCTATAGTCTATTATAGGATGCTCTTTCAAGGTTTTGTTGTGGTATTCACATAGAAAAGATCCTGGGAGATCCTATAGTCTTTGCTAGGATTCTGTTTCGAGGTTTTGTGATGGTCACATGTAAAATATCCTTTGAGATCCTATAGTTTGTTCTAGGATTCTCTTTCAAAGTTTTGTTGATGCATGTAATCAGTCTTGAGGATTCAATAGTATGGCTAAAGATGATGAAGACATATGGTAGCCATTCTCTGGGAGAATGGAGGAACCTGGTCAGTTACCAAGAAATTGATTCAATCTGGGAATGAAGCTCAGCTTAGTGCTGAGAAGACATTCTATGGGAGAATGGAGACACCTGTTCAGTCACCGGTAATTTATTTTAGTCTATGACTAACACTCATCCTAGAGATGAGAGCGATTAGTTGAGAATGAAACATGTAAGTGTTGGGTGGGCCATTTTGAAATGGTTCTTGGATGTGTTACTCTCATGGTTAGATATAAGTGTTGAAGAAGATGAAGACCTACCTGGAGGCTAGGCCTACAACCATCATGAAAAAGGTTTGGCTCTGTAGAACTTCCTATGATGAGAAGAATGAAGAGATAGCATCATTTAATTGAGATAGTAGAAGCATCAATGATGATCCAGTGATTCTCCAGATCAAGTGATGATCCAGACTTGATGATGATCTAATGATGCTCAATATCAAGTGATGATCCATACTCGACGATGATCCAATGATGATCCAGATCCAGTGATGATCCAGACTTGATGAAGATGACTCAAAGATGACTTGATGATGATCCAGATGATAAATAGAGGAAGACTTGTGCTGATAAATTGTGTCGAGAGAATACCTTCCTATTTAAGAGGGAGTGTTGATGTATTTGTAACTTTGGAATGTATTCACTTGTATATATTATGTATTGTACCCCAATGTTTATTCTAGGAAGTATTTCTAATGTAACTGAGCCATGCCATGCCCCAATGTTCTGATTAGGAGATTCAATAATGTGAACAAGTCATGTAAAATCATTGAGGTTAACCATCCATTGTATGTTAGGGAAATAGTCCCCACAATTGAGTCAAGGTTAACCCTCCTTATTGATCAGAGGGAAAATTCCCCACAGTTGTGGGGCACTAGGGTTATTAGACTCTCCTAGAGAAGTCGGACCTGGTAAGTAATTGTTGAGTGAGGCCAAATTGTTAGAGTGGACATAAAGTGAATGGAAGAATATAAATAGAAGTGAGGCTCTAATCATTTCTACACATCACACACACACTTACTCACTGGGGTGCATGAGTGAGAGAGGGGAAGCTCTCTCAAGTGATAGAGAGAGAGAACAAGTATTGGAGATCATCTTTTCCATCTTTGGGTTTTACTGCTACCATTGGTGCTCATTCTATCTCTGAGGAAGTTGTTGGGTTTTGTCCTTTATGGTTTCCCCAAGGAGAATTGTTTGTCTCTTGTCTCTTTTGTTTATTGTTGTGCATGTTATTCTCTTAGATAAGATCCTAAGATCATAGCTCTTAAATGATAAAAGTCTAATAGTCGTCGAAGGATAGATTCAATACCACACTGGTATAAGGTGTCATTAATAATGAGGTAATACTTAGTGTGGTGACGAATGTGTGGGTGATTGTCATGGGATAGATTGAGATGAAATATTTGGGTCTGGAGATATATGATCAAATATCCATACCATGTGTTAGTCGTGCTTATCAGGAACAAGAATTCATCAAGAAATGAATCATTGGGCTCAAATTCCATGAGAGCACAGGGAAGGTCACACATCAACTCCGCGAAGACCATGGACTTATTGGAAGTGGTATTGGAAAATTTAAGATCATATTCCTGTAGGATGACAATCCAATGGGAACAATTTTCCCTAGTACCTAAAGGGTGAGAATATAGTACATAGGGTTTTGATCTACAAGCACAGTAGTGGTGTGAAGTAATATGTAGGGACAGAAACAGTGAACAATGATGATTGTAGCCAAAGATAGATTCTCCACATATGAGTAGTAGGTTTCAGATTCAAGGAGACTCTTATTCAAATAGTAGATCACATGTTCTTATTCTTTCGTATCTTCCTGCACTAAAACTATTCCAATGGTAGTAGTGGAGGAAACAATGTGAAGAATAAAATCTTTTGAATAATTTCTGGGGTGCAACACAGCTGAGTGTGTTTCCCTTTTTCAAATTATCAAAATCTCCTTGAGCCTGATCATCCCACAAAAAGTGAGTGTTCTTTTTCAAGATATTCATATAGCCATGCATTTTCTCTACAAAATTGCATACAAAATCATGAAGAAATATTTCCTTCCCTTGCAAACTTTGGAGTTCAATAATGTCTCATGGAGGTGGTAAGGCCATGACGATTGCAATTGTTAAGGGATATATTCAAATCCAATCCCTAGAAACAACGAAACCAAGTAAGCGTCCAGTCTCAACACAAAAAAACACTTTTGTGAATTGAGCCAAATATGGTAATGATGGTATCGATGGAAAATGTGTCTAAGATGCCCCAAATTATATTCTCATTGTTGTGAGAGAGCGGGTAGGTCATCCAGATATGATTCCATTATTTGTTTTATATCATGAAAAGAATAAGAAATAGCTCGTTGGAAGGTAGCTCCAACATTCTTCAAATCAAAAGCTAGATTCCTATAAGAAAAGGTTACCCATGGGAAAATAAATGTAGTTTTGTGCCGGTCGATAGATGGGATCTCATTCTAATTATACTCAAAAAATCCATCCACAAAGGAAAAAATGGCACTTCCATCATAGTTGTTGATGATCTAATTGATGTGAGGAGTAGGAAAATTGCCTTATGGAAAATATTTTTTTAGGTCTAAAAAATTCTATACAAACCCTTATAGTGCCCTATTTCTTGTTTTCAAGGAAAATATTAGACACCCACTTGGTTAAATGCATGGGGTAGAAAAAACCAACTTTTAAAATCTTCTCAACTTCAGCTTTAATGGCTGCATATTTTCTTGGGTGGACCTAGCAAATTTTTTTCCTAATAGGTCTTGTCATTGGGTATGTGTTGATCTCATGTACGATGATAGATGGATAAATCCTAGACATTTATTTATAAGTCTACAAAAAAACATCGTGAAATTCCTTAAAAAGAGCTCGGTATTCCTCAATTTTTGTTGCCAAGCATTTCTGGCCTATGTGGATATGTTCGACAACACCTCACTTAACCGATATACCGAGGGGAACTATTTTGGTGATGTTTCATAAATTCTCTTCATAATCAGCACCTTCCATTAATGCATGTGTTTGTGGATGCTTGACTATATCGGAACTTATCAGAGAAACAAAAATTGACTCTACTGAATTGGCACTAGGAAGAAATGACGATTTATGAGGAGAGTCTTACCATAAAGATTCATCCAGACTCATGATCTCCATAATAGACTCATCAAATGGAAAATTCTGTGAGAGATAATCTAAATTCAGGAGAGGGGAATCTATCCAATAGGGTAGTCGATAGTAAGGATCTGATGCTACCAAATGATGATCATCTATTTAAGTATCTAAAATAGAGTGAATGGCATCATACAAGCTTCGCCTAGACTCATAGAAGATGATTCTGAAATCTCTTTTCCTTTATACATTCCCCTAGTCATGGAGGATATCATTTTTACTGTGGTCATTTCTATACTAGGAGGGGCAGTCTTGGATGGAAAAACTCCCATGAGTGTAGAATATTTCAACAATCCAACCCCTATAGATTGATAGGGAGGAGGTCACTTCCCAAACATAGGAACATTATTCCTTTTGGAACCAGTAATATCGAGTGAGAAATAATCAAGCTGATATATGGTCACAATTTTTCCTTTATGTGGGAATTGGAGCGTGTGAAAAACCGATGATGCAATAACCGTCATAGCATAGAATCGATTCCTTCTTAGCAACAAATTGTAATATAGAGGAGCATCGACCACTTCTACCTGGATAGAAAGGGTTTTACCCCCCAGCTTGATGGACAATGATGGTAGAAGGTCATGGTGTAGAAAACCTCTCCTATCAAAATATCTAAAGGTGGTTGGTGACTTACTAAGGTCAAGAGAACCAATGGCTCTTTAGCAAGACATAGACAAAAAAAAATTCTTGCATCCTGTAGGATAGCTTTGGAGTACTTCCAACGTGGACATAGAACAAGGTGCTTGAGCCAAATATTCAACAACATTATAAAATTGAGTAGCTCGAGCACTAGGATTGAAATTTTTTTAAGGATTGTACTCTTTGGAGGGTGCAAGATTGTGTCAAAACTAGGTTTTTCAATAGTGAGAGGACCATTAAAAGGAGGTCGATGAGAAGGGTTGATGAGAGGAGCCTTCTCAGAATAAGAACCTTCATCTTTCTTCTCCCGGTGTTTTATCATATGTCTAACTTCTGGTAGTCAAAACAATTGTTTTAGCAGACATCATATGAATTTCTTCAGTATAGGATGAAGGACCATGCAAAGATGTATGGTCAATCAACTGTTGCTGGGATGGGAAGGGGTCAGTTAATACTACTGGTGTTGGGTTAATTTTTAAAAATTTATTAATCTCTTCACAACAAGGACACTCCTTTTTGTAGTCATCATCTCCATGCAAAAAACAAGGATACTTAGCCTTCATCTTAGGTTTGGCATCATTCTATGTAGTATATTTTTTGCTACTCTCCTACTGGTTTCCAAGTTTCTTATTCTTACCTTTTTCTTTCTTCTTAGTTCCAAGTAATTATGAGGATTGAATTGCATTCACCTTAGTGGAAACTGCAGTAGTAGAAGAAGTTGTGGTTGAAGCACTATGTGGTTTATTGGGCTTCGTTGTAGATGAAGGTTGGATTGTACCAACAACAAAATCCACAGGAGTCTCTACAAGTGGATTAGTAGGATCAGTGCTAGGACGAGGAGCATTAGGAATTAAATCATATAAAGTTCTAAAATGGGAATAGACTAAGTATAAATATTGGGCCCGACTAATATCCTGCTCTTCTGTGATAGTATCACCCGTTGCCACATCTCGAGTAAGAGGAGGCAACAAGGACTTTGTGAACCAGTCAGCCAAGACTTGATCTGGAATGGGAGCCTTGATTAACCTTTGGTGCCTCCTCCACTCATGAATATGATCTAATATGTGAGTAGAGTTATTTTGTCGAAGAGAGGTCAAGATATTTGTACCAATTTCATACCAAATAGGTAACTGGAAATGAGTATAAAACATTGTTTCCAATGAATTGAAATCCACAAACGAGTGTTATGGGAGTTCGATGTACTCTTTTTCGGTCGTGCTGGTTTTGTGGGAACCTAACATTTTTTGAACACTTGAATACCTAGAAGGCATGTGCATAGTAATATCCCTGAGTTTTGTTCTTGGTGTATTTCAGTGATAGGATAGTTAAAGGGCTATGCTCAGATGGTTTCAGGATCCCTAAAAGTGCCTCGCTATATACACAAGGTGTGTGGGAGATCCACTCCGTATTAATGTTTTCTAATGCACAACTATTGGAAACGGGACTTTTGATATACAATTGAGTACATGAAGTACCTTTATATGTACCTCAAGGGTATGTGAAAGGTCGTTCTATATACCAATGGTACATGGAAGAAGCGCACGATCTATGGAATTCAGTGTAGGAAAATAATGACAGCTCATACACCTAAAGACGTCGCAACACGTCTCTAACCTATCACACTTTTCTACAAATTTTAACCTAATTCTAATGCTTCATTTTATCTTTCATGATTAGGTCAATGCATGAGATGATTACATAAAAGTAAAACCATTCAAAATGCTTACGCAAATATTTTTCCTTCACTTTCTTGAAATGACCTACTTAAGGAAGAGATAGAGCTTTTGTTCCTACTTATCTAAAATGACTAAATCCCAAGCAAACAAACATAGAACTATATATTCAAACCTATTTCAAGCAGACCTTGACTTCAACAAAAAGAATTTTCAAAATGAAAATGACAAGAACTCTTTCTAAAAGAAAGACTATGATGACTACTCAACACACCATATTTTACAAACTTCTTCAAAATGGAAATAAGGTGCACAAAACACACTTTTTATTTTTGTTTGAGAGTAAGAACACTTGGGAAAAACCAGAATGTAAACACTTGAGTGTTTATAAGACTAATCAAGTCTCTACCAATTCATACCTAAGCTTGACCTAGACCTTTCTCTCAATATTTCAAAAATAAAATGGAAACAACCTCAAATTAAACTATGAAGAAACTAAAAGAAAATATATTTTCTTTCAAGTTGATCACACAACTTTCAGAGATCTAGATCTACACTTTCTTTTCAAATTTCTTCATCAACCAAACTGAGAACTACAAGAAGTTCATAAGCCAATTCAACTAGTTCTTGGAGGTCTAACCTATCCAAGCTTAAATCAGTTTCCAGATTTCAATTCAGAAATGAAACTACCAGAAATAGGCCAGAACAATACCAGAAAACAAAAATATAAATTTCATGCTTGGAAATTACACTGAGATTAAAAACCCTACCTGGCACCACTACTTGAAGGTATAGCACAGAGCGTTAGTGCTCCAACACCACCTTTTTACAACAGGAATAGAGCGATGGTACCGCTCTTTTTCCAATGGATTTTTGTAGTGGCACCACTTGTTTCCTCTGTAAAAATTGTGGTGGACACACTTAGTAAAATACCAAGGTGTGGTGGCACTTGAAAATTCCAAAACAAGACACAAGGAGAAAAAAAAATATTAGTGTTCAATTTACTGGCATCAAATGATAATTAAAAGCAAGGAAATAAAGCATATGAGGCAGATATGGATAGATGAAAGTTGATCTGATCAATCTCAAATCAAATCCGACTAAAGAACTAGTAGATCTGATCAATGAAGAAATTGAAGTTTGAAGAAAGGAAAGAACTAAGGATAACTAGAAGTCATAATACTCTCCCCAATGGAGTTGCCATATTTTTTATTGGAAATACTCACCTTCTATGGTCAGAAGTTGTTTCCCTAGCCTAAAATACTCTAAGATAGAATAAATGGGCCACAACAATGAAATCACTTCCCCTAAGATTGATAAAGGATTGGAATGGATTCTTTTACATTTCATCAATGTAATGTGCCAGTTCTTTGGAATTGTATATCTCCAAAGATTCACCTGAATGAAACAAACATCCAAAGCACATACAAGAGAAAAGTAACAAATACAATCTCTAATCCTATTTTGATGACTAAGGGACTCAACAATGAAACAAGTCACTCAATGCACAATACGATTAATGGGAAATCAGCTTTCAATGCATTAATAAAATAAGAGAAAGAAATTACAACCAAGATCCTTAGTGTTGAGAAGCTGTCTCTTCTCAAGAAAAAACTTGCCTCCAAAGATTGAAACTTCTCCACCTAGTGCTCACTTCTCCACCTTAGTACCTTATTTGAACTCCTTAGTCCATTTTATTGCATTTTGCATTAATACACTATGGTTTTGGACTTAGGGTGCTTAGTTGGACCAATAACCCCTCAAATCGGTGCATTCACACCCACATGAGTACTCCAGCTCAGTAAACAATCCACATGTGTTCCATGATCATTTTCAGTGTGCTCCCATTCGTTGAATGTGGACACCTTGGTTGACTACGAGTGCTAGAGGTGGATTTTGTCTCATTTTGGGTTGATTTGGTGCATTTAATGCCACCTAGAGACTCTCAGTCACCCATATTTCCACACCCATGCATTCCAACGTGTAATTATTTCCCCGTCTTACCTAAACCACATCCACATAGCAGTTTGTGGCCATTTGGGCTGCTTTGGAGCATGATTGGCCCATCTATGGGGGGATTGATGCCAATTTGGCAATTTTCACTTGTAGAGCAACATTCGGATTCCAAATACTCACAAAACACTTCTGATGTAATATAAACCTATTAACAACATGTATTTATGTTAGACATTCAAAATATAACCTGTTTTTGTTCACATTGCATGTGTAAATTGCTTCTCATTTAATGGTTTTTTCTTGGTTTTGCACCAAATTCGATTTGTGAGTTTCTCTAAGGCTCCCAGATATTCAGGTGGGTCAAATTTCTCACATGGAATTAGAGAGCTGAGTGGATTTATTTGAGTTGTAGATCAATCCAGAGCATTTTGACCTGCATTTTTAAAGAAATTCTAGATTAAAATTGAGTTCGTTTTGTAGGACATTCAGAAATTTCATCACCAATAGCGTAGGAAGAAATGGAAGCTACCCACATATTGATAACACATCTCAACTTATTCTATTAGAAGGAAGAGATGGTGATTCAATTGAGGGCCATAGGTTTCTACAGAGTTACCATGGGTACCGAGGTGGAGCCAAACTCTGTTGTAGATAAAACCTAGTACTTCAACAGATTGGATGAAGCATATGGATTGTTATGTCTGATTATCTCAAGAGAGCTCTTGTTCCACATAGACAGTTTAACCACTCCCAATGAATTTTGGTTAAAACTAGAGACATTATTTGGGAAAATCAATGAGCTAAGAGGACACCATCTTGAGAACGAACTCATCGGCCTGATCCCAATTCCCTTTGACACTATCTAGGACTTATTTACCAATTTTAAGTCACTTTTGTTGTATTTGAAGCAATGTGGCATTGAGAAGAAAGAGAACAAGTTGATTTTTTCCATCCTTTGAAGTCGGGGCCAAAATTCTCAATCTTTGTCAACACATTTCAATTTGGCAAGTGAACACTTTGAACTGCCAAATGGCAAGTCTGGATAGCTTCATGCAGTCACTCACTCAGGAGCAAGACAAGTTAGTCCAAATGGGAAACATCAAGGGTAAGGATCAAGCTTTGTCCATTGGAGTTTTGAATGCCTTAAAGGGAAATCCCAAGCATAATAATTCAAAGCTGCCAGAGAAAAAGAAAATAGAAAAAACCCAAATCCAGTGATGGGGGTTTGAATCCTCCCAAGGAGAAGGAAAAGAGAGGAAAAGAGAAGACCAAATGCACCTATTTGCATAAGGAATGGAATCCGAAGAGCTCATGCATGAAAAGAACCATTAACCAGATGGTGCAAGTGCTAGAAAAGAACAGCATTCCAGTCCCTAACAACGCAACGAAGAAGGATGGCACCTCCAGTTCAGATGGCAAGGAGAAATCTCATGCTTTGGTAGCAAGTACCTCTAATTCCTCATTTTTTATCACTGATTTGCGGGCATATAGACACATGGTATCCACAAGAGAGATCCTCTCCTCCACGCATTCAAATGATGGCCTAGTAGTTCGAATGGGGGATGATTCATAAATCCATGTTAGAATAATCAACCCATAGTTACCTACCTTAGACATTAATTAATTCATTTTTGTCTTATTACCTAGTCTCCTATATTCCACTCTATGCTAGTTGCCTTCTACATGTCATAGAAGCCAAAACTTGATAAAAATGAGTCATGGAGAGCTTGGGAAACCTCCTAGAAACCATATTTACCATGTTTGCTTTATTTGAGATCCTCCAAAGTGCATATCTACTTTTTCTGTAAAGCTGCCTGTTTTATTGAGAATTAAGGCAAAAGGGAAAGCAAGACTAGGTGTAGTTGACTTGTTTTTTTCCCATATCATCCTCAATCCTTTTCTCCTAATAAAAGCATGTATGAGTTTTCTTTCCATCCCTTATTATCTTTCCTACTTTACTTTTCCAATTCGTGAGCATCCTAGTGGATTTGAAAACTGCTTTATGCACCTATGGGGGATTTGACTAGATTTAGTAAGCCTACTTTTTTACTATTTCGAGTGGAATTATTATGCATTCAAATCTGTCATGTAATTATATATTGCAGTAACCTATTACTTCACAAGGTTGGCTATTGTACACTTATTCAATATAGATTAGTGTTATGCTCCAATTTCAGTTTCCTTTGATGTTAATTTTTGCATGTTGATTACTAATTTTGTGAGTGTAATTGTTCTATCACTTGGGTTCAATTTCCACATGGTATCAGATCCTTTGTAGATTGATTTATCTCCTTCCATATTGCTTTTACAGGTTCAACATCTTGACTGGGAGCATATTCTGCTGACTGAAGGGCACAGTTTCTGAGCTATGGACCAATCTCAGAAGATCATCTTGACTCCATCTAATTTCTTTGAATGGAAATATGAGATGGAGATATTGTTGAGAGAAAAATTTCTCTACAGGCTTACTATGGTAACTGAGTCAGAGCCTAATGCAACTTCATAGAAAATAAAATGGCACAACAAGAGGGATGAGGCCTATGGTCTTTTGTGTTTGAGCATTTCAAGAGACCTCCTCTTCCATGTTGATGGATTGACATCACTTAATGAAGTATGGGAGAATCATGTATAGCTTTTTGGTAAGACATATGAGATGAGAGGAAAACAATTGAGAATGAGCTGATCTCCTTGAGTCCCAGCAGCTTAGAATCCTTCCAAATATATTTTTGCAAGTTTAAATCCCTTGTTTTGTAGCTAATACAGTGTGGGATTGAAAAGAAGGAGGAGAAACTAGTTTTTTCCATACTCTTGAACCTTGGCCCTGACTATTCAGTGTTTTTTTAAACCTTCCATGCTACCAAGTTGACAGCTCGAGCTTGGAATATGCCTAAGCTTGTAGAGTTCATGGAATCCCTCACACACGAACAAGATAAGTTGGTGATGATGGGAACCATCAAACCTTCCAAAGACCAAGCTCTGGTTGCTGGAGATTCAAGGGTGGATTCAAAAGGCAAGAAAAAATCTAAAAACCACATGAGAAAAAGAGAGGCAAGAACAAGTCTCGAGAGGATCCCTAAGGCTCCAAGAAGAACATCCAGAAGAATAAGAACAAAGGAGAAATGAGCAAGTGTGCATACTGCAGTAAGGGATATCATCCTGAAAGCTCTTGTTTGAAGAAGTAAATTGACATGTTGACCCAACTCCTGGAGACGAATAACATATCCCTTCTTGTTTGCTCAAAGAATAGGGAAGAAGGATCAAATTCAGAGGATAGAGAGAGAGTAAATGCTTTGGTTGTTGGCACATCAAGCTCACCTATCTTCATCATAGAATCTAGAGATTCTAGACATATGGTTTCGACAAAAGAGGCATTCTCCTCTCTTGACATGTCGAAAGGTCCACCAATAGTGTTGGGAGATGACTCTCTCAATGACAGTTTGGGAAAAGGAAGGATTAATCTTGACCATGGTAAGTTCAATAATGTGTTGTATGTTCTAGGTATTGCCTCTAATCTCTTGTCAGTGTATCAGATGACTCACACTGGGTCTCCAAAGAAGGTCATCTTCTCCCTTGATGATGTTTAAATAACAAATATTTCGAATGGTCAAGTCATAGAAAAAGGTGTTGTTCATCACACTTCGAAGGTATACATGTTTTCCCGTTTTCTACCCTACTCAAACCCCTCTACTCTTTTGATTCATGCTAATGAGGCAAGCAATCTTTGGCATGAAATATTTGGCCATCTTAAATACAAGTACCTTCCTGATTTGACTGAAAACGATATGGTCATAGGGTTACCAAAGATCAAGTTTTCCAAGGGAGTCTGTCAAGGTTGTATCCTACGAAAACACCTAGAGCATAAATTTGAGAGATCTAGTCATGAGAGAACCTATGCACCTATTGAGTTGATCCACAGTGATATTGCTGGTTCATTTCCTCATATGTCCATGATTCAAGTCAAATATGCACTAACATTCATAGATGAATTTTCTAGGTATTGTTGGGTTTACTTCCTAAAGCATAAGTCTGAAGTTTTTTACCTCTTCAAAGTATTTAAGGCCTTGGTTTAAAACCAGTATAGGAGGAGACTCAAGATCCTCAGATATAAAAATGGTGGTGAGTATGTCAATTCTAAGTTCATTCAGTATTGTAAAGATGTAGGTATTCAGATGCAGCATTTGATCCCTTACACACCACAGCAAAATTGTGTTGCTGAGAGAAAGAACATGTCACTGAAGGAGATGGCAACCTGTATGATGGAGGCTAAGACTTTGCCACCAAATTTTTGGGTGGAGGATATAAAATGTGCATCCTAAATCTAGAATAGGGTGCCTCATAAGCATCTTGATGGTATGACTCCTTTCGAAGCTTGGAGTGGGCCCAAGCCAGATGTGACCCATTTCAGGATTTTTGGCTCAAAGGCTTGGGCTAGAACTCCAACTAAAAAGAGAATGGATTTGCAGCCCCAAAGCCAAGAGTGCCTAGTTTTTTGGTATTATAAAGATTCAAAAGGGTACAATCTAATCAACTTGAGCACTAACAAAGCTTTCATTGAAAGAAGTGTTCATTTCCAAGAAGAGCCTTTAGTAGCAGTTGAAGTTGGAGATTCTTCTTCACCGCCAGATCCATTGATTGTATGTGGAGAGACTAATGAGTTTGATTATTCTGATATTTATGATATTGATGTTTTGATTACATGTCCTGATATTCCTACAATATGAAAATGGGCAGCAAAGACCATTCATGCAGCTGGGGAACTAGCTGGAAATCCTAGTGACACTAGGATGATTAGATCTCAGTTTGAGAGTGCCCTATGTATGAAAGATCCCTTATTTGATGAGAAGTGATATCTGATGGTTGAATAATATCCATATACATATGAATATGTAGCACATGATCCAATATGGAAAACAGCCATGAAAGAAGAATTCAGCTTGCTCCAGAAGAACAACACTTGGGAACTAGTTGATCTTCCCCGAGGGAGGAAGCTAGTTCAATGTAAGTGGGTTTTCAAAAATAAGTTTTCTGCTGATGGTTCACCTTTGAAATATAAGGCAATATTGGTATCCAAGGGCTACTCACAAGTACGTTGTATTGACTACAATGAAACCTTTGCACCAGTGGCAAAGATGGACTCCATAAGGCTAGCTTTAGCCATTGTAGCTTCGAAGCAGTGAGAGGTACATCACATGGATGTGAAGTGTGCTTTCCTAAATGGAGATCTCATTGAAGAGATTTACATGCATAAACCTCAAGTTTTTGTATCTAATCCATATTTTGTGTGCAGGTTAAAGAAATCATTGTATGGGCTCAAGCAATCCCCCAGGGCTTGGTATGCCAAGATTGATGGCTTTCTACTGTCATTGAGTTTTGTTCGATGCAAGTCTGATCCTAATGTTTATTTGAAATTGATTCATGGTTCTTTGATGATTATTATCTAGTTGTATGTGGATGACCTTCTAATTACAGGAAGTTCAAAGAAAGAGATTGCGTCCCTGAAGGATGCAATGAACCATGCATTTTCTATGACTAATTTGGGATTGTTGAGCCAATTCTTGGGTCTCAAAATAGCTCAATCCCAACATGGAATAAAATTACATCAGTCCAAGTATGCATTATATTTTCTAAATAATTTCAACATGAAATATTGCAAGCCAAGCAAGACTCCCTTCCTTTCAGGAGTTAAGCTTGAAGAAGTAGGTTCTTGTCCTATGGTAAATAATACACTGTATAGGCAGTTGATTGGGTGTTTGCTTTACATTACACACACTCGACCTGATCTATATTATGCAGTTAGTGTGGCTTCAAGATACATGGATCAGGCTCATGAGATCCATTGACATGAAGCCAAAAGGATCCTTAACTCTTTTCAAGGAACAAGAACTCATGGGATCTTCTACAAAGCTAAATCTGATGTTGATTTGATTGGGTTTATTGACAATGATTGGGCAGGTGACAAAACAGATCGAAAGTCAACATCAAGATATGTGTTCATGCTTGCAAAAGGACCAATCAGTTGGTTAAGCAAGAATCAGAGTGCCATAGCACTCTCATCTATAGAAGCAGAGTATAGAGGAGTTGTAAATGCAGCAACTCAATGTTTATGGTTGTAGGGAATACTTGGAGAATGTGGCTTCGAATCATAGTTTTCAACTATTATCTATTGTGATAATCATAGCACCATTCAAATCTACAATGATCCAGTTTAGAGACAGTGAACCAAACACATTGAGATCCATATGCACTACATCAGACAGCTTGTGCATGATGGCACCATTCATCTACTCTTCTGTGCATCTTCAAAACAAGTAGTAGACATCTTCACCAAATTTTTTTGTGACAAGACATTCAAGAATCTCAAATCACTACTAGGGATCACTGATCATGCTGTGAAGCATGATTGATGACAAGATTTTCAGATTTTGTTTTATTGTCCATGTTTAAGGGAGGATTTTCTCACTGGGTTTTTGCCTCTTTCCTTGTTTGAATGGACAAGTAGTATGTAAAGAGTGACTAATCCTTGTTTCTAGGCCCTATAGTTTTCTAATATTTACTCATAAATTTAGGCTTAAGGTAGGGTGTTAGAATAATCAACACATAGTTACCTACCTTAGACATTAATTAATTCATTTTTGTCTTATTACCTAGTCTCCTATATTCCACTCTATGCTAGTTGCCTTCTACATGTCATAGAAGTCAACACTTGCTAAAAATGAGTCATGGAGTGCTTGGGAAACCTCCTGGAAACCATATTTAGCATGTTTTGTTTATTCCGGATCCTCCAAAGCGCGTATCTTCTTTTTTCTGTAAAGTAGTCTGTTTTATTGAGAATTAAGGAAAAAGGGAAAGCAAGACTAGGTGTAGTTGACTTGTTTTTTTCCCACATCATCCTCCATCCTTTTCTCCTAATAAAAGCATGTATGATTTGTATTTTCATCCCTTATTATCTTACCTACTTGACTTTTCCAATTAGTGAGCATCCTAGTGTATTTGGAAACTGCTTTATGCACCTATGGATGATTTGACTAGATTTAGTAAGCCTACTTTTTGACTATTTCGAATGGCATCCTTATGCATTCAAATATCTCATGTAATTATGTATTACAGCATCCTATTACTTCACAAGGTTGGCTATTGTACACTTATTCAATACAGATTAGTGTTATGCTCCAATTTCGGTCTCCTTTGATGTTAATTTTTACATGTTGATTATCAATTTTGTGAGTGTAATTGCTCTATCACTTGGGTTCAATTTCTACAATCCAGACCAAGGGGATTGGTAGGATTGACTTAGAGCATGGTTTATTCAGTGATGTGTTGTATATCCCATACCTTGCAGAAAATTTGCTATCAGCATATCAAATGACCCATACAAGAGAGTGAAGAGAGTGATCTTCACTCCAGACATGGTAGAGATTGCAGAAATATCATCAAACCAAGTCATTGCAATTGGGTAAGTAGACCACCATGAGAGGATGTACAAGTTTTCAAATTTACTCCCCACTTCCAATGACCAATATATTCTCTCACATGCCAATGATATTTCCAAGCTATGGCATGAGAATTTTGGTCACATGAACTACAAGTACCTCCAAGAACTACACAGAGATGAGATGGTGGAAGGACTTCCACAAATCAAATCATCAAATGGGGCATGCATTGGATGTTTAGTTGGGAAGCATCCAAAGCGAAGCTATGCAAAGGGGATGAAAAGGAGATCCACACAACCACTTGGGTTGGTAAAGTCATATATGATAGGTCCTATTCCCACTCCATCATATAGTGGATCAAGGTATGTACTTACATTTATCGATGATTACTCAAGATTCTGGTGGGTGTACTTCCTCAAATTAAAGTCTGAAGTTTTTGACCAATTGAAGATTTGGAAGGAATTGGTAGAAAAACAGAGTGGGAATAAGATTAAGATCCTTAGGACTGATAATGGGAAGGATTATGTGAACAAGAACCTACAGAACCTTTTTGAGGAGTGTGGCATCCAAATACAACTCAACTCCCTTAACACCACATCAAAATGGTGTGGCAGAGAGGAAGAATAGATTTCTCAAGGAGATGACCATTTTCATGATTGAAGCAAGGGTTCTAAGTCCCAAGATATGGGCTGAGGCCATTAATTGTATTTCATACATACAAAACAGATCCTTCCACAAATCAATAAAAGGAAAGACTCCCTATGACGCATGGTTTATACATAAACCAAATCTCTCAAATTTCAGGATTTTTGGAACTAGAGCATGGGCTCAAATATTTTCTAAAAAGAGGAAGGACTTGCATCCACAAAGCAAGGAGTGCATCATCGTTGGGTATGGCAAGGATACAAAAGGTTACAAACTCTTTGACACTTCCACACTCAAGATATTTGTTGAAATAAGTGTGTAATTTGAAGAAGAACCAATACCAAATTTTGAGCTTGCATCGGGGGAATGATCTTCTCCTCAACCATTCTATTATGTAAGTGATGATTCGTGCTCTAATTTTTCTGATATGTCTGATAAAAATATGGATGAATATGATATTTCTATATATTATTCACCATCAAGGCCTAAATCGGCTGAAAAAATCCTACAAGATGCAGGGGGATTGGTTGGCAATCCCCAAGAGCCTAGGAAGACTAGATATCAAACTAGTAATGCTTCTTTGAAAGTGATAGTGCTCTTGCTGAGCACTGTTATGTGATGATTGTATATGATCCACAAATATATCAGAAATCTGGTAATGTCCCAATATGGAAAACAACAATGGAATAAGAGTTATGTTCTCTCCAAGAGAATGAGACATGGGAATTGGTTCCCCTTCCTCCCAAGAGGAAGCTTATTCAATGCAAGTGGATATTCTGAACCAAAATTGCTGCTGATGGTTCAGATGTTAAATAAAAAGAAATATTGGTTTCTAAGGGCTACTCTCAAGTAGATGGTGTGTATTATACCGAGACTTGTTGCACCAGTTGTAAAGATGGACTCCATAAGACTAGGTCTAGCAATTGCAGCTAGTAAGGGTTGGCAAGTGTACCACATGGATGTCAAACGTGCATTCTTGCATGGTGAGATATAGGAGGACATCTATATGCATCCACGTGAATTTTTTCAGTAGGATCCGTCACTTTTTTGCAGGTTGAATAAATCACTATATGGATTCAAACAAACCCCCAGGGCTTGGTATGCTAAAATGGATGCTTTCTTGCTCTCTATTGGCTTCACTAGATGAAAATCAGATCCTAATGTATATTTGCAGAAATATGATGGTATTTTTCAAGTTATTTTTATTTATGTTGATGACCATCTAATTACATGGATTTGCACCACTTCAATTGGTTCAATTAAGTCATCTTTACACAGTGAATTTGCCATGACCGATCTAGGATTGCTAAGGAAATTTTTGGGTTTGGAAATCGAGAAAAGTGAAAGGGGCATCATGCTAATTCAAACATAGTATGCTTCATACCAGCTAATTAAGTTTAACATGGATGAGTGTAAGGAATCCAATTCTCCCTTTCTTTCTGGCATCAAATTGTTTGAATTTTGCAATTATCCATTGGTAGATATTCCACTCTATAGGAAACTAGTGGGAAGCTTGCTCTATCTTACACATACAAGACCAGATCTATCTTATGTTGTGAGTACTGTAGCCATACATATCCACCAGCCACCTGAGCTCCATTGGAATGTTGCAAAAATAATTCTTCAGTATGTCTAGGTTACAAATAATTTCGGGGTGCACTACTCATCTAGTTCTTCACTCCAACTAGATGGATTTTTTTATTCAGATTGGGTTGGAGATCCCACTAACAAGAAGTCAACTTTAGGTTTTGTATTTATTCTTTATGAAGGACAAATTTTCTGGTCAATTAAGAAACATCACACCATTTCACTCTCATCAGCAGTGGCTGAGTACAGGGAAGCAGTCAATGTAGCTACACAGTGTGTTTGGTTGCAGGGAATTCTTCGGGAATTTGGTGTCACAATTGATTCTCCTGCCAACATTTGGGTGGACAATAAAAGTTCCATAAAATATATACTGATCTATTTCAGAGGAAAAAGGAAAATCACATTGAGATCCATGTGCACTACATCTGGGGCTTAGTGCATGCAGTGTGATTTTATTGTAGTATTGCCCATCCACCGAGCAAACTATTGACATTTTCACCAAGACTTTCATAGAGAATACCTTCACTTAGCTGAGATAATTTCCTAGGGTGAGTGATGGATGGTGATTTGCTACTATTTGTTGCAGGTTTCAGCCCCATGTCTATTCTTTAGGGAAGGTTTTGTCCCATGTGGTTTTCCTTCTTTTCCTCGATTTATATGGACAAATAAAATTCATGAATTATGTAATTAAGGTGACTTAAGCCTTTGTTGCCAATGCCTCCCTCATTTTTTGTGTTGTAATAAGTTTTTGGATTAATAAAGGGCGTTAGAACAGTAATACAACCCCTTAGTACCTTATTTTAACTCCTTAGTCAATTTTATTGAATTTTGAATTAATACACTATGGTTTTGGACTTAGGGTGCTTACTTGGACCAATAACCAGTCAAATTGGTGCATTCACACCCATATGCACACCCCAGATCAGTAAACCACCCAAATTTTCACCCTCATCATTTATGGTGCACTCCCATTCATTGAATGTGGACAACTTGGTTGACTAGGAGCGCTAGAGGTGGATTTTTCCTAATTTTGTGTTGATTTGGTGCATTGAATACCACCTAGAGAATCTCACTCACCCATATTTCCACACCCACACATTAAAATGTGTAATAATTTCCCCATGTAACCTCAGCCACATCCACACAACAATTCGTGGCCATTTGGGCTGATTTGGAGCATGATTGGCCCACCTAGGGGGGATTGATGCCAATTTGGCAATTTTCACTTGTACAGTAAAATTGGGATTCCAAAGCTTCATGAAACACTTTTGAAGTAATATACACCTATTAATAACATGTTTTTATGTTATACAGTCAAACTATAACTTGTTTCTTTTCACATTGCATGTGTAAATTGCTTCTTATTTAATGGGTTTTTGCTGGTTTTGCAGTAAAATCGATTTGTTAGTTTTTCTAAGGCTCCTATATCTTTCTTTGGGTCAAATTTATCATATAATATTCTCTTTTTATCTTTTAAAATCAAGCACCTCTCTTTTTCAACTAAGACATAGCATTACCCATATTACACCGCTCATTGTATTAAGGCATGTGGCAGTGGCACCACTTCTTGTTCATGGAAAACAAGTGTTATGCATTGGGATAACACACATTTTCCACAAGGAAACTAGTACGGTGGTGGAAAAAGGAATGAAATCATTGTTCCTGACCCAAATTAAACTTCATAACTTGGGGATTTTAGGCAAGTTCTGATGTTTGGTTGTCATAATATGATGATGACGAGAAATATGTGTAACAGAAGCTCATGCAATCTGAAAAATTCTCTAAAGAATAGCTCAGACACTTGTGAAATAGTAAAGGATGTAGTAATAGAAAAGAAATGATCAAATTTAGTGAGTCTATCGACCACAAAAAATATGAAATCCTTACCAAGAACGTTCGGTAAACCAATGATGAAATCCATGGAAATGCTTTCCCATTTTTGTTTTGGTATAGGAAAGGGATGCAAGAGACCAACTATATGATTGTGCTCTACTTTGTTTTTTTTTCATGTTGGGAAATCCACATATTTAATAACATCACTCTTCAACCCCTTCCAATAGAATCTTTCTCTCAACA
>LPNX011113034.1:98915-148911 GCA_001517045.1 Pseudotsuga menziesii
GTGCTTTGCAAATAGTACCACCTGCTAAGGAGTAGTACTACTAGGGTGAAAGAATTGAGCCTAGAATTATTAGGTGTGAATAGCCAAGTTTATGAAAAAACCCTATCTGTTATGATAAAACACATTGAGATGAAGTTTTACTTCATCAAAGTCATTGTCAAGTAAAATACAATTTCAATACATTGCTACTAATGAGCAGATTGTAATTTTTTTGTAATGATTTTATTGAAGTTGCACCCCTTTGTGGCTTCTACTATGAGTCTATTGTGGTGGAATGTTGTTTCCAAGGATCGAGTTACCATTTCTCTCCTAAATTTACTACGACTATGGAATATCGTTCCTCTTCCATTCCACACATGCAATAATATTGATGCCATCTCATTTCTTCTTTGAAATAAATATTCTCTTCCATAGAATGATTTCCCATGTTAGCATTTCTTCTCTAAATTAAATTAAATAGACACCTAATCTAATAGATAGAAAAACTGAATAATTCAACCATCAAATTTGAGTAAGATTGATTTCCTATTTTATGTGAATATTCATGTTTATTTTAATGTTAACCTTTTTATTTCAAAAAAAGATGGAAGAGAATCACCCATTCATAGTGACATATAAGGTTTTGATGTAGGTAGTTGATCTCCTTATTTTGATGGCACCACTGCTTTCTACAAGCTGGCCTTCTTCTCTTGCATATCGCATGCCTTTGCATGGATTAAAGCATGTTTTTCATCCATAATGGTTGCCAATATAGTTCCTTCCCCTTAGTTTGTGCCATTCCCTCACATATTAACTTTTGGTTCAGAGGATTTGGTCATCAATCAATAATTGTATTTTCAACATATGTTGCAAAAGGGAAATTACACACCTTATTATGGATTCTAGAAGCTCCCTTCTTATATATTCTAATAGATCCCAACGTTGAAGATAAATCCTTTATTTATCCCTCTCATTTTTTGGTGTGGATATTTAATGGCTTGTGGGCATGGCTTGTTGATTACAAAAATGGGTTATCAGCTCTTGCCCGCCACTAATGAAGGAAGATAATTTTAATAACCTTTGTGAAACTTTTTATTTTGTTATTGAATTTGAAATTCAAGAAGACAGGGATTTGGTGGATACGGATTGGGTCCTTGGTTTTTGGGAACCTATAGTTTATGGATGAAGGTATGGACTCCCACCTTTGATCCTCTAATGGACTCATTTGCCTCAGCTCATGTATGGGTCATGGTTTTGAATATGTCCTTTAATTTCTTGAGAAAACCCTTGCTTAAATCCATTAAGAATGCTCTTGGAAAGTTCCACTTTTGCATCCTTTAAACTTTGAATCAATATTATACTACCATTGCAAGGATTTGCTTGGAAATGGATTTTCATAAAGGATTTCTGAGTAAAATAAACCTTAAAGGAAGAAATTTAGCATAGACCCAAAAGCTTGACTATGAACAAGTTATTTCTAGATGAAGAGCATGTTTCTAAATAGGACATCCAAGAACCTCTTTCCCAAAAATAATCACAAATCCTCATGGTGGGAGGTTGCACTGAGATCGAATTAATTTATCTACGTAAAATAAACCCCAAATTAACATTATGCTAAAGCATACTCACTATCGGTCCAAGAAGAAATTAGTACGACTCATTTGACTAAGAACTCTATGAAGAACCAAGAACAACACAAGTTTCATTCATTCAGCAACAAGATTAGAGTTTTCAAGTCCTAATAAAGGAAGAAAGCAATCCTAATTTAGCAAGAACCATTTCACCCATGATTGGAAAAAATAATCCTCAAGCAATTCTGAAAAAAAAAAAACAAGAGAAATCCTTTTCTTTATCACTGCCATCTGTGGAGATTTTATGGCTTGTGGGAATGGCTTGTTGATTTACAGAAATGGCCATTCAAGCTCAAGCTCAAGCTCCAGCCATTCAAGCTCGAGTTGAGGTTCAGACTGAGACACGCGCATTGGCAGCAACAGCATTAGTAGAGGTCGTCGTCGTGGTCGTACCCGGCGTCGACTCAGGCATAAAATCAAACTCACATTGTGGTTCAGATTGCGAAACGCGAGCATTGGCAGCAACAGCATTACTAGAGGTCATGGTCGTAGCCGGGGCATTCATGGTGAGCATTACAGCTAGAGTTTGTGGTCGCGGGTGTTCCAACAAGTGCTGGGGCGTTACAGCTAGAGTTTGTGGTCGCGGGTATTCCAACAAGTGCCGGCGCTGTTGTTCCAACAAGTGCCACTGCTGCTACATGTAAAACGCGTTGGCTCTCTTTCTTCGCAGATGCTCTTCAAACAAAGCCTGTCGCATGGAGAAGGTGGCATTGGTTATACTTGTATTCACATTTCTCAGCTGCCGGACTTCTGATCATCATCTTTTGCAGTTTTCTATTCCGTGGCAGCCGTGCTGGCCTCCTCTGGTTGTTGTTGTTAACGTTCAGGCGTTCCATTTGCTCTCCTAATTCTACTGCGACTGTGGAAGATGCTTGCTCCTCATACAAAGATGACAGTCCCTCCTCCATTGAACCCAAATGCAAAGATGACAGTCCCTCCTCCATTGAAGAGACCGGATGCAAAGATGACAGTCCCTCTTCCATTGAACCAAGCCGATTATGCAAAAATGGTCCCTTCTCCATTGAACCAAGCAGATTATGCAAAAATGTCGATGCGGTTTGTCCATATTCCACTCGGTTTGAAGTCCAATTAGCTTAGCTGTTTATATTTCTTCGCCTTAAATATATATCTTTAGGCTATAGCCCGAGTAAGGTGGAGAGAGGTCGGGTTAGGAATGGTACCTATTATAATTATTATTTTTAAATAACAAATAATTATGTTAATTATATATTATTTTTTATTATTAATCATAACTTTTTTAAGGTGTTGGATTCATGTAAAATGGCCATTTATATATACACTAAATTTGTATATAAAACTCTTTGTTTATTTGTAAAACAATGGATTCCAAACAAAATTATCAAGATTAATAAACTTGATAATCAAATTTGACCACCCTACTATTTATTGATATTTTTTATTGTTTAAATTAATAAATAAATAATGAAAGGGACTAAAGTAAAATATTTAGTGATTGGTTACAAATTGTCATTAGGTTTTAGTTTCAAATGATTAATAGAAACTAACTTTGTTGGGGTAATGGTTACCTCCCTAATAAGGGGGGTTTAGGCTAGGGTAATGGTTACCTCTCCCTTATAAGGGGGTTTACGCTTCTTCTTTGCTCGAGCTATGCAAAGACCTAAGCTCACCACCATTTCCAGTAAGTCTACTTTATAGGGGCAATTCTTGGCTAATATATATAGTTGTAGGCCTATCACCTATATATTTATTAACTTACTCCTATAAAAATTAAATTTTTATCAAAACTCTCATTACCCTTCCAATACTAAAAGTCATTTCTGCTTTAAGAACCAACAGATGTTTCAAAATGCTTTGGGTTAGGGGGCATGCTTCCCTCAAACATACCAAATACAAATATAGCATAGCCAAATGTGAAGAATCCATAAGGACTTATAATAGAGGGAGGGTTTCAATAGTCATTAGGCAAAGTTGATCTTGGAAACAACTGTTAGTAAAAAAAAATTATTAATGTTTTTTTAAGTAATCAAAATGGCCAAAATTGTGTACTTTTTATTTCCATGTTATCCATCTAAATAATAATAATAATAATAATAATAATATAATTTTACCATTAATTTTAGTTTTGGTCAAAGTTTCGAAAAATGAGTAAATCCATTTGGAACTTTAAATCTCATTAGAAAAAATGAACTTTTGTAATAGTGGCAGTTAAATTTAATTATTGTGAAGGACTTGTAAAAGACAGTAACTTTTCTTGTTAAGTTTATGACCTTGATGACATAAAACAACAATGTAAATAGATAGCTATTTAATAATCTTAATTGAATTTATGTATTGTTAGAAGCCTCCCTCTTAATTCTCATTTAAGGTTAATATATGAACTCTTACTCATCCCTAAGGGGATAAGTCACCAAATGGGAAACAGGTAGTTACTAGCCAAAAAAAGTCATAGAAAACTATAAAAAACATGCATAGGGGAGGGGGGCGAACCCCAACCCTTGAGAGAGGAGAGCTTCCAGGCTTTGTTAGAAATTGAGCTTATAGGCTTTGTTTGAAATTGAGCTTCCAGGATCTGTGTTAAGTGCGAGCTTCCATGATTCTTGTTATGTAAGAGCTTCCAGGATTTATGATAAATGTGAGCTATCTGACTCAAGGAAATTTGAGAGCTACTAGGCTCTATAGAAATCAAGCTATCAGGCTCTCGCGGTAAATTTCCCTAGTTTATTTGGTGGCACTTGAAGAGAAAGGTTCAACTTGCTTAATTTGAGTTTTGCGAAATGGGTTGGATCCTTGTATGTCACTATTGACTTCTAGATCCTAAGGTATTGATTTATTATGTTTACACTTATTAAAAGATTACCTTTGTGTGTATAATTATTAGCCTACAACTATAAGGAGGACCACATAATCCCTTTTAAATGTTTCATCATGTTTAATGAATTGTATTGGCTATCTGATCTAATATCTAAATAAATTAATTTATCAGTTATTGGGGTCATAACATTGAATTTATTTATGTAAATGTTTCCTCAGTTTATTCCTTGTTATTGAGGGAAAAACATGAGGCTTAAACCTGTGGATAAAAGATTCATTAGAAAGCATTATTAAACAATGTATCGAAGATAGTTCAATAATCTTAGTTATTGGGTATAGTGAAAACCTAAGTCGAACACCTTAAGGAAAGTATCAAGAAACTCATTTGTATTCCCTCATTTCTAAAAAATATAAGTAATTAAGTTTCAAGACCCAAGGTCGAGCTCAAAGAATGGGATATGGCCAAGGCTCATTTCGTATAAAAAACAATGCTTTTAAAAGTTTTCGCTATGCATCCTCACTCTAGGAATAATATATAAATGCAAGAAAATAATCACTCCTCCATTGAAGAGACCATATGCAAAGATGAAAGTCCGTCCTCCATTGAAGAGACCAGATGCAAAGATGACAGTCCCTCCTCCATTGAACCCATATGCAAAGATACTCCCTCCTCCATTCAACAAAGCTGATTATGCAAAAATGGTCCCTCCTCCATTCAACCAAGAAGATTATGCAAAGATGTCTATGTGGTATGTCTACATTCCATGGATTGATTTCCAATCTTATCACTTGTTGGAAAAAAACAACCCAACAAAGTGCTGTGGACAGGGTTCCCACTCTGTCGACACTCAACCTTTGCGATCTCCCTAAGCACTGGCCCAAACAGGTTTTACCTTTCTTGACAACACCCATAGAGTGAATGAAGTCTCACCCAAGATGTTAAAGGGAGAACTGTTGGAACCACGTTTCCGTAGTAAGGAGCAGGATTTTAGGGTAGCATCCGTTCATCAATCTAACTATCAGATCTATCATGGCCATTCATCAGACATCGCTTCATTCATAATAGATCTATCATTTCAACTGCAGATCCAACAGATTGCATCATCCATTTATTCTACACATCAGTATCACATTATTCATTTATTAGAAGAATCATCAAACATTCCTCATTGGCATCACATCACATAAAAATAGAGAAAGAAAAAAGACAATAGTGGTTCAGCTCAACATCCATCGTATCATATTAGTTTCTGCGCAATAGATCCAAAACAACATCCGCCTTTGTCTACAGCAAGAAAAACATCAACCCACAAGATCACATACATATAATAGCTTGTCACAATTCGCTCAGCTTCTACAACCATTGGATTTATGATCTCCAACCATCCTACAAAGCATAGCCTTAAAGACCTTGTTAATGGAATCAACCTGGCCATTAGCTTGTGGATAGTAAGGGGTTTATTTTTCATGACAATAATCGAACTCAGTACTCAGCTTAGCCATCATCTGATTACGGAAATGAGATCCATGATCAGTTACTATGGCTTGTGGAACTCCAAACCTAGCTATGACGTGATTAAATAGTAAGAGGGAGAAATTATTAGCATCGTCTACATATGTAATAATTTAGTTAGCCCATTTCATGAAAATATTCCACACATACAATAATGTAACCATGGCCCCTGATTGAGGTAGACTTGCAATGCATAAAGTCAATCCCCCATTTGGAAAAAGTGCCAATGGAAATGATGAGGTATAATGATACAGGGTGGGTGCACTTTTTTGGATAGAAACACTGAGAGGGTGGGCACATTTTTTTATAGAAAAGATGACAGGATGGGTATTTTTTAACCACTTGATGACAATATTTAAATATTGAGGGCCAAAAGTACCCAGCGTGAAGGATTTTCTGAGATGTATCCATCCTAGAGAGATGACAGCCACAAGCTTGAGAGTGGTAATCATTCATGACTTGTTCATCATTGTCATCAGTAAGACATTGTTGTTGATGTATTTGTAACTTTAGAATGTATTCGCTTGTATATCTTATGTATTGTACCCCAATGTTTATTCCTGGAAGTATCTATAATGTAATTGAGTCATGTCATGCCCTGATGTTTCGATCAGGAGATTCAATAATGTAAACAATTCATGTAAACTCATTGAGGCTAACCCTCCATTGTAAGTCGGGGCAATAGTCCCCACAATTGAGTTAAGGTGACCCCTCCTTGTTCATTGGAGGGAAAAGTCTCCATAGTTGTGGGGCACTAGGGTTATTAGACTCTCCTAGAGAATTTGGCCTTGATAAGTAATTGTTAAGTGAGGACGACTTGTTGGAGTGGACATAAAGTGAACAAAAGAATATAAATAGAAGTGAGGATATCCTCATTTCTACACATCAAACACACACTCACTCACTGGGGCGCATGAGTGAGAGAGGAGAAGCTCTATCAAGTGAGAGAGAGAGAGAGAGTAGCTTTTGGAGATCATCTTTTTTGTATTTGGGTTTTACTGCTACCATTGGTGTTCATTCTATCTCTGAGGAAGTTGCGGGGTTTTTTCCTTTATGGTTTCCCCAAGGAAAATTCTTTCTGTCTCTTGTCTCTTATGTTTATTGTTGTGCATGTTATTCTCTCAGATAAGATCCTAAGATCATATTGCTTAAGTGATAAAAATCTAACATGGTATCAAAGCTAACCTGAGAAGAAGACACTGTGCAACTATGAAATCTAGGGCTTCTTACTTTTTGGGTCTCTCTCCACAATCCATCAGCAAAAGAAGGCTAGGCTAACTCTCCACTGAACGGTGCATCTTTCTGTTGAATCAGAATTGGATTTCGAGCATTTTCAGTTTTTGGTGCGTGAAATTATGGATTTTTACAGAAGAGGAATTTTTGAGTGAGCCCGGCATAAGATTTTTATCCTCATCAAAATCTAAGTTTAGAGACCTGGGTCAAGATTTTTTGTTGGGTGAAACTCCAGGAAATTCAAACCCTAGTTTGACCCCTCGCCTGAAAAACCCTAAAATACTGAAACTGATAGTTTTGGTAGATTCACTATATATCAAGCTTAGAGAGGATCGGGTGCTGAAACTTTCACAGGTCGAAGAAAAATTGCTGACGTACATAGTGTATATGTTTCAAACTCATATTCTCTATATTCTAGGAGATATGATTTCTCCAAGTTAGGGTTCCAACCTCTCCCAGGATTCCTCCCCAAATAGGACACCTGGAGATTGTTACGGAGAAAACTTCCTATGGCTTTGGGTGTACCATAATAGATGGAGAAACCACAAAAATCAATCACTTCCCAATATGCAAGAGAAATAAAACATCTAACACTAAAGGATCTCGAACCATACCTTATTTTGGACGGTTGTAGTAGACTCTCGTTGAGATGTTTCCAATCTCGCTTGCATTAGCAATTCACTTCTCAACAAAAGTAAACAAGGAAAGCATGCTATATGATATAGTGTTAGACCTACTCTAGCATATATGATCAATGATACATAAGCAATTAAACACATCCATGGATTCAATATTCATTTAAATGCACATCATTGGACAGGAAAAGATATTTCTATTAAATAAATCAAAGATTACACAACTTACAACCTCTGTCGGCATGTCTATGAACTGGTGAAACTGAGTCCTCCACCTAGGCCTCCATCACCTCAATCCTCCATCTCTTGATAGCAAGCTCACAAGAAAAGGCAAGCTTGGGAAGAACACAAAGTGATCCAAGGGACAAAGGGATGCAGACTCAAGTATAAGCAAGCTACGGCAACAATGGACTATAGTTCTCTTTCTCTTCAATTCCTCCCCTTCAATGTCTCCAAAGGGTTCCTTATATAGTGCTTCAATGGGGTAATGGAAGGTCAAATCCGAGCGATCTCAAGGCATATGGAAGGCCAGGAGACAAGTGACTCAGATCCACATCAAGGAAAACTCCAAAAATACTTGGCCTTTTGCACACATCTTGATGTACGTGGGTTTAAGGGTCATATCCGCGTATATATGCGAGAAAGGGATTAAAAGTCATGTACATCAAATAATAAGTGTTTTTAGGGATGATCTTGGAAACATAAAAGGTACAAAAATAGTGTTACAGGTATAAACTAACTGAGAGGGGGGGGGTGAATCAGTTAGTTAAGATTTGTTACAATCCTTCTTTTAACTTAGAATCAATAATCTTTATGGCAGTCAATCTTTGCTATGAATTCAGAGTTATAAACATAAGAGAAGATAACATAAAAACACAGAATTCAATCACAACATTTAATCACATATATGATACACATATATTTCACGAGGAAACCCATAAGGGAAAAACCTCTTCTTCTTATTATGTGAAAGGCTTCAATGGCTGTACATCACTTCTTATTTGAGCACCGACTCAAAGAGGCTGCAACCTCTAAATGCAAGCACCAACTTGCTGAGAGAATCAATTCTCACTGTCACCTAGCACCAACTAGGTGAAGACACCAATCTTCAATTACTACAAGCACCCACTTGCAGACAGAGACATAAAGTCTCCCCTAGCACCTCCCTACCTCCCTTATTTGCTATACTTTTCAATAGAATAAAAATGCAACAATACAGATATGTCTCTGCTTACCAAACCATTCTGCTCTATTCAACATTGGCTCTCTGCTTCTTTGTTCTGTTCAACTATTCAGCACATTCTTCAATTCCTCTGCTCTGCCCTCTCTGCACACCATTACTCTCCTCTAAAACAGCTCACACACATTTCTACTTGCTATAATATATATATATATATATATATATATATATATATATATATATTTCAGTCGGTTCTCATTCTCTCCGTTCATTACAGAAACGATTACGGACGAATGCTGATCTGTACAAAAATGATTCACATTCCACGAATACCATAGATTCTCAACATCTCTAACTGAAAGACCCTTCGAATACCCAGCTTGCCTAACTCTCTACATTCCACTGTGCTAGACTCTTCATGTTCCATTGCTTCCAGTTCAAAGAGCCCTGGGCTCGATTCTGAATATGGAGACTTCCTCTACTCATTAATCCATCTGTGTTGTTCATCTCCTTCTGTGGTTTTGGTCATCAATTGCTTGAAAGATAGACATCTCGTGATTCTTCAAAAAGACCGTGTCCAATGCTGGAGTTGAGCCGCTGCTTGTTTAAATTCATCGGAAGTTTACTTGCTTATACCCCTGCCGTTGCGGAATGCTAATCGACTTCAGTCTCGATATTCTTCTCCGATGTATTTGCCTTAGTGGGTTGATTGTTGAGTTGTGGACTTCCGCTGTTGCGGATGAGAAATACACTATGCTTCCGCCATTGTGGCTCCCAAAGCAGCTATGCGTCCAAAGTCCAAAGCGTCCTGACTGCCGATGCTTATCAGTATTTTAGTCGCACGCGTCTTTGACCTTTCCTTTTCCGCCATTGCGGTTGGGAAAGTCATTCAGCTTCCAATTCAAATATCTTCCGACTTCTGATTTCTTTGGATGACTTGTCTTTGTTGCTTCCACCGTTGGCACTACCAAAGCAACTCCGCGTCTGAAGGCAAAAGCGCTCCGACTGTCGATGCTTATCAGTATTTTAGTCGCACGTCTTTAACCTTTGCTTTTTCGCCGTTGCGGCTGGGAAATTCATTCAGCTTCCAATGTAAATATCTTCCAATTTCTGATTAAGAGTTTTTCCTGCCCGCTAAACAGGATTAAGAGTTTTTTCGATTTCCGATTTAGTCTGAATTTCTAGCATCTCCCACTGTTTGATTTTCTCCATTGATACCTGCGTGCCTGCCTCTTTTTTAGTAGATTGCCACATTCATTTGACATCAATTCCCCTTCTCTTTATAGTAGATTGCCATCAATGACAATACATTAAAAATTTAATACTGAGCACTAGCTACCATCTACTAGTTCAGAACACACCACTCTGAAAGATATTCCAACAAATAGTCCATGGGGTCCAAAGAGTCTCTAGAGGGATAGAGAAGGCCATAAAAGTGTGATCAACCATGTGTAGTAAAATCAGCTATAACATATTCCCCCTAATGTGTGAGGTTAGAGGGGTAACACGATGGCCAAAATACATTATAAATCCATCCCAGAAGTGGGTTGATGAAGAACCAGATGGAAGATCCAGCCATCCAATAGTATAATACAATAATCAAACTCTACACATGACTGCAAATACATATAGCAGTCCCAGATACATAAGAGTACAATGGCCATGAATCAGCATGATATACGAACTGTGACATGTGTGGTCATTTCCACATACAATATACAATAGATTAGAATATTCATGATGAAGATATACAAAGGACCAAGATCTAGATGAAAGCTAAAGATATACCATGGATCAAGATCTCCATAATGGCTGAAGATATCTGACATACACTGGAATCAAGTCATGAGAGCCGAAATCTCATGAACATTGGCAAGATCAAGGGGGGAGCATATAGGAAACGCCACCAATCTGGAAAGTCTTCTACATAAACCGCTTGTTAGCAAGCAACACCCTCCGGAGCAATTTGAACATAAAATTTCAAATTTGTCATTTCATCAATTTTCTAAACAACATTATATATCACAACCTTAATCAACACTCATCAATAAATATATTAGGAGTGCCTTTAGAATATTTGATTCTGAAGGTATTCCCAATAGAAGTTGATGGATTGATTGATGTAGGGGGATTAGCATCAGCTTACATCTGGATTGAATTTCTTGGCTTTAGTTTCGTATTTATTTTTGATCATTTGTAAAGTTCATAATCCTGAAAGTTAGAAACTCCTAATTTTATAATATCGTCATTCATGCAAATTCAAGGTCAACTAAATTCATTACATCAATATTCTTGACTGTTAACCTAGTAAGCTGATACTTTTTATGACATTTCTTTTCCAATTTATATGCATGGTCTAATGAACTCTTCCACTTCCAAAACATCTATCTCATCATAATAATCATGGGGATAAAATATTATTTCATATTTGTTGCAAATGAAAGTTTCATATGGCTAGGGTTTAAGAGGCCATCAATGTACTAGGGTCGAAAGAGAGATGCATAATGTTCAGCAAGTATATATAAGCAAGTTTCATAGATTAGAATGGTTCATACCTTAGCCAAACAAAGTTTGATTCAAGCATCCCTTCAATCCTCTTCTTGCTCCTCTTGCTCCTCTTGCTCCAAGAGACCTGCAAAACAAATTATTCCTTCCTCAAACCATTATGACCACATATAAAGCAATGATAATCAAATAAACATGAAATAATAATCTGATTAACATCAACATCTGATCATAAGTAGAGATTCAATCACACATTGAACAATTATTTGGGAAGAACAAGGACATCACATCCTTATTAATCTTGAAAAAAAGTACAATTATACCTTCTCTTCAAGTTCGGCACCTCATGAAACCTTGATCTGGTTCTGTTGCTTCTATTCTCCAGGGAACTCATCCTCCAAGCTCTGCAACACAAGGAGAAAGCTTCTAGGGAAAAGGTGTGGGCAAAGAAAGTCCCAATTCCTCCAACATAATGATGCAAAGATTCAGGTCTCCTCTCATGGACCTTCCTACCTCTATTTATATCCTTAATGAAGAGTTAGGGTTGAAGACAAAGTAGTTAAAACTAAAGGAGTCAGTTACATAACTACCCAAACTACCCGGATTTCAAAATACGTATTTTTTTGACATTTTCAAGAGGCATACGTGGGTTGTAGAGACAACAAGTGCATACGCGAGGAGGTATGCACAGGTTGCAATGCAGAAATTCGCGTATTTAAGGTGACGCGAGTATTATATATAGAAAGTCATGTACATACACCGGTTTCCTTAAGGAAACCCACGTACACATAAAAAAATATCAGTTAAGGTTTCTTCTGGGCATTTTTAGACTTTGGTGTCATCTTGAAAGTTTTAGATAACACAGATACCTTTCCAACAATGTAGATATGAGGTCAAATGAAGTTACAAAAATCAAGATATGGGTCCTCCAAGTTAGTTGTTTTTTTAGTGACTTTCATGAAGTGTCGTCATGGAAGTGTCGACATGCGATGGAATCATGGGAAAGTGGTCACATGCAGAGATGTGTCATTTTGAGCTATAACATATGCCCCCTAATATTTGAGGTTATAGGGGAAGACAATAGTTGAAATGCATTATAAAGGAAACGAATGAGTATGGAGAGAGTAGAGAATCCAAGATAAAAAGTCTCGAACAAAGGTACCTAAAAGAGAGATAAATGTCTGACAAAACCGATCTCTGGGACATACAAGTCCATATACAAAACATCACCATAAAGATACAGGTGGATCCAACATATGTATAATTTATGAAACTATCATGGTCGCTCAATATGCAAAAAGGTGCCATATCAAATCTAAAGGAGTCATGGACACAAATGAGCAAGGTGGATCCATGCTCAACAATCAACCATAGCCACAAAAATACAAGGTGGATCTATTTCTTAGCAAAATGTCATATAAAATGTAACAAGGTCTTAAGCAGCTTGGGCAATAGAAAAATGAAGATGCTACTGTCGGCCCAAGGTATTCAATCCAAACCACCCAAAAGGTAGGAATCCTAACCATGCAAATAAAGGAGTTGAAGTCGAACATGGAGGAAAGAGTTTAATTACCGGTCAATAATGAGAACTGTTAACAAACATGAGGGTAACCACCATTAATGAAAATGGTCCCCAAAGTACCTAGTACATTCTAACAAGTGTGAATACAAGGATTTGAAGTCGAAAACTTGAAGAATCCATTGAGTAGGAGACATTAAGGTATTCCCACTACCCAATAGCGAGAGAAATTGCCACTAATGACTACAATCCCCAAGGTATTATCATAAAAATGTAAATCTCATTCCCATAGCAAGATGTGTTGTAGTCAATAGGAAAAGATCTGTTGGAAGGAAGGCATCCTTCTTCATCCAACATGAGGTAAGTCAAAGACTAATTTGATCTGGAATTGGTACTAAATTTCACAACAATAAATGATGAAGACATGATGTAATGAACTGATACCAGGGAATGGTCGACACAAAAGGTCAATGCAACTGCAGAATCGCTGACAAAGGTTTAATCCTTGAACAGTGAGCAAGACACAAAAAGTGACTTAGGTAGCTTTTGACACTAAAGGACCAACGAAACAAATCTACAATGTAGGAGACATTGATAGATTCCCCATATAATTGGAAAAGAGATGAACTAGAGGAGTAAGAAACTTTGAATCAGGACAAGTTCAAAATACTAGAACACAGCTGTTGATAGACTCAAAACTGGTGCTTTGTTCAAGGAAACAAGACTTGTTGCCTTGATGTAAAAAACATGTGAATGAAATTTCCTTCCCCTTTTTCTTGTAAAGGTTTAATGACTCCAAGAAAGAAAACTCGAGACCATCTTCATTTTTGGCAAGATCGGAGAAGAGACAGAAGAATGCTTGATAAAGCACCGATTCGTGGATTTTATGAGCCCAAACTAGTACATGCTCGATAGTGTTTTCTTAGTTTAGAGAGTCTAAAAACTCAAAGAAGACTCCAGGGGGGAACGTTTTCGTCCAATTTAGTCTCCTAAGGTCAGAAAAGTATAAAACAAACCATAGAAGAAATCTCTTAGCTTTCGAAGAAGTAAGGCACACCTTTTTCGTACTTAGTCAGGAAGGTCTGAAAAAGGTTAAATTACCACCTACCCAACGCTCCTTCAAAAGCAGCATATAGCCTGAGTTTTATGAGTGTGAAGGAAGGAAATATCACTCGAAAAGATCCATTTGATTACGAGGAATGGGGCTTACAACAATAAACTCGATGCTTTTTTCTTTAGGGTTTAATGAGCATGACAAAGACATAAAGTACAATCAGAATCTTTTTCAGGTTTAGGTCCAAAGTACGAAAAAGAGAAAACTAATCTCATACTGGGTGTTCCTTTTCTGTAAATTTTAGTCCCTTAGGTCTGGAAAAGTGATAAACCTATGCCTAAGAATACTCTTCTCAATTTCAAAGAAAAGAGAGTGTTCCTTTCTCGTATTATTCCACATGGTCCAAGAAAGTGATAACCTGCCACCAATGTGGATGCTCGTTCACATATTCTTAACGAGTCTGAATAGACAAGTTTACTCGGCAGTTGAGTCTATTTTGAGGAGTTAGACCTAGTCCTAAAGAAACTCAATATCTTTCCCATGAAGTTTTAATGAGTCTAGAAAATTCAACTCACGACCTCCTTACTATTTTTAGCAAGCTCAAAGGAGAGTAGAAAGAATGCTCTAAATGCGAGGAGACGAGTGTCATAGGTAGGTGAAACTAGTTCCAAGTGCATGGAACAAACCTATGCATAATGCAAGGGACATGAGCAAGGTAAAGACACTCAGGGAATGTCTCCTCAAGGTAAAAGGTGTCAAGTTGCAAATGCAAAATGATACAAGGATGAGCGACGATGAGAACAAAGATGAGGGCTTATACAATGAGCTAAAAGCATGGAAGCCAGCATCAGGCTCAAAAGCGCGAGAAGGATACATGAAAATGCAGTTACAACTTAAAAAATAAGGCGAGGCCAGTAAACAGTTGTGAGTCCAACTAAAAATATTGTCTCCAAAAAACAACAACATCAGAAACACATTTAGAAGAAAATATTTGATGCAGGTCACTTTGGCAGAAACACATACGACTTTGCTATCTTCTACAAAAGGGAAAGTCAAGTCAAAATCAACCAAAGAATATTCTATAGCACCAAGGATCGAGGGTTTATAACCAGTAAGATCAACCTCAGAAGGAGGGAAAAAATCAACAAGGGAGATAGAGTCTGTAGGAAAAAACTCAGTATCACGGGAGTTGAAAAATTCATAAGAAAAATCAAACTCATTGGGATCACTGACTTGCTATTCAAAGGAAGAGTCAAAATACTCAACAATACCAACATAAGAAGATGGATCCATGGGAAGATCAAACTTACTAAGCAAATCAGGGTTAGACTTAGTCACAACTGAACCAACATCCAAAAGAAGTTCAGACTGTATCAAAGACTCTAGGAAGACTTCATCTGAAGGAAGGAGATCATTCGAGATAGGACACATGTCTAAACTTTCAAATGGATCGACTGACTGGAGAGAAGGCTCCCTGGTCTGTATAGGATGACTCACCTGGTCAACTACTAGGACCAAGTCTCGAGAAGGTAAGCATGAAAACAGAGGCTGCTTCTTAGTAGCAATTGAACGCAAAGGACATGAGGCCACATAACGCACCTGCGGTCGGGTATTGTCTATAGAAACATTGGGAATCAATAAAGGAAATACTTGGTCTCTAGTTGGGTCAAGAGATGGATCAAGAAAATCCAACTGATCGATAGTGACAATTTCTTTGCCATGATTAAAGTACATCACATGAAAGAATTTTGACACCATAGCATGCATGGAATAGACATAATCACATCCAAGGAGCATATTGAAGTCCATGGGGTATTCTATCACCATGAATTCAACTAAGACAGTCTTCCCACCCAAAGTAACAAGTGTTTGATCAAGAATTCCCAAGGCTATACAAGTTCTTCTATCAAATGCCAATAACTGACTAGCAGTTGACACAAGGTTGGGAGGTCCCATGCCTTGCCAAGCATGAGTAGAAAAGATACTAACTGAGGCTCCTTCATCAACAATACAACGATCAATTGTGTATGATTCAACTTTGGCCTTTATCTGGAAAGGTGCATTAGAAGGAAGGCATGGCTCAACTAGGATATCCCAATAAAAGGAAGCAATACGAGAGCTTGGTGGGATTTGATCCAAAGCGAGTTCAGTGCCCCCTTTTTCATCACGTTTTGAACTGGAATTGAATAAAATGTGACTAGAAGACACTTCACTCTCTAAAGCAAGAGTGGGATTGATCGACAATGGAATCAATTCAACTGATTCATGAAAGTCACTCTCCGAAGGGAGAGTGGGATTGACCAAAGATGACAATGGTTCAATCATATCAAGATCACTCTCTGAAAGAAGAGTGGTATCAAAAAAATATGAGATTGGTTTGACCACTTGATCAACCAAAGCTTGAGTAGGTTGTTGAGAAACTATAGCTTGTTTAGGAGAAGGAAATTCTTGAGTCTTGGACCACACTCTTTGCACCTCTACAATATCAGGGCACTGGTGAGTAAGATAATCTCCCTCACATAACTTACAAGGGAACTTAAGTTTGCACTTCAAACGACTAGTTTTCTCAATGGTGTCATTACAAATAGTAGTGGCTAACTGGTTGCTCTCAACATGACTTACAGAGGTTGATAGTTTTCCCCTAGCATGACCACCAGAGACTGGGTGACTAGGTCCAACCTGACTAAGAGAGGCTGGCTGTTGAAAAACTTTAGAATGTTAAAAAATGAGATAACCATGAAACCAAACTCTTCGTACCTCCACGATAGAAGGGAATTTATAAGTAAGGTGGTCTCCATCACAAAGCTTACAAGGAAACTTGGGCTTGTGTTTTGAATGGGTAGTATTTTCAACAGTGCCAAAATGACTTGCAATGAATGACAAATTGTCTCCTACATGAACCACAAAGGCTGAGAGACTTCCCCCAACATGACCTACAGAGGCTAAGAGACTGGGTGCATCATGCCCTACAGAGGTTGGATGGGAACCAATAGCATGAACAATAGAGGCTGAATGGTTGGGATCAACATGCTTTGCAACATTTGAGTGTGTGCCCCTAGGATGAACTTCAGAGGTTGGGTGGATGGATCCAACATGACTTGTAGAGGTTGGATGGGGAGGTTCAACTTGACATACAGAGGTTGAACGTGTGCCCTCAGCATGAACTACAGAGGCTAAGTGACTGGATCCAACGTGACTTGGGAAGGTTGGACGGATCCCACTAGCATGATCAATAAAGGATGGATGGTGAAGATCAACCTGACTTGCAGAGGTTGAATGCTTAGATCCAACATGACCTGCAGAGGTTGGATATGTGCCCTCAGCATGAAATGCAGAGGCTGGGTGGTGAATATCAACTTGACTTGCAAAGGTTGAACGGGTGCCCCCTTGCTTATGTGCCTTCTTCCTATTCCTCCTTCTTTTACTCCTTTTAGACTGACAGTTACTAGTATCCATACTTTCACCACATGAGGTAGAAGGAGGAAGACAATCAATGACAGGTGAAGGGGAAGTAGTGTTTTGATGCCATTGATATAAGGATCTTACTTGAGAAGCATCAGGAGCATTCAGGATAGTTAGAGTGGAAAACAACCACACCGGTAGACCTAGGGTGAATCCAGGTAGATTCAGGGTGGCCATGAAGGGAACACCAACATTCCCCATGAGAGGAATAGTAGAAGGAGTTCCCAGGATGGGGATTTATTGGTTGGTGTTCAAAGGAGTGTTAGCCATAGTTTCAAACAACAAGACAAAGTATGAGGTTGACAGATAACCACAAGTACAAAGCATACACCTAAAGGAAAACTAAGTACAGACAAACCATAGAGTACTCACTGAAATTCCTAAAGCCAAACAGACAAACAGGTATAACATATGCTTTCCAAAAGAAATATGATAGACAATTAAATGGCATCCCTGTAGATGTTCTTAGGCATAAGCAGAGGAATCAACCACTGCCCTCCCACAGCTTCTACCGGGGTTACCTTCCAAGCCCATTCTAGGTCAACCAAAAATAGCCTTCTGGTGTACCTTTGTATGAACCCTAGATGTCAAAGAGACTAAAGGCTCCTTTAACTACATTGACAATATGGGGGGACAGTCACAATCCTGGTTTGTATGCATGGGCAGGGTAGCAAAGCGCAAAAACCTGTCTAAGACAGAATCCCCAGGTGCACAAAAAACCTTGGTCTACACTTTGACAAGGAATCAGAGGGTTATCTCCTCAGTCCAAGCCTCCACATGTCCTCATGCTCAAATCCCATTTGAGAGGAGCTTCCTAGATAAAATCAACATAGAAGAAGATTTACCAATTAATTGGCCAACTACATCTGAAATTTAATACTTGTGGAGAGTTAGAACTCCCTAATCCACAAGTTTAGCCTAAGGTAGTTGGTGTATGACCCTATAAAATAAAACTTACTAATAATTTTTAAATTATATCGTTTATTTTAAGGGTTGGTTTTAGTCAGAGGGTAAATGGCATGAAACTTATGTGGTGTTTTGACTCAAAGCTTAAACAAAATGACTAAGAAAAGAGAAATGAAATGAAAAAAGAAAAAACTATTCTCTTTTTCTTTTTCAAATAGAAACTTGAAAGCCACAAAAGAACAAATTCTTTTTATTTATTTTTTTCAAAAACAATGATATGCCATGCAATCTAGAATAAAAAACTAATCTACATGCATATAAAGAAAACATGTGTTTTTTTTCTTTTTCTTTTATAAATGCAAAAGAAAAAACAACCTATCAACTAATGCAAGCAAGTACTATAACCAAAGCCACTAGACAACTACTATACACCACACAAACAAACCCCAGGTTTCCCTAAAGTTGGATATCAACCTCTCTTGAAAGGAAGGATCACAAAGGTAAACACACCAACAAATTTGGAATGAAGAGACTGAGCAATAACACTGACATAAACACAGGTCAAGAAGTCCTAAGTATCAATCTAAATCTACAAACAGAGATTGCTCAGTACCTTGTCCAGCAAGGTCAAGCCAAAGAAGGAGATTGGGGGGGGGGGGGAAGCAGCAAAAACAAGTTCAAAGACTTGAAAGAGACTTACAAGTTAGACAAAGAGCACCTAACAAAGATAAAACAACCTCTCAAGAGTCATGCACATGCAGAGGACCCTTGAAGACCCTACAAACAACCCTCAAATCACCCAAAAACCCTAAAAATGATGAAAGACCACAAATTCATGTGCATACGTGGGATTCCTTAAGGTAGGTTGCATATGACACATGGGTTGCAGGTATTGCAAGTCATGTATACAACATAGACACGTGACTATTTAGCCTAAAAGTCACGTATGGATGAAGAAAAGCACAAAAAGGGTCAAAAACTGACCTGGGAAGGGAAGAAAGGTGTTCCAACAAACTCAAACGGTGTTCCTAACTTGTAAGAAGGACCTGAAACCTTACAAAAGACTTAAAGAAATACTAAGAAACCCCAAATAGACAAGGCTATCCCCAGTGGAGTCACCAGTTCTGTTGTAAAGGAAAGTTTCCTATGGATAGGGTTTAAGAGGCCATCAACGTACTATGGTTGAAAGAGAGATGCATAATGTTCAGCAAGTATATATAAGCAAGTTTCATAGATTAGAATGGTTCATACCTTAGCCAAATGAAGGTTGATCCAAGCAGCCCTTCAATCCTCTTCTTGCTCCTCTTGCTCCAAGAGACCTACAAAACAAATTATACCTTCCTCAAAGCATTATGACCACAGATAAAGCAGTGATAATCAAATAAACATAAAATAATAATTTGATTAACATCAACATCTGATCATAAGCAGAGATTCAATCACACATTGAACAATTACTTGGGAAGAAGAAGGACATCATATCCTTATTAATCTTGAAAACAAGTACAATTATACCTATTATTCAAGTTCAGCACCTCACAAAACCTTGATCTCGTTCTGCTGCTTCTCTCCTTCAAGGAACTCAGCCTCCAAGCTTTGCAACACAAGGAGAAATCTTCTAGGGCGAAGGTGTGGTAAAAGAGAGTCCCAATTCCTCCAGCATAATGATGAAAATATTCAAGTATCCTCTCATGGACCTCCCTACCCCTATTTATATGCTTAATGAAGAGTTAGGGTCGAAGACAAAGTATTTACAACTGAAGGAGTCAGTTGCATAACTACCCAAACTACCTGTTTGTGCCAGAAATTGTTTCTAGGCTATGAAGAAACAAGCCAACACAATCTCAAAAAACTCAATAAAATAAACTAGGTTTTAGGGCTTCTAAAATGTTTTCTTGGTTGTAAATTTGGTGACAAACGGGGAATACACTCATGAACCAAATAAAAACTGAATCATAAGCAAGGAAAGACAGAGATACATCATATAATCACTAGAATCCAATAGAACATGATATTGAAGTTCATTCATAAAAGATAAGCATTACCAGCATACAAACATAGACCAGCAATGAATTTATCAATTAAGCAACTAAACAAGTCAAAAATGAAGCCAACATACAAACTGAAGGGTGAAAAGGATCATATATTTCATAATCTGTCATCAAATACATATAAGAGTTATGATACTTAGCTCACCAACAAGTACAAAAGACCTCCTGAAGTCCTCCAAAAATCGAACCCCTCTTCTGTCCCCTTGTCCCTCTTTTATAATTACAAATAAGTAGTTCTAACTTCCCTTCATTAGGTCTAAATTGAAACCACCCAGCAGTTACATTAACCAACTTTCAACTAATTGACTAAAAATAGTAAATCGGATTCCTGGGAAATATGGCGAATTTCTGGAAAATAGGTGTCAACGAAGCTTCCATATCTCTCAATTAGTGAGACCTGTGTAAAAAATGAGAGAGATGTTTCTGAATGGGTCCGTTCTAGACAAAAACCTCTCTTGGTTGTTAAAAATTCATCTCCAGTCAATCAAAATCTGCCCCGTAAGATGAACACTAAAACAGGAAAATATTAAATATTTAAAAACCCTGAAAAATAGGCTGCAAAGATTAAATTGGATCTTTCAAACCTTGATATCTGTTGCAAAACTGAGAGAGGTTTTTGTGAATGGGTATCTTTTTAACAAAAACCTCTTTTTTTTTTCTAAAATTCCTCTCTATCAGCTCGTGGTCTGCATTCAAGTTCAGTAACCCAAAACAGGAAAAACAGAGCAGAATTCTTAATAATCTTTGCATTTCACTGTCAACTGGATGTTGCTTAGATTCATAGTCTTCTTTTGCTGGTAGAGCTGGTTCTTGGACCTCCCATATTCCATGAATGAATATCCATTCAATTGTCTATCTAGATTGTGCTACAAATAGCATAAATCACTATCATTTCTTGTGGCCTAAAGATGGAAAATTGCCGAACTCATTTCTCACCCACATCATTACCAACTTATTAACTAATCTATTAAAGACTGAATTTAGTCAAAAATGGCCTGAAGCAGCACTTAATGTGTGATGCACATGGCATATTTCACTTCTTTTTACTTCAAAAAAAAAACTCAACCTAAGATTCCCATTCAAACCTTCTTGAATTCATTAGGCAATAGGGGTCCTTTGGGATGCTGCTATAAGTTACTGCCACAATATGATTGTTCATGAGAATGACCTGTGCCTCGTGAATCTGATTGAAATGGAAGGGGAAGAAAATCAAAAAATCAGTACATACCATAGATATACCTGACAACTACACCTTCAGCTCAATCCCTGGAAACTGCTATTCAATGATCATGATGCAAGTGTACTACCTACTGTTGGTCATCTAATTCTCAGAATAGAAATCAGAGAGTTTCAATTTCTGTTAGTATCTTCATATTTGTTATAGGTAGGAGAATGAATGTCGTCATTGACTCAAAATACTTGAGCAGTTTGATTAAGCACAGCAGATCAGAACTTCCAGGCACATATTGATTAGAAAAATAAATATTCATAACGAAGGGAATAAAAAACCCAAGTGCTCTGGTCTCAAAAATTGGATTAGCTGATCACATATCAGTATTCAACATTAGCCACCCTTGCAACACCACTGCTATTTGAAGGCCATACTTCCATTCTGCTACATTCTCAGCCTTTCAACAAGAGATTTGTAAATAGATTTGAGATCTTTAACATCACAAACCTTCAGCTCCAAGCAGTACTTCTTAGCAAGATCCTTGGGGCACTGAATTGATGGAAATATATTCATTGCAAGATGTAAGAGGAAATCATCTCCACATTTTTCATAGATGACCTTTTGAGCAACAACAATTTCACCAAATAGAGCATAAGTGTGTGCATCCCGAAGTTCAAATGTGTTGTCAAGAATACTATAGAAGCAACACCTTGCTGCAAAATTTTCAGTGATAAAGCTTCGAAAACTAGGTACCTTCTTATCTTCATTAGGCCCAGTGCACCAATTTTTTATAATCTTAATGAATACCTGTACACAGGACTTCCTAACAAGAATGTCCTTGTGACTGCAAACAACAGACATAAGCAACTGGATTATTTCTTTCAGATATCTAGAGTTTTTAAACAGCAGATTTAAAAAAAACACATGCTTAAGCCAAATACAGCATGGTAATTTTTTCAGAGAAAGCCTCTCTGCACAACCTGGAAATTGGTCAATCCATTTCAGATCTGAGGGCTCAACCCTATTTGTCTTGCCACTTTTTCCCATCTATTCTCACTGGCTGAAAACTGTGTAATTTTAAAGCCCTCTGAATGACCTAACAGCTCCTTTTTTCTCCTCAAGCTTCTAGGGTTTTGATAATCAACTTGCTTCAATTCTCCTTGATTGTTTTCTCTTGAATATTTTAACAGTATGTTTGTGTTTTCAATGCAGGACAAGCTTTGCATCAGGCTTGAGTAATATAGGTTAGCAAGGTGCCACAAACTCTTCAATAAAACTGCTGCTGAAACTAACCATCATCCAAGCTGTTCATTTAGATGCTAAACCATCTCCAGAATGTATGACAACCTCTATGTGTTATGGCTCTCCTCAAACAGTATACATGGCTCCCTTTAATGTCACTTATGAGCCATCTATTTTCAAAAAGGACTCAAAATCCTGCTTCTTAAATCAACCTGTGAATGTTTAACTAGTGGATGGAAAGATATAAGGACAATATGATATCTGCTAGCTTTCTGCTCCAACTTATATTTGACACCAAAACCAGTCAGCTTCTAGCACCTAATTCAGACTAGGTCTTCAGGAAATTGATATACTCAACTCACTTATTGCATTGGTTAAAAGTAACCAGTACTCTTTGAAACTATGGTTGCCACAAACTGAACAGAGCTTCATCTTACCACAATTTCAAGTCTTGACAGGGTAATTGTTCTATGAAACTGCTATTTTTCAACTTATCATTTTCCAAATCATTCCAAAACCCTTTTAGATTGGTATTTGATCATAGGGAATTTATTAACAACATCAATTACAGCTTTCCTTAATCAATTTTGTCATAACAAGCTTTAAAGACGTAAACCCCAATTTGGCTGCCACTATCAGGTTAACGTGGAATACCTCATTTCTGTTTTGTTGTAGACGCTTGAAATCACTCCTTGAGCTGTCTGATTGTCAAATTAAACTGTACAAGTGTCTTCGGGTGCCCAATTTGCTTCCAGCTGGCGGAACGAAAAAGCCCTAAATTTTCTATGTAACTGTGAAATTCTGGATTTTAAGTAGATATCTTCGTTCCAGCGTCTCCACCAGCTTCATAATATTTAATTTAGAACATCTTCCCCGAAAATCTTGCCTTATTTCGCTCACTATCATCATTTGCCATAAATTTGCATACAGTTGCCAGAACAGTTGCTAGAATCTCCCTCACGTGAGACCAGACGCCTGTTTACATGAAAAAAATTTGGTAAAACACATATCAAATGTGACCAATGATTTATTTAACACTTTAGGAGTGAAATCCCCAAAAAATCGAACTGAAAAAATGACCATTCTGGCAAAAAACGATTTTCTTGTAGCGCCGCAGTGTAATTTTTTGGCTGTTGCGCTACAAGAATATTTTAAAACCAATTTTGGCACTTTTTAGCCATTAATTTCATTTTGAATGAGGTTTTAATGGTAAACTTTGATCCATGGTGTTATTTGTGAAATCCTTAATCAATATAAATCCTTTAGAACCCTTCAGAACCTAAAGAAACAAAAAAAAATAATAAAAATCTAAAGGCAAAACTCGAAAATTTCACTCAAAACCAAAAATTTTCCAAAGTAAGTAAAAGAACAAACTTAAGCAAATAAGCAAACTTAGAATAAAATGGCAATCAAAATATAAAATTAAAAGAAACAAGTTCATGACTTAACACTACCCGAATTTCAAAATACATTTTTTTTTGACATTTTTAGGAGGCGTACGTAAATTGTAGAGGAAATAGTCGCATACACGAGGAGGTATGCACAAGTTGCAATGCAGAAAGTCCTGTATTTAAGGCGTACATGAGTATTATATATAGAAATTTGTGCACATATGCGGGTTTCCTTAAGGAAACTCGCATACACATAAAACAAATCTCATTTTAAGGGTTCTTTTGGGCATTTTCATAATTTGGTGTCTTCAAGAATTTTTTAGCTAACATAGATACCTTTCCAACAGTGCATAGATGAGGTCAAATGGAGTTATAGAGCTCAAGATATGGGTCCTCCAAGTTAGGTGATTTTTCAGTGACTTTCAATGACTTTCATGAAGTGTTGTCATGGAAGTGTCGACATGCGATGGAATCATGGGAAAGTGGTCACGGGTAGAGATGTGTCATTTTGAGCTATAAAAATATTGACATCACAAGTGTCCCCATTGTTATACACTTTTCCTCATTCATGAACTTTGTATGCTAGGACGAGATAAGATCTATGAGATTATGAAATTTTTAATGATGCTTTGAGGTGAAGTCAATGTTAAGATTCTACCATAAGTGGCTAAAATGATTCTTAAAAGGTTGGTTGTGGTCTTGACTACATTTACTTATTGTTCCTCATCATTGCAATATCAATCACAATTTTAATCAAAACCATTGTATCTTTCCTTATTAAATCTTGGGGTTATTTATATATGCGATAGTGAAAAAGTATGTGGTTGTAACCATTAGATTACACTTTGAAGTTAAGGTTAGAAGCTTATGGTTTCATTTTAGCGATTGTATTAATGGGAAGGTATATTAGTTAACATTGAAATTATCATGGAAATTAAGGGTTTGATATCCGCATAATTTAATTGTCTACCATTTGTTGATTTGCAATCATGCAAGTGTCACACATAGCTATTACCTGCTTGATATTTATGAAGGTCATTATTGTATGGTAAGTGTTCTGCGATTTCCATTAACTTGTCAATTCAAAGGCATGATGACCCTACATTTCATGACTGCGCATGAAGGTTCAAAGTACCCTAGTAAAATGAAGATGTTTGGAGTTTTGGTAAATCTGTATGAATCCATGATAGATCGACTGTGTTTCTCAGTTTGGGCTTTGAAAATACATGAAGATTGTGTAATTGCTATTATGGCCCCTGTTTCAAGATTTGAGCTCATGGGTGATGAATATTTAGATGCTGCTCTGGAATGCTGTGAGTTGGTGGTAAAGGTAGGATGGTTAGGGATTCTGCAGAAATTCTCTGGTTTTAATTTGGCAATTTCCAGGGCATTTGCAACATTATTTGATGGTATGAAAGCATGGGTAGGAGATATCATGTTCCAGTTGATGGAGGAGTTCATCTCTTGGGATTTAGGTTTTCCAATGGTAGGAGAACATTGGTATAAGGGAAAACATGTGAAGAATGATGATTGGAAGGAGTTCTTGACTCCAGCTAACTGGCAAATGGAATATAGGTCTGGTTTCCCTTCTCAGCTACTGAAGAAGAAATGGTGTTCTTTCCGCAAACCTATTATCAGGTATGTCACATGTGAAGGTCAACTTTATCAAACTCAGTTCTATCATCTTTGGCTATTAATGATTTTCAAATGGAATCCTATGAATATGTCATATTAATTCTTAAGTACTTTGCATAAGATGGCTTGTGCTTATCATAGTAATGTGGGGGATAAGGAACGGAGCCTGTTTCATCATGGGATTATTAAGATACTTGTTTCCTACCAGCTGGGAAAATTGTGAGATTCTTGGGAATCATTTCTTGCCCATAATGAGTTTGAGGAAAATGATGAATGGCCCCAACGGAGGTCTAAAACCAGCAGAAGAAATATCGAGATAGAAGTAGGTGGGCCTGAGTTATAAGAGTTTGACTCCCAAAATGATCTAAACAATGGGATATCTGAACCCGGTGGAACCCCAAGTAATAGTGGCCTTAAGGTCAAGTCTAAGGTAAACCTTGAGACACCTGTTAATGATTCTCAATCTTGAATGAGTAAACTGGTGATTATAGCACCCTGTCCAAATGATGGCCTTCCATATTCACAGACAAACATCAGTCATAAACCAGCCAAAGATGAAGTTAGTAGGGTGCTGAGTAATCGGGAAATTTGCCGAACCACTCATAGCATGACGACCACACTATTTGCGAGTAGATATTTAAGTGTAGGGGATGCCCCTATCATTGAATTGAGTGATTCTTCATATTCTCAGCCTAAAGAAGCTCTAGTTGGCCCAACCATTCTTGATCTGAAACTAGGCCTGGGGATGTCCAACAATTAAATCCTAGGCCTAATGTAGATCAAGAAACTGACCAGAAGCCATGTACAGAGGTGAGAGGTAATGGGGAGCCACAGGTAGGAGCAGTAGAACAACCTAATCAATTTCCCTATGCTCAGGTCATATCATCCTTGGAAACTGATTTGAAAGAGGCTCAGGTTATTAGGGCATTCGCTATGGAAGAAATTGTGAGCTTGAAAGCTGGCTTGACTTCCTAGGTTGATAAATGGAATCTCTTGAGGGTAAAGAAGCTCAGATATAAAGATCAAGCTAAAAACCTTCTATCAAAAAATAGAAAACTGATCAAACAAAACAAAATTACCAATACGAGAGCTATTAGATTCAAGGCCAAATCAAATGAAGCAAGACAAAATGTGCTGATTCGATTTTCTGTTGAATCATCCCTTAAAACTTGACATATTTGTTTGTTGTATGAAGTTCAATTTTGTTTTATGATTTAAAATTTTGTCAGGCATACGGATGATTTAAAAAAATCATCTTCTACAGGTTAGCAATGTCCTATAATATTCATATTTCATCTTTTGTGCAAAGTGTTTTCTTTTATTTTATAAGGATACTTGCAGAATTAAAATTCTGCAGGCATCCTATTTATTTTTATATGTTGATATTTTCACTTTGCTAACTGATTTTGTTTGAAAATTCCAGGTGTCATGGAGTATGCAAGCTGAAGGTTGATGTTGTGCTACAATTTTGGGATTCGATTAGCTAGAGTTTACTCATTGGAAGATGCCCTGAACATCCAACTATTTGCTATTTTTTTGGTTCTACTTTTCTAATTTTGAGCATCATCGGTTGATGGATTGTCAGATATAATGATGCCTCATGTAGGGGAATAATGATATTGGATTTTATCCAGTATGTTAGTTATTATATTTCGCATTATTCCATCCTAGTTATCACTCAATGACACACCTAGAATCATGGCATTTCATTTTCTCTATACTCAGATAGAAATCCACGTAGTATCATAGAAATAGGGTGGTCAGTTGATTAGAAGTTAGTTTGTCTTCTATATAAACAAGTTCCAAACATTGATAAAGGGTTCAATTTCTGAGACATTTCGGAGAATTCATATTATACAGTATTATAATTTATATTTTTACATTGGTGTTCTTTGATCTTCTTCTAAGGATTACTACGTGTTGCAGGATATTAAAGACCCTAGCTAAGTCTTTAAAACATCTGTACTATGTTACTGATTATTCTCTTTTGTTATCTTTACTTTCATATATATATATATCTTGCTATTATATGTGAAATATTTTTAATGCACTTTGAATGATTATGCTTGCTTGAAATATAAATGGTTTATTGTCATTTTGAGATGAATGAACTTCTTCATAATTTCAATTGTTCATAAATCTATTTTTGATAAATTTCTAACTTGCAGGTTGACCTTGTTTCATTTACAAGTTAGTATATGATTATGTTCATATGTTTCAGGATTGTATATCTATTTAATATCATTGATATTGGGTTTTAATTTCTATTTCAATTATTTTACAATAGAGTGTCATCTTCTTGTAGGATAATTGAGATTTAATTATGTTATTGGAGACTTTTCTACCAATCCAGAATTGTTTATCATCTTTATGATTTAAAACCTTTTTTCAAATTAATAACTCATGCTCTTGGCCGAGATAGGTAATTTGCATCTAGATTATCATAGAGTAGAATTAGGAGTTGATTAATTTTTTGCATTTTTCTTAAGGTAGTTTCTCTCAGAATTAGTTGGTCATTTAGTTAGATTTCTTTGTTTTGATTAGAAGTTTGCTTTAAGCAAATCCCACACATACACACCTTTGAGAGACTCTCTATTTTGGAGGGCACATCATACAAGCAGCAGGGCCTTGATCCTATGAAGGACAGTTACTTTAAACACATACAAGATTGCATTAAGTTAGTGTGTGGGTTGTCTTTTTGTAAGTTGGCCGAGGACAATTTTTTCGGCCAACGCCTCTACGAGTACATGTCCTACTATGTGAATAGAGGTTTCAAGGTTGAACATAGTATTCCATTGTCTGATTACTGGTCATTGATGTATACCATTAATAGACGCAAGATCACCCACCGATAATGAAAATCGGAATCAAGCTACTAGAGTGCAATTTAACGAGTGTGAATAAATGTGTTGAGGTCAAACACTTGGAAGAATCCATCGATAAGGGGACAATGATGTATTTCCAAAACTATCAATGGCGAGAGAACCTACCATTGATGAATGTAAGTCTCAAGGCACTCAAATGAGTCTAGATTCCTACCCCAGAATAAATTATCTGAAGTCAATGGGATGAAATCCGCTGGAAGGAGGGCATTAAGGCATCCCCCATCATCCAACACGAGGTACTCAACAAAGTTGTATAATGTGGAAGGACTCAATCATAATGTATACGAACCAATAACATTACCAGAAATGGCCGACATGCAAAGTTAAGATAATTGAGGAATGGATGACTCAGGATTCAACTTCCTTCAAACAAGAGCATAAAAGAGAATGGTGATTGAATGTAGGCAGCATAGACAAGTAATATACAAAACCGAGACATCTCTGCGATGCATGAGGCATTGAAAAAGGATCCACAAGGACTGGAAGCTTAACCAGTCAATGGAGATAAACTCATACATACGAGTAGAACTCCTAAATTCAAACTACTAACCCAACCAACAAATGTTATATACAATGCTTTGTTCAAAGGCAACATGACTCGACTACTGCCAAAGACAACATCTTTTCCTATCCAGATTATTGGTTTTTTTATTTTTTTTTACTTTTTCAGATATTTTGAAAAGCTTGAAAAAGAATAAAAGTGCTTTATAGTTACAAATATAGATCGAGACTAGTGTTAAGGGGCAAACAAACTAGTTCCAAGAAGTGGAACATACCTATGCTAAATGCAAGGAAACATGTGTAGGATAACGACACTCGGGGGAAAGTTCCCTCTTAGTAAAAAATGGGGAATCAAGCTGCAAAAGATATATAAAACAGCTCTGCTTGGCTAGACATGAGACAAGCTCGGGCTATATGGCTGATAATCAAAGTCAGGGAAGCTGGCATAAGGCTCAAAAAGGCAAGCAAAACTCATGATAATGCAATTACAACTTGACATATACGAGGGAGTCCCAGAGAAATGGCCAGCATAAAGTTTAAGAGGAGTATGAAGCTCTTGCTCAAATTCATGGCGGGACTAAAAGGGACTCCTAGACCTAAGAGAGGACTCATAGCATGGGTACCAAATGCAAAGGGGAGCTAACAAGGACACCCATGTATAGGAAAGCTCCACAATTCACATAGTACCACTTCTAACAACAGCATGAAGGTTCTGTGATACCATGGAATGGGTTCGTACCTAAGGTTAAGATGGAACGGTCATAAGGCAATGCATACGTGTAATCAGATGTGATATCCTAACCTATATGCCAGTTCATAAATAATACCTATGAAAGGCACAAATGGGTCAAAACCTCGGAGAGAGTGTACAAAAAATGGACCTTACATGACAACCATATTAGTCCAAAACAACCCAAAATAGTCAACAAAGAATCCAAACTGTAGGATATAGGGAGGAATGATCATGACAACTACACCCAAAGGAAAAAATGTGGTGAACGATGGGACATAAAAAGGAAAGTAAGGTGTATACCCAATGTTCATGCATCCACTACCACCTCCGTGAAGGTGAACACTGGTGTTAAGGCCACACGAAGAGAGTGATATGATCACTCTCAAATCCACAGACAAGGTAAGAGGATGTAGTGCCCCCAAGTCCAACACTAGGTTCGACACTAGGACCAAGGACAGGTGATAAGATACTAGGCATGCCGAAAATAAAAGGATCTGAACTCAAGAGAACATAAATATACTCAATTAACTGCTATCCCAAAGTCCAACTAGCACATAAAGAGCACACTCCTAAGAAAATATAAAGCCAAAATATAAGCAAACCGAGGGGAAGATATGTGAGCTCTTGAATGCAACAGGTATGTCTCGACTAGGAGAGGCTCGAAACTCCCATACACTACAAGTGGAGGTACGTAACCAATTATAGTGGCCCTCAACTTCAACACATATAGAGACTGTGTTGTTCGGCCTCTACTTGGCCAAGACACCTACAGAATAACCTCTGCAAGTACCCCCTGTGATACCTAGGTAAGGAAACTAAGGTCACCCCAATATAACCAATGCTCAGGCGGATAGTCGCAGGAGGGATCAACTATATGGGCAGGGTAGCAAATACTGTAACTCAAAAAAATCCTCCAGATACGAATACAATCCTAGAAATATCTCTAGTGCTCACAGAAAGTAACCGGGGGTCATCCCAGTCACAATCGTGTGCATTGCCTCGTGCTTAACTCCCATGTAAGAGGAGCATCGTGAGAAACACTAATTATAACAAGGATTTCACTTTCTCACTTGGATAAACACCTAATTGTTTTGTTTAGTGGTCTTGGAGAATTGACTCTCAATGAACTATTCTAAGACCCTAAATCCTAATCTTGTTGGTGAACCCTATAAAAGAAAAATGTGTAGTACATTTTATTAAGCGTTGATTTTAATTGGTTGTAATTACTCAAAAGGAAATGGTCATGCAACTAGTGATATGAAGACTCATTAGTGAAATAAAAGTGCACACCTAACAAGCAATGCCATGTGCAATCTTGTAGAATGAAAAACAAGGTATGCCACTACATCAGATGCATAAATATCTATTCCTTCAAATGTAAATGCAATCATTCCTATATGAAAGCCTAAACACAACTCTCATCCAAGAAATCCAATGAAAGTAACTCCTCAAATCCATATCTAAGATGCAACTAAGAGTGCAACTATTTTTATTTTTCAATATAAAAGAATGAAAAATGCAAATAAAATTCATCTAAAACTCTCAGTCTCTGCAGCAAGTATAAAACACAAGCCAAGCATGACACTGAGACAAAAAAGAGTAATGCACTAATGGAAAAAAAAAAGGATAAATGACTAAAACTACTTTCAAATAAAAATCAATGAAAAAGCGGTCTCTGGTCACAAAAGAATCATCCAACAGAGAACATCAGAACCAAAGAAGACCCAACCACACTCACAACCCACCTAGCAACTTCCCACAACATCAAACTCACCAAAAGGGAGTATGTACGCAATTGTTTAAAGAACAGCTGCATATGTACGTGACTTTTGGCCAAAAATATGCATGTATATGCGGATTTTGGCCAAAAACCTACATGTATACACAACGTTTGGCCAAAAAATCTGCATATGTACGTGACTTTTGGCCAAAAATGTGCGTATATAGAGAAGGAAGTGGTAAAAAGAAGGCCAAGGGTCAAACCAGTAAAAGGGAGTGTCAATGGATGAACATACTATAAAATGCAACACATAAATGGGGATAAACAGAGAGCAAGTCAATAATATCAAGCACATTGAGCCCCCAACCCCAAAGAAAACAAATAGGAACCTCCCTAGCATGGTCACCAATTCTGTTACGAAGAAAACTTCCTATGGCTTGGGGCATACCACAACAAATAGAGAAACCGCAAAAATCAATCCCTTCCAAATATGCAACAGAAATAAAACATCTAACACTAATGGATCTCGAAACATACCTTATTCCGGACGGTTGTAGTAGATCCCCATTGAGATTTTTCCAATCCCGCTTGCATTAGCAATTCACTTCTGAACAATAGTAAACAAGGCAAGCATGCTATATGATATAGTGTTAGACCTACTCTAGCATATATGATCAATGATACATAAGTAATTAAACACATCCACAGATTCAATATTCATTGAAATGCTCATCATTGGATAGGAAAAGATATTTCTATTACATAAAGTAGAGAATACACTAGTGACAACCTCTGTCGGCATGTCTGTGAACTGGAGAAACTGAGTCCTCCACGTGGGCCTTCACCACCTCAATCCTTCATCTCTCGATAGCAAGCTCACAAGAAAAGGAAAGCTTGGGAAGAACACAAAGTGCTCCAAGGGACAAAGGGATGCAAACTCAAGTATAAGCAAGCTACAACAACAATGGACAATAGTTCTCTTGCTCTTCAATTCCTCCCCTTTAATGTCTCCAAAGGGTTCCTTAGATAGTGCTTCAATGGGGTAATGTAAGGTCAAATCCAAGTGATCTCAAGGAATATGGAAATCCAGGAGACAAGTGACTCGGATCCACATCAAGGAAAACTCCAAAAATATTTGGCTTTTTGCACACATCCCGATGTACATGGGTTTAAGGGTCATATCTGCAAGAAAGGGATTAAAAGTCACATACAGCAAATAATGAGTGTTTTTAGGGATGATCTTGGAAACATCAAAGGTACAAAAATAGTCCATGGGTTCCAAAGAGTCTGCAGAGTGATAGAGAAGGCCATAAAAGTGTGATCAACCATGTGTGGTAAAATCATCTATAACATGGATAATTGATATATCTAGGGAAACAAAGGTCCAAATGAAATTTCTCAAGATGTTTTAGAAATGGCATACACTGTACTTTCTATGATAAAAATTTTAGACCCTGAAGATGAAACAATGACACATGGCAGTCTGTACAACTTTGTTATGCTAAACAATCTTGAAACAAGTCACCTTGGGAAAATGCTCATATGTCCCAATTGATGAAACCAATGTTGATGAAACATGTGGTGTTGGAAAAAGGATAGATGAGGCTACCTTAGTACACAATTTTAGACATAGAGGAGTAGAAACAATATTAGGAATTTCTGCAAAAGAAATTGGTAAACTGGGGCTTCCTGTTCTGGGAGCTTCCCTCCACTATTTTCAAAAAAGGAGTACATTGGACAACTCACCTTGAAGAGGCCTATCATTCTATCCAATCATATCTGAAAGATTCCAAGTTTTGAAAATTAGGGTTTCTCTAACAAACCCTAGATCAGCCAGCTCCAAAACTAGGATGGACACCTCAAATCGGTAAGATCTAACCTTTTGCTAAGTATAGTTGAGGTTCTCATTTCAACATGACTAATCACACCAGCTTGATGACAAGCTTGGTGAGGCTGACAACTTCCAAGCATGGAAGTATAGGATCTCAATAGTTCTTGAAGGAAATGAATTGGACACCTACATAAGTAGAGAGGTTCCAGTTCCAAAGGGAGATGAGGCTAAAATCCTTACACAAGAAGAACTTGGTCAAGGCGAAGAACATCATTGTTAATTCAATAGTTGATCACCTTATACCACAAGTTTCTTTCCTAAAGACACCAAAAGAGATGTTTGATTCCTTGACCAAGCTATTTGAAGGAAAGAACATAAATCAAAAGATTAATTTGAGAAACCAGTTGAAGAATGTGAAGATCTAGAATGCAGAGACCATACAGTCATACTTTATGTGGGTCTCTCAAATCCAAGAACATCTTGAAGCGGTATAAGAAGAAGTGGAGAATGTAGAAGTTGTGATAACCACCTTGAATGGCCTCCCAGGATCATGGGATTCATTCATTCGAGGAATGTGTTCCAGAAGGAAGTGATTACTTTCAGTAGACTCTAGGAAGAGTACACACAATGTGAAGCTCGATTCATAATAAGAGAAAATAATATGGGAGAAAATGAAGATCAAGATTTCACGATTCAAAGAAGATACCTCAAGCGATGAGGAATATGAAGAACTCAATTCTTGAAGAGCCTCCTATCCATCTTGAGAATTTGGATAAGAAATGAAGCTGTTGTGAATGAAGAAGAGGATGAAGTTGAAAGAATGAGTCTACCCACAAAACAAATAAAGATAAGTATTCAATTGTCATTTCACAATATTGTTTTGTTATGCATTTGTTTATATTCAGTTGATATATTATCAATGATAGAATGTTTGCATTAATGACAGTATACTACTAATATGCATGTGATGGGTAAGTAGCCCATGGTGCTATACAACTCTCCATTCCTACTTATCTAGAATGAAACCTCTTTGCTGACATATTGGATTAGTGCACAATATCAATGTTGTCTTGGTAGAGATGGAAGGCATCCAGAAAGTTTTCATGAGATATGGATGAATGTTGTAATAGTTGCATGATCATATATTTATGCATAAGAATTTTTCATTATGAATATACCTTATGAAATGTTTCTAACCATACAACCGGTGCATATTACTTGTAGTAAATATCATGTACAATCACCTACAAGAAAAGAAGATTGAGACTTGTTCTGAAGAACAAGTGACGACAGTTCGAGAAATAATCCAAGATGAAGAATAATATGATGAATGCAGGAATATCATTGATGAAGAAGTAACCAAGAAGAAAGGGAAGACCAGTTCAAGAAGAATGATGTCTAGGATGCAATATCGAGACCTAAAGGGAAGTTCATAGTTCCATCATGCAGTGGATGGAAACATCGTCGGATACAAGGCAAGATTCATAGCACGAGGCTTCTCTCGAAAATAAGGAATAGACTACGAAGAGACGTTTGCAGCCATTGGAAGTTAAGACACATGACACGGAGGCTCATGTGTGAAAATGAAAGAAGGCCTTGTACAAGCTTAGAAGGAGCCCATGGGATAACATATACATGAGGAGCTTGAAGATCACCTTGAGTGATGAAGATCTCAGCCTTTGCTACAAGGTTGAAGATGAAAGCCTATAAAGGATGACAAGCTCATTGATGGCTTAGGAAGCTACTATATGAGTTATTTGATATTCCATTGGATGCTACCTATGACATCCAGATTTGTGTGAATTTTTATGAGAACCAGGTGTTCCATGACAAGTCAAAGAACATTGAGATCAAATATCACTAAATCAGGGATATGGTGTAGAAAGGAGCAGTGAAGCTCCAGTATGTTGTGACAGATGACCAGATAGCAGATGTGTTGACCAAACCACTAGCCAGGGTGAAGTTTGAGTACTTTAGAGACATGATTGGTGTTCTTCAGATAGAATATACTTCAAGGAAGAAGTGATGGGACACAGTTTCAGGAGCCATTCCAATCATGATAGGAGGATCCTTCCCATGGCTGTGGATGTAAGCATTGTGTGATGAGAATCAGGATGATGCTTCAGTTTCTACTATGGTGATGATCAGGATGATCATATGATTTTGATATGCATCATGATGATTCTGTGATGAGTATCAAGATGATACTCTATGGATAGATTGTATAGATAAGCATGTAAAAGATCCTGAGAGATCCTATAGTCTATGCTAGGATGTTCTTTCAAGGTTTAGCTATAGGTATCATAGAAAAGATCCTGGGAGATCCTATAGTCTGTGCTAGAATGTTCTTTCTAGGTTTTGCTATAGGTAACATAGAAAAGATACTGCGAGATCCTATATTCTATGCTAGGATGCTCTTTTGAGGTTTTGCTACTAGAGGCATGTAATCAGCCTTGGAGATCCGATAGGTTGAGCTATGTACTCGTAAAAGTCCCGGGATGCTCTTTAGAGTTCTTATAGATTGCAAGACACTCTTTTAAGGTTTTTCTTGACCACATAGAAAAGATCCTAGGAGATCCTATAGTCTATGCTAGGATTCTCTTTCAAGGTTTTGTTGTGGTAGTCACATAGAAAAGATCCTGGGAGATCCTACAGTCTTTGCTAGAATTCTCTTTCGAGGTTTTGAGATAGTCACATGTAAAATATCCTTGGAGATCCTATAGTTTGTTCTAGGATTCTCTTTCAAGGTTTTTTTGATGCACATAATTAGTCCTGAGGATTCAACAGTATGGCTAAAGATGATGAAGACATATAGTAGCCATTCTCTGGGAGAACGGAGGAACCTGGCTAGTTACCAGGAAATTGATTCAGTCTGGGACTGAAGCTCAGCTTAGTGCTGAGAAGAAATTCTCTGGGACAACGGAGGCACCTAGTCAGTCACCATGAATTTGTATCAGTGTGGGACTAACACTCATCCTAGACCTCAGAGAAATTCATTGAGAACAAAAGATGTAAGTGTTGGGTGGGTCATTCTTAAATGGTTCTTGGATGTGTTCCTCACATGGTCATATATAAGTGCTGAAGAAGATGAAGACCTACTTGGAGGCTAGGCATACAACTAGCATGAAAAAGGGCTAGATCTATAGAAATTCCTGTGACGAGAAGAATGAAGAGATAACACCATTTGATTGAGATAACAGAAGCATCGATGATGAACCAATGATGCTCCAAATCAAGTGATGATCCAGACTTGATGATGATCTAGTGATGCTTAAGATCAAGTGATGATCTAGACTCGATGATTATCTAATGATGATCTAGATCCAGTGATGATCCAGACTTGATGAAGGCGACCTGAAGATGAAGATGACTCAAAGATGACTTGATGATGATTAGATGATACAAAGAAGAAGACTTGTGCTGATAAATTGTGTCAAGAGAATACCTTTCTATTTAAGAGGGAGTGTTGATGTATTTGTAACTTTGGAATGTATTCACTTGTATATCTTATGTATTGTACCCCGATGTTTATTCTAGTAAGTATCTATAATGTAATTGAGTCATGTCATGCCTCGATGTTCCGATCAAGAGATTCAATAATGTAAACAAGTCATGTAAAATCATTGAGGTTAACCGTCCATTGTAAGTTAGGGAAATAGTCCCCACAATTGAGTCAATTTTAACCCTCCTTGTTGATTGAAGGGAAAACTCCCCACGGTTGTGGGGCACTAGGGTTATTAGACTCTCCTAGAGAAGCTGGACATGGTAAGTAATTGTTAAGTGAGGCAGAATTGTTGTAATGGCTGAATGGAAGAATATAAATAGACATAAGGCTCTCCTCATTTCTACACATCACACACACACTAACTCACTAGGGCGCATGAGTGAGAGAGGGGAAGCTCTCTCAAGTGAGAGAGAGAGAACAACTATTGGAGGTCATCTTTTCCATCTTTGGGTTTTACTACTGCCATTGGTGCTCGTTATATCTCTAAGGAAGTTGTTGGGATTTCTCCTTTATGGTTTCCCCAAGGAAAATTCTTTGTCTCTTGTCTCTTCTATTTATTTTTGTGCATGTTATTCTCTTAGATAAGATCCTAATATCATATTGCTTAAATGATAAAAGTCTAACAGTCATTGAAGGATAGAGTCAATACCACACTGGTATAAGGTGTCATTAATAATGAGGTAATACTTAGCGTGGTGATGAATGTGTCTGTGATCGTCATGGGATAGATTGAGATGAAATATTTGGGTCTAGAGATATATGATCAAATATCCATACCATGTGTCAGTCGTGCTTATCAGGAACGAGAATTCATCTAGAAATGAATCATTGGGCTCAACTACCATGAGAGCACAGGGAAGGTCACACATCAACACCGTGAAGACCATGGACTTCTTGGAAGTGGTATTGGAAAATTCAAGATCTTATTCCTGTAGGATGACAATCCAATGAGAACAATTTCCCCTAGTACCTAAAGGGTGAGAATATAGTACATAGGGATTTGTTCTGCAAGCACAGTAGTGGTGTGAAGTAATATGTAGTGATAGAAACACTGCACAACAACGATTGTAGCCAAATCTAGCTTCTCCACATATGAGTAGTGGGTTTCAGATTCAAGGATACTCTTACTCAAATAGTAGATCACATGTTCTTATTCGTTCGTATCTTCCTGCACTAAAACTATTCCAATGGTAGTAGTGGAGGTGACAATGTAAAGAATAAAATATTTTGAATAATTTCGGTGGTGCAACATAGCTAAGTGTGTTTCCCTTTTTCAAATTATCAAAATCTCCTTGAGCTTGATCATCCCACAAAAAGGGAGTGTTCTTTTTCAAGAGATGCATATAGCTGTGTATTTTCTCTACAAAATTGCATACAAAATCATGAAGAAATATTTCCTTCCCTTGCAAACTTTGGAGTTCAATAATGTCTTATGGAGGTGGTAAGGCCACAACAACTGCAATTGTTAAGGGATATATTCGAATCCAATCCCTAGAAACAACGAAACCAAGTAAGCGTCCAGTCTCAACACAAAAAAACACTTTTGTGGATTGAGCCAAATATGGTAATGATGGTATCGATGGAAAATGTGTCTAAGATGCCCCGAATTATCTTCCTGTTGTTGTGAAAGAGTAGGTAGGTCATCCAGATACGGTTCCACTATTTGTTTTATATCCTGAAAAGAATAAGAAATACCTCGTTGGAAGGTATCTCTAACATTCTTCAAATCAAAAGCTAGATTCCTATAAGAAAAGGTTCCCCATGGGAAAATAAATGTGGTTTTGTGCCAGTCAATAGATAGGATCTCATTTTGATTATAGTTGAAAAATCCATCCACAAAGGAAAAAATGGCACTTCCATCACAGTTGTTGATGATCTGATTGATGTGAGGGGTAGGAAAATTGCCTTATGGAAAATCTTTTTTCAGGTCCAAAAAATTTATACAAACCCTTATAGTGCCCTATTTCTTGTTTTCAGGGACAATTTTAGACACCCACTCGGTTAAATGCATGGGGTAGAAAAAAACAAGCTTTTAAAATCTTCTCAACTTTAGCTTTAATGGCTGCATATTTTCTTCAGTGGACCGAGCAAAGTTTTTTCCTAATAGGTCTTGTCATTGCATATGTGTTGATCTCATGTATGACGATAGATGGATAAATCCTATACATTTCTTTATAATTTAACAAAAAAACATTGTGAAATTCCTTAAAAAGAGCTCGGTATTCCTCAATTTTCATTGCCAAGCAGTTCTGGCCTATGTGGATATGCTCGACAACACCCGCTTCACCGATATACCGAGGGGAATTGTTTTGGTGATGTTTCATAAATTCTCTTCATAATCAACACCTTCCATTAATGCATGTGTTTGTGGATGCTCGACTATATTAGAACTGATCAAAGAAACAAAAATTGACTCTACTGAATTGGCATTAGGAAGAAATGATGATTTATGAGGATATTCTTACCATAAAGATTCATCTAGACTCATGATCTCCATAATAGACTCATCAAATGGAAAATTGTGTGAGAGATAATATAAATTCAGGAGAGGGGAATCTATCCAATAGGGAAGGCGATGGTAAGGATATGATGCTACTGAATGATGATCATCTATGTAAGTATCTAAAATAGAGTAAATGGCATCATACAAGGCTTCGTTTGGACTCATAGAAGATGATTCTAAAATCTCTTTTCCTTTATACATTCCCTTGGTTGTGGAGGATATCATGTTTAATGTGGTCATTTCTATACTAGGAGGGGCAGTCTCGGATGGAAAAACTCCCATGAGTGTAGAATATTTCAACAATCCAACCCCTACAGACTGATAGGGAGGAGGTCACTTCCCGAATATAGGAACATTATTCCTTGTGGAAACAGTAATATCGGGTGAGAAATAATCAAGTTGATATATGGTCACACTATTTCCTTGATGTGGGAATTGGAGCGTGCAAAAGAACGATCATGCAATACCCATCATAGCATAGAATTGATTCCTTCTTAGCAACAAACTGTAATCTAGAGGAGCATTGACCACTTCTACCTGGATAGAAATGGTTTTACCCCACAGCTTGATGGACAACGATGATATAAGGTCATGGGGTTAAAAACCTCGCCTATCAAAATATATTAAGGTGGTTGGTGACTTACTAAGGTCGGGAGAACCAATGGCTCTTTAGCAAGACATAGACAAAAACAAATTCTTACATCATGTAGGATAGCTTTGGAGTACTTCCAACGTGGACATAGAACAGGGTGTTTGAGCCAAATATTCAACAACATTATAAAATAGAGCAACTCGAGCACTAGGATTGAAATTTTTTTTAAGGATTGTACTCTTTGGAGGGTGCAAGATTGTGTCAAAACTAGGTTTTTCAATAGTGAGAGGACCATTAGAAGGAGGTTGAGGAGAAGAGTTGACAAGAGGAGTCTTCTCAGAAGAATAACCTTCATCATTCTTCTCAGGTGTTTTATCATATGTCTGACTTCTGGTAGTCAAAACAATTGTTTCGGCAGACATCATATGATTGTCTTCAGTATAGGATGAATGACCATGCAAAGATGTATGGTCAATCAACTGTTGCCGGGACAGGAAGGGGTCAATTAACACTACTAGTGTCAGTTTAATTTTTAAAAATTTATTAATCTCTTCATAACAAGGACACTCCTTCATGAAGTGATCATCTCCATGCAAAAAACAAGGATACTTAGCCTTCATCTTAGGTTTGGCATCATTCTCTGGAGTAGATTTTTCGCTACTCTCCTGCCGGTTTCCAAGTTTATTATTCTCTCCTTTTCCTTTATTTTTATTTCCAGGTAATTATGAGGATTGAATTGCATTCACCTCGGTAGAAACCACAGTAGTAGAAGAAGTTGTGGTTGAAGAACTATGTGGTTTATCGGGCTTCGTTTTAGATGAAGGTTGGATTGTAACAACAACAAAATCCACAGGAGTCTTTGTAGGTGGCTTAGTAGGATCAGTGTTGGGACGAGGAGCATTAGGAATTAAATCATATAAAGTTCTGAAATGGGAATAAACTAAGTATAAATATTGGGCCCGACTAATATCCTACTCTTCTGTGATAGTGCCACCCGTTGCCACATCTCGGGCAAGAGGAGGCAACAAGGACTTTGTGAACCAGTCAGCCAAGAGTTGATCTGGAATGGGAGCCTTGATTAACCTTCGGCGCCTCCTCCACTCATGAATATGATCTAATATGTGAGTAGATTTATTTTGTCAAAGAGAGGTCAAGATATTTGTACCAGTTTCATACCAAATAGGTAACTGGAAATGAGTAAGAAACACTATTTCCAATGAATTGAAATCCACAAATGAGTGTTGTGGGAGTTTTCTATATCCATTTTTGGTCATGTAGGTTAATGTTCTCTGGAAGAGTCTCAATTAGATAGAATCATACATAAGGGAGTTATATGAACACCAAAAATGGAAGGTCATCACATGGTTTTTGGGATCTTCTCCCTGATTTCCATCAAACTTTGTAATGGATGACGAAAGTTTGGCTGGGATGGTAGGCCAAAACGGATCATGTTGAATGGGGTCATTTATTGCATTCGACAAGTCAGGAAAATATGATGTAGCCAAGAATGAGAGTTGTTGGTTGGGTTGTGCGTAGTTGCAATACTAATAAGGTAAGGCTACCTCAATATGAACAAAGGTCTGCTGAGTTTTCTCATAAAACCCACCAAATTGTTGATAGTTAGGAGCATTTTGACCCATAAAAGGTGGTTACACCTAGTTAAGTCTGGCTTAAGGTCCAGAAGTAGGTTAATCCTGCTGATTGGTGACTCCTCTAGGATAAGGGACATATAAGACATTATTGTAGCATTCCCTGCTAAGGTATTGATTACCAATGTTAGGTTGTCGATGAGGGACCCAAGATGATGTAGGAGGGTGCGAAGCAAGTCCAATAGGACCAAGACGAGTATGACCACTAGGTTGAACAATTGGAGGAATAGGAGTGGCAAGTATAGACACTGTAGGTGTAGGTGGAGGATTGGATAGAGCCACGCTAGAAGGAATATCCAATGGAATACCTAAAATATCACTAGGTAAAAGGTAGGGAAAGGGTCTTCTAGAGTTTTGGGTCAACTCCATAGTTGACACATTCACGGTAGTAGTGGAACCGAACTGAGAGATGGATTGAGCAAGGGAATTTTCAAAAAATGGAGCAATAGGTACAAATATAGGAGCTATTATTTCATCAAGATAAAATTGATTAAGCCCATCTTTGGAAGGAGTTCGGACAAAAAAGGATGTGTTTTGAGAGGATGGTTTCTCCACTAGTGGTTGTCTAGATAGGTCTGTCCCGAGAGCATTGGGAAGAGGATATTCAAATCCTTCCTCTTTAACTGAAATTCCTTCCAATTTAGGCATAGAAGCGCTAGCCGCCTATGAATTGTTCTCCATGTCTCTTTCTATGGGAGGGTAAGCCGGAGGATTCAAAGGGATTTAGGGTGATAAGCCTTGCAACCAACATGACCTCCTCCATGGGAAATCAACCAGTTTGCAAAAATTAGAACAGATCTCAGAAATAAAAAATCCTATCTAGTCAACAAAATCAAATGCTACTCAAACTAAAGCAACAATATGAACTTGTGATAGGATTGGTAAAAATTCGAGATCCTCATAGGATTGTCAAACCACCACAACTCGCAATATACCATAGGTTCCAATAGTGAGACATGACAAGGAGGATTGGGAACCTAACCTTTTTTGAACACTCGAATACCTAGAAGGCATGTGCATAGTAATCTCCCTGAGTGTTTTTCTCGGTGTATTGCGGTGATAGGATGGTCAAAGGGCTATGCTCAGATGGTCTCAGGATCCCTAAAAGTGTCTCCCTATATACACAAGGTGTGTGAGAGATCCACTCTGTATTAATTTTTTCTAATGCACAACCATTGGAAAGGGGACTTATGATATACAATTGAGTACATGAAGTACCTTTCTATGTACCTCAAGGGTACATGAAAGGTCGTTCTATACACCAACGGTACATGGAAGAACCACATGATCTCTAGAATTCAGTGCAGGAAAATAATGATAACTCCTACACCTAAAGACATCGGCACACGTCTCTAACCTATCACACTTTTCTACAAATTTTAACCTAATTCTAATGCTTCATTTTATCTTTCACGATTAGGTCAATGCATGAGATGATTACATAAAAGTAAAACCATTCAAAATGCTTATGCAAATATTTTTCCTTCACTTTCTTGAAATGACCTACTTAAGGAAGAGATAGAGGTTCAGTTCCTACTTATCTAAAATGACTAAATCCCAAGAAAACAAACATAGAACTATATATTCAAACCTATTTCAAGCACATCTTGACTTCAAAACATAATAATTTTGAAAAGGAAAATGACAAAAACTCTTTCTAAAAGAAAGACTATGATGACTACTCAACACACCATATTTTACAAACTTCTTCAAAATGGAAATAAGGTGCACACAACACACTTTTTCTTTTTGTTTGAGAGTAAGAACACTTGGGAAAAAACTAGAATGTAAACATTTGATTGTCTATAATACCAATCAAGTCTCTACCAATTCATACCTAAGCTTGACCTAGACCTTTCTCTCAATATTTCAAAAATAAAATGGAAACAACCTCAAATTAAACTATGAAGAAACTAAAATCAAATATATTTTCTTTCAAGTTGATCACACAACTTTCAGAGATTTAGATCTACACTTTCTTTTCAAATTTCTTCATCAACCAAACTGAGAACTACAAGAAGTTCATAAGACAATTCAACTATTTCTTGGAGGTCTAACCTAGCCAAGCTTAAATAAGTTTATGGATTTCAATTTAGAAATGAAATGACCAGAAACAAGCTAGAACAATCTCAGAAAACAAAAATATAAATTTCATGCTTAGAAATTACACTGAGATTAAAAACCGTACCTGGCACCACTACTTGAAGGTATAGCATAGAGCGTTAGTGCTCCAACACTGAATTTTTACAACAGGAATAGAGCGGTAGTACCACTCTTTTTCCAATGGATTTTTGTAGTGGCACCGCTTGTTTCCTCTATAGAAAGTGTGGTGGATGCACTTAGTAAACTATCAAGGTGTGGTGGCACTTGAAAATTCCAAAACAAGACACAAGGAGAAAAAAAAATATTAGTGTTCAATTTACTGGAATCAAATGATAATTAAAAGCAAGGAAATAAATCATATGAGGCAGATCTGGACAGATGAAAGTCAATCTGATCAATCTCAAATCAAATCCAACTAAATAACTAGTAGATTTGATCAATGAAGAAATTGAAGTTTGAAGAAAGGAAAGAACCAAATATAACTAGAAGTCCTAATACTCTCCCTAATGGAGTTGCCATATTTTTTATTGGAAATACTCACCTTCTATGGTTAGATGTTGTTTCCCTAGCCTAAAATACTCTAAGATAGAAGAAATGGGTCACAACAATGAAAGCACTTCCCCTAATATTGATAATGGCTTGGAATGGATTCTTTTACCTTTCATTAATGTAATGTGCCAGTTCTTTGGAATTGTGTATCTCCACAGATTCACCTACATGCAACACACAACCAAAGCACATACAAGAGCAAAGTAACAAATACAATCTCTAATCCTATGTTGATGACTAAGGGACTCAACAATGAAACAAGTCACTCAATACACAATATGATTCATGGGAAATGAAATTTCAATGCATTAAATAAAATAAGAGAAAGAAATTGCAACCAAGATCCTTAATGTTGAGAAGCTATCTCTTCTCAAGAAAAAACTTGCCTCCAAAGATTGAAACTTCTCCATGTTGGTCGCTGGAAAGACCCGGGTTTACTATAATGAACCAACAACACCCCTAGCTCACTGGCCCTTTTGGCAATAGATCACGGAGTGGCTTGAAGTGTCACCCGAAGTGATCCTAATGGGTTGGCCAAAGACTCAAGTGTCTCGACCAAGTTCTGTATAGCATCCTATGTGCACCTCGCAGCTCTTCTTAGCTTGCGAGATGTCTCTCTCTCTCTACGGTGCGCAGTTTCCTCTTACTCGCGATGACTCTAACCCTTATCGCATCACCGCGTCCTGGGAAACACGTAACCTTCTCCTACGCTCGGTCCTGAACCCTTGGTACCACGCACCACAGCTCCTCTGATGGTGCGATATCGCCTCCCTGCGATATCCAGGCGATATCCTACCGCTACGACTCAGTGTACCTAGCGTTACTGGTGTTCAACTTACAGGACTCAACACATGAGGCTATTTTACACTGCGACTCTTAACTATCTCAAGTGAAACTTAGACAGACTCTTATACAGAATACTTAAAGACTTCAACTTGTATTTATCCTTTGAATATGCTGTGAACTGAATAACACATACATACATTTAGTGTAAGAAAAGTTCATGTAATGAATGACAGATATAACAAGTAAATACAATCACATGAATCAATCACACAACACTCAGATTTTACGTGGTTCACTTCCAAGGTAGAAGCTACATCCACAGAACTATGTTTCTAAATTATAACTTGAGAGAGGTACACAGTTCTGCTGCACCACATATGCAGCTAGAGATCTTCTGGGTAACTACGCACATAGCTTGGAGCCCTTCTCTCCTAGATCTCTTCTCTATATTTCCTTCTTACAATATACTCTCACTCTCTCTCTCTCTCTGTCAATCCCTGCAGATTGTTACAATACAAAATAATAGTGAGCTAACAGACTACTGATAATCTGACTAGCTGGATGGCTTAAAATGCCAAAAATGCCAACCTTTTACAATACAAAATACATCCCTTTATAGGCGGCCTGAAGGTATCGCCATTACAACACTGTGGGCTTGTCCCAATAGTAACCCAAAACCCTAATTAGTGACAGTTGGCATATCTATACTTGGGGTAGCTTCTTTCCGTCACACCACTGCTCTCTGTAGTCTTCCATGCTTCCCGGCGCTGACCATGGGTACTATGCACCGCTTCCCATCTTCTGTCCTTCGTCTTCAATACCTCAGCCTCGTTGCTCCTTTTCCTTTATGAGGGTAGCTGAGCCCTCCTATCTTCACCGCTACCTTCAATGCAGTGGTTGAGCTCTCTCTTCTCGTCCGCTCAGGTACTGTCACCTCCTTGACTTCGCTTCCCTAGTAGTCATAGTTTCCGGCTCTGCTCTGTAGCTATAAACATGCTACGGCGTCGTAGCTTTACCTTATCTATTCGTCTTCGCCAAAATGTCTATCCACCAAAATGGAAGCTTTTCCTGTAGCTATGGGACTCTGCTCCAACAGTCCCCTAACACTTACTTGTGGCTCATCCCTGAGCCACTACCAACAGGCTTCTCCTGCTGTAGCTTCTCCTTGGCTTCCTGCGAAGTGCGCTGAAGCTTGTCCCGAAGTCCTGCGACTTCATTCTCCATAGCTGCGACACGCTCTCTATAGTTTCTGTAACTTAGTTCATGGGGCTCTCTTATCTTTCCTTCCCTCAGTCATGGTCTCGCTCTCATCGCTCCTGAGACCTTTTAAGGATCTTTTGGTTTTGAGAAGTCTTCCACAGATATCCTTTCCTCTTTATCTGGGTTAGAACTTTTATCATAAGGAAAATCTGTATCTTCCAGCCTTCTCAAACATTTCATTCAGTCTGGAGCCTACTTATGCGAAAGGTATACAAAACAGGAATTCCATTCCGAGAACAAGCCTTTGTCTGCATCTTGAAGTTCTGCTTGTTCGGTTTGTTTTCCCTTTCACTTTTCTTCTCAGCAACTCGCTCCAGGTATTCACGCTGCTTAGGTTCCACATTTTTTTCATTCTTAACCTTTGGAACCTCTTGTTCTTCTCTTAGCTGATGAGATAGGTCATCTCCCTTCTCCCGTTGCCATATTTTTCTCATTTTTACTTTCTTCCTGGCTGGAGATTTCTTCTCATCATTCCTCCGCTCTGCTTTCTTATCTTTAGTGATTGGCTTGGATTTCTTCTTCTATTCAGTAGAGACTTTGATGACATCTTCTACATCCTGTGCTTGACTCCTCATCCTTGGAAATTGTCTGACCTGTGATATTCCTAATTTCACAACCCTGGGCGGCGTCGCCATAGCGGACATACAGCCACCATGCTCGAAGCGTCTCAGAATGTATTCTAAAGGTTCCTCCTCGGATAGAACCCACTCGGTGTTATACTTTGGATTGGTAATAGCTGCAAACTCTGGAAATCAAAGCACTCTGTAATGAAATTAGCTCTGGACAGGGGAAACTTAACAATGCACTCTATAGCTCTCGGGTCTTTGCAAATGTAACCCTCTCGAATGAATAATTTCTATTTTTATGTCGAAGGTGATAATATCGGATGTAACGGCCATCTAGGATGAACCCATCGGTCATATTAATTGTTTGGACGAGACCACACCCGTCATCCCAATCCTCAATAAATGTTGAAATCCAATTAATTTCCCTTGAAGCGTGTGTATGCAGGCGCCGGTCTCATTGAAGATTTGCTAAATCTGGACAATTGATTATATTGTTACCAAATCTATGGTAAGGTATACCAGTCATTTCCTCATTAACTGCCTGTCAGAAGGAAAGTTGACTAGCCCTCTGTCCCGTTACAAAAACTGGGTACGTGGCACGGAGAAACATCGCACTGCTGTGATTCCACACCGCATCACTTTGCTCAAAACAAACTTAAGCATTTTTTTTTTTCAAAATGAACTGTCCTTATGCGATTCCTGATACTTAGAATACCTGCCAGTGTAGACTAATTCCCGGTGCGATGCCTCCTTTCAACTACACTGGACATCTACACCCCTGTGACTCGGAGTTAGGGCTGAGAGGTGGAGTGGTTGTCACTATAAAGCTTAAGCCTACTGCCATTGATCATCGTGGGAAGAAGCTCCCCATCCATTTTGCTGAGTTGAACGGCTCCTCCCTCTGTAACTTGCTGTATCTGATATGGCCCTAACCAATGCGTCTTGAACTTCCCTGGAAATTTAAGAAATTTACTGTCATAGAGGAGTACTAGGTCTCCGATCTAAAGAGTCTTACTCTTAATGTGTCTGTCGTGCCAAGCCTTTTCTCATGCCTTCTGCACTTTTTGATGGAATCCAATGATGAATCTGTCTTCCTCTAAGGCAAGTAGCTTTGCTAGCCTCTCATGCACCGTGTTTGTATCAGCCATTCCAGTGATCTGAGCAATTCTTAAACTAGGAAGAATATACTCCATAGGCATAACAGCCTCCTATCCATACACCAAGCTGAAAGGTGTGTGTCCTGTAAGTTTCTTGCATGTAGTCCTATATGACCATAATACAGTGTTAACTCTGAGGTCCCAATCATTCCTTTGGCTGTTGCAGATCTTAGTAAGAGCATTTTCTAAAATCTTGTTAAAGGCCTCCACTGTACCATTAGCTTGTGGGTGGTAGGGAGTGCTCTTATGGTGTTGTGTCTGGAATTCTTCCGTCAAAGCCTCAATGGTGCGATTCAAGAAGTGTGTGCCTTTATCGCTCATCAAAATTACTGGGCATCCAAATCTAGTGATGATGTTTTCAAAAAGGAACTATGCGGCTGTAGCAGCATCACAATTTCTTACTGCTTTGGCCTATGCCCACCCAGTGAGGTACTCTATTCCAGTGATGATATATCTCACACCAATTCATTTTCCTTGTGGCTTGATAGGACCCACAAATTCTATAGCCCACTTGTCAAATGCACGCAATGTAACCTGCGGTCGCAACTGCATTTCATCTTGTCGTGAGGGTTTTACCACCCTCTGGCAGATATCGCAGCATCTGCAAAAGTCCTTAGTGTCTTTGTGTAACGTAGGCCACCATAATCATGCGGTCAGGATTTTCTGCGTAGTCGGCTTTCCTGCGAAATGACCTCTTGCGGTACCTGAATGCGCTTCTCTGATAATAGCCTCTTTTTCATGCGGCATCACACATCTGCGCAGGACTTCATCTGGACCTAACTTGTATAACTGTCCTGCGATCAGGGTGAAGTCTGCTGCTTTAACAACCAACTGTCTCTTTTGATGATTGGTAAACTCCTCAGGTGCACTTCCTGTGGTGAGAAAGTGAATGAGATCAGCATAGTACTCATCTGTGATATGGATAGAAAACAACTGCGCATCTGGAAAATTGTCCTCTAGGTTACCTGGCTCTTCTCCTGAGTCTATTCGCGACAAATGATCAGGTCTGGCGTTCAATCTTCCTGGTTTGAAAATTATTTCAAAATCATACTCCTGAAAGAGGAGTAACCATCTGTAGATTCTTCCCCCTAACACTAGCTTATTGACCAGATACTTCAATGTGGAATGGTCAGTAAACATCTTGAACGAGTCACCCAACAGGTAGTTCCTGAACTTCTGTAGCACGTACACCATAGCTAAGCCTTCTCTTTCTGTGGTGGTGTAGTTCTTTTCTGTTTTCGATAGCTTTATGTTGGAGTATGCGATAGGATGGTCGATACCTCCTTCTCCTGGTTGCGTTAAAACAACCCCTAGTGCGATGCCAAATGCATCCACATGTACATGAAACAACTTAGTCCATTCTGGAAATACTAATATAGGTGATGTAACCATCTTCTCTTTAAGTGTGTTTAGACTATGCTGACATTCCTCATTCCATAGGAATTTTATATCTTTCTTTAACAGTTTTTCCATCGGTGCTGTAATCTTAGCGTATCCTTTGATGAATTTTTTGTAGTACCCAGTATGACCAAGTACTGTCCTCAATTGTTTGACTGAGTTGGGTGCTGGAAGATTTACAATGATGGCAATCTTTGCGGGATCTACCATCAAGCCTTGCCTGCAAACAATGTGACCCAACAAAATACCAAATGGCGTACAGAATATACATTTTTTCAAGTTTAGAGAAATCTGGTACTGCCTACATTTCTCTAACATCAGTCTTAAATCTCCTATGTGCTTGTCAATTAATCCAAAT
>LPNX011113034.1:151570-182591 GCA_001517045.1 Pseudotsuga menziesii
GGCTGGTCCGCGACCATGGCCAAAGCCTCTGAATCCTCCTTGTCCTCTGAATCCTCCTCTACGGACACCATAAGCCGGATCATGTTGTGGTCCTACTGCTGGACCCTATGTTTCTGATTGGACTCTGTACAAGTCTTTCTTGCTCCTGACCATGAGATCATAGGCTCGACAATCATGTTCATCATGGCCTACTGACTTGCAGAAGACGTAGTATAAGTTCTTAGGTGTCTGCACGTACTTTTGAAGTAGAGGGCACTAGTGAGGTAGATGTCCTTTGCATATTTCACACCACGGCCCATGGGTCTGTGGTAAGGGGTTAGGAGCCCCAGTTGCTATATATTCTACAAAGATTGGACAGTTATCTTTAGTATGGCCTTGTGCTTTACACTTTACACACCATATGTCTTGTGCAACCTCTTTCCCTTTCTTAAGCTCATGCATCCGTATCGTGAGATTAGCCAACTAGTTTTGCAGGTTTGTCATACCTGTGATGGTTTCATCTAGAGGTGAAGCCTCTAGTTTTATTGCCATCCCCAACGTGTCGTCCTGCATCTGGAGTTTTTGCTGCATTAATGGCAGTCTGATGTGAGGGAGTAGTGCTACAATAAACCATTCCTTATGTTGCTCCGGTGCAAACTCAAAGCTGACTTGGTCTATAAGGGCTTTAAATTTCTGATCGAAGTCCCACACTGACTCTGTAGGTAATTGTTTGATGTCTTTGAGCTCTGTAATGCATTGTGACTCAGACTTAGGTTTCTTAAAATCTTTAATCATGGCAGTCCTGACCTGGATAAGTGTTCTGGGTACCGCTGAGGTATACTTCATATACCATGTTAAGGCCCGTTCTCTCAGTGTGGTGACCAACTGTACAAGTTTAATATTATCATCATTGATTGCGTTAATGGTCCACATGGCTTCACATAGAAACCAATGCTGCTCTGGGTCCTCTGCCCCTATACCCTTAAATATAGGTAGCTTCATATCATCCCCCATTCTATTTCTACGTGGTGGATGTTGATTTGCTGTGTTACTACCACTTGGTGGTGTAGGTGGAGGTGATGTAGCGGTAGTATGTATTGTCTGCGAGCTACTGGATGGAGTTCCTACGGGATTGTTCTGAGTCTCGATCTGTTTCTGTGGGGTATAAGGGTGGTAAGGGATACCCCCTTCTGTTCTGTCTATATGGTTATGACTCTGTTGTCTAGTACTATCTGAACTGTCTTCAAATATGGGAGAGCTGAAATCTACTTTGTATTTCTTTCCACTACGTGTATGTCCAATGTCATCAAAATCACTTTCAAAATCTTGTGACATTACTATATTTACTTTTTCATCTGAAACTAGATCCATTGTTCCTTTTTCATGTAATAACATCTTAATGGACAAGTTTAAATATTTTAGGTACTTACCGCGATATCCTTTGAAGAAGTATCGTTCAGCCTCGCTGAAGCTTTTTCTCTGGTCAACTGCAAACTCTGTGACGAAGCCTTCTAGCACACTCACAAGCTAGAAGTCTATTGTCCTCGTAATGGGATTATCAAGGTTCTTCACGGTCTGAATCAGCTCCGGTGTCCAGACAATGTTTCTTTTCTTCTTAAATATGCTTGTATCAGTCAACTTTGATAGCCAGTCGTAAATCTCGTTTCCAAAGGTCGCAAAAAATATCGCATGCAGGTCTGTAACGATATGTTTTTGTAACCAGTCCTCTATACTCAGTCTAGGACTCTTGTTCTCTCATTCGGAAAAATCTTTCTCCATAGACACAACCCACTCATTGAGTTCGTCTCTAGTAGGACGCCACTAGAACATCAGTGCTCAGTTTGTTCAAAACCAACAACGGAACCATTTGTTGGTCGCTGGGCAAACCCGGGTTTACTATAATGAACTAAAAAACACCCCTAGCTCATTGGCCCTTTTGGTAACAGACCGCAGAGCGGCTTGAAGTCTCACTTGAAGTGATCCTAATGGGTTTCCCAAAGACTCAAGTGTCTTGATCAGGTTCTGTATAGCGTCCTATATGCACCTCACAACTCTTCTTAGCCTGTGAGATGTCTCTCTCTCTGCGGTGCGTAGTTTCCTCTTACTCGTGATGACTCTAACCCTTATCGCATTGCCGCGTCCTGGGAAACACGTAACCTTCTCCTATGCTCAGTCCTCAACCCTCAGTATTGCGCACCATAGCTCCTCTGATGGTGCGATATCGCCTCCCTGCGATATCCTACCACTGTGACTCAGCGTACCTAGCGTTACTGGTGTTCAACTTACAGGACTCAACACATGAGGCTGTTTTACACTGTGACTCTTAACTGTCTCAAGTGAAACTTAGATAGACTCTTATACAGAATACTTAAAGACTTCAACTTGTATTTATCCTTTGAATATGTTGTGAACTGAATAACACATACATACATTTACTGTAAGCAAAGTTCATGTAATGAATGACAGATATAACAAGTAAATACAATCACATGAATCAATCACACAACGCTCAGATTTTACGTGGTTCACTTCCAGGGTAGAAGCTACATCCACAGAACTGTGTTTCTATATTATAACTTGAGAGAGGTACACAGTTCTGTTGCACCGCATATGCAACTAGAGATCTTCTGGGTAACTCCGCACACAGCCTGGAGCCCTTCTCTCCTAGATCTCTTCTCTATATTTCCTTCTTACAATATACTCTCACTCTCTCTCTCTCTCTCTCTGTCAATCCCTGTAGATTCTTACAATACAAAATAACGGTTAGCTAACAGACTACTCATAATCTGACTAGCTGGATGGCTTAAAATGCCAAAAATGCCAACCTTTTACAATACAAAATACATCCCTTTATAGGCGGCCCAAAGGTCTCGCCATTCAAAACACTGTGGGCCTGTCCCAACAGTAACCCAAAACCCTAATTAGTGACAGTCGACATATCTGTACTTGGGGTAGCCGCTTTCTGTCACACCACCGCTCTCTGTAGTCTTCCATGCTTCCCGGTGCTGACCATGGGTACTATGCACCGCTTCCTATCTTTTGTCCTTCATCTTGAATACCTCGGCCTCGTCACTCCTTTTCCTTTATGAGGGTAGCTGAGCCCTCCTGTCTTCGTCGCTGCCTTCAATGCAGTGATTGAGCTCTCTCTTATCGGCCGCTCAGGTATTGTCATCTCCTTTGACTTTTCTGCCCTGGTAGTCATAGTTTCTGGCTCTGATCCACAGCTAGAAACATGCTACGACGTCGTAGCTTTACCTTATCTCTTCGTCTTCACCAAATTGTCTATCCGCCAAAATGGCAGCTTTTCCTGTAGCTGCGAGACTCTACTCCAACACTCCACCTAGTGCTCACTTTCCTCAGCTAAATTTGTTTAGATTTTTGTTTTTGTACCATTGTATTCCTCCTTTTACCCATGAATTTGAGCCAATATATAGCCATGGGAGGATAGGGATTGTTGACATTCTCATGGGTGAGATGGAAGGGAGATCCTACAAAGATGGATCTCGAGCCCATTTCATCCAAGATTCTAGGGAATAGGTTTCCATGAATACAAGGTTTGAGAAGCTTCATGAAATTGTTAGAAGAACAATCCAATGCCTCAATACCTTAGTTGAACTCCTTAGTCAATTTTATTGCATTTTCCATTAATACACTATGGTTTTGGACATAGGGTGCTTAGTTGGATCAATAACCACTCAAATCGGTGCATTCAAACCCACATGAGTAATCCAACTCAGTAAAGTATCCACATGTGTTTCGTGATCATTTCCGATGTGCTCCCATTCATTGAATGTGGACATCTTGGTTGACTAGGAGTGCTAGAGGTGGATTTTGTCCAATTTTGGGCTGATTTGGTGCATTTAATGCCACCTAGAGACTCTCAGTCACCCATATTTCCACACCCATGCATTCCAACATGTAATTATATCCCCATGTTACCTCAACCACATCCACCTAGCAATTTGTGGCCATTTAGGCTGCTTTGGAGCGTGATTGGCCCATATATGTGGGGATTGATGCCAATTTGGCAATTTTCACTTATACAATGACATTGGGATTCCAAATCCTCATTAAACACTTCTGATGTAATATAAACCTATTACTAACATGTATTTATGTTAGACATTCAAAATATAACCTGTTTCTATTCACATTGCATGTGTAAATTGCTTCTCATTTAATGGTTTTTTCTTGGTTTTGCACCAAATTCGATTTGTGAGTTTCTCTAAGGTGCCTAGATATTCTTGTGGGTCTAATTTATCACATGGTATCAAATAGATGAGTGTATTTTATTGAGTTTCAGATCAATCCAAAGCATTTTGACCTACATTTTTAGAGAAATTCTAGATTAAAATTGAGTTCGTTTTGCAGTACATTCAGAAATTTCATTACCATTAGCATAGGAAGAAACGGAAGCTACCCACATATTGATAACGCCTTTCAACTTATTCGATTGGAAGGAAGAGATGGTGATTCAATTGAGGTCCAAAGGTCTCTACAGAGTTACCATGGGTACCGAGGTGGAGCCAAACTTTGTTGTAGATAAAGCCAAGTACTTCAACAGATTGGATGAAGCATATGGATTGTTATGCTTGAGTATCTCAAGAGAGATCTTGTTCCACATAGACAGTTTAACCACTCCCAATGAATTATAGTTAAAACTAGAGACATTATTTGAGAAAATCAATGAACTAAGAGGACACCATCTTGAGAACGAGCTCATCAGCCTGATCCCAATGCCCTTTGACACTATCTACGATTTCTTTACCAAGTTTAAGTCACTTTGGTTGTAGTTGAAGCAATGTGGCATTGAGAAGAAATAGAATGAGTTTATTTTTTCCATTCTTTGAAGTTGGGGCCAAAATTCTCAGTCTTTTTCATCACATTTCAATTTGGCAAGTTAACACTTTGAAACTGCCAAATGGCAAGTCTAGATAGCTTCATGAAGTCACTCACTCAGGAGCAAGACAAGCTAGTCCAAATGGGAAACATCAAGGGTAAGGATAAAGCTTTGTCCATTGGAGTTTTGAATTCCTTAAAAAGAAATCCTAAGGATAATAATTTGAAGTTGCTAGAGAAAAAGAAACCAGAAAAAACCCAAATCCAGTGATGGGTGTTTGAATCCTCCCAAGGAGAAGGAAAAGAGAGGAAAAGAGAAGACGAAATGAACCTATTTCCACAAGAAATCGAATCCAAAGAGATCATGCATGAAAAAAACCATTAACCAGATGGTGTAGGTGCTAGAAAAGAACAACATTCCAGTCCCTGATAGCGCAACGAAGAAGGATGGCACCTCCAGTTCAGATGGAAAGGAGAAATGTCATGCTTTGGTAGCAGGTACCTCTAATTCCTCATTTTTTATCACTAATTTGGGGGCATATAGACACATGGTATCCACAAGAGAGATCCTCTCCTCCACGCATTCAAATGCTGGACGAGTAGTTCAGATGGGGGATGATTTGTTAAATTTTTATCATTCAAGCTACCATTATGATCTTAGGATCTTTAAGTGGGAGAATAACATGCACAACAATAAAACACAAGCATAACACAAGAGACAAGAGACACAAAGAATTTTCCTCGGGGAAACCATAAAGGAGAAAACCCCACAACTTCCTCAGAGATAGAATCAGCACCAAAGGTAAAACCAAAAAATAGTAAGTTGATCTCTTGACAGCAGAACTCTCTCTCTCTCTCACTGAGAGAGCTTCTCCTCTCTCACTCATGTGCCCTAATGAGTGAGTGTGTGTATCCTAAATAGAGAGACTCACTCTCTATTTATATTCTTTCGTTCACCTGGAACCCACTCCATCATGTCGACCACACTTAACAATTACTTACTAGAGCCAACATCTCTAGGAGTGTCTAATAACCCTAGTTCCCCACAACTTGTGGGTACTTTTCCTCCTTCGACCAACAAGGAGGTTTATCCTTAACACAATGGTGGGGACTATTGCCCCGACTTACAATGACTCACCTAAGTTCGACTTCAATAGGGTATTCTAATAACCCAAGGGCCCCACAAATGTGGGGAATTTAACCCTTGACCAATAGGAGGGTTACCCATAATGACTTGACATGAATTTCTCATTATAGAAACTTCCCAGAATAAACATCGAGGTATGACATGACTCAACTACATTACAATACATCCCAGAATGAACATCGGGTTACAATAGATAAGAAATACAAGTGAATACATTCCAAAGTTACAATTACATCAACATGATTCATAAATCCATGTTAGAATAATCAACCCATAGTTACCTACCTTAGACATTAATTAATTCATTTTTTTCTTATTACCTAGTCTCCTATATTCCACTCTATGCTAGTTGCCTTCTACATGTCATAGAATTCAACAATTACTAAAAATGAGTCATGGAGAGCTTGGGAAACCTCAAGGAAACCATATTTACCATGTCTACTTTATTCCAGATTCTCCAAAGTGCATATCTGCTTTTTCTATAAAGATGCTTGTTTTATTGAGAATTAAGGAAAAGGGGAAAGCGAGACTAGGTGTAGTTGACTTGTTTTTTTCCCACATTATCCTCCATCCTTTTCTCCTAATAAAATAATGTATGAGTTTTCTTTCCATCCCTTATTGTCTTTTCTACTTGACTTTACCAATTCGTGTGCATCCTAGTGGATTTGGAAACTGCTTTATGCACCTATGGGGGATTTGACTAGATTTAGTAAGCCTACTTTTTGACTATTTCAAATGGAATCCTTATGCATTCAAATCTATCATGTAATTATATATTTCAGCAGCCTATTACTTCACAAGGTTGGCTATTGTACACTTATTCAATACAGATTAGTGTTATGCTCCAATTTTAGTCTCCTTTGATGTTAATTTTTGCATGCTGATTAGCAATTTTGTGAGTGTAATTGTTCTATCACTTGGGTTAAATTTCCACATAGTATCAGAGCCTTTGTAGATCAATTTCTATCCTTCCATATTGCTATTGCAAGTTCAACATATTGAGTAGGATCATATTCTACTGACTGAAGGGCACAGTTTCTGAGCTATGGACCAATCTCAGAAGATCATCTTGACTCCATTTAATTTCTTTAAATGGAAAGTTGAGATGGAAATATTGTTGAGAGAGAAAGGTATATATAGGGTTACTATGGAAACTGAGGTAGATCCCAATGCAGCTACAGAGAAAATAAAATGGCACAACATGAGGGATGAGGCCTATGGTCTTTTGTGTCTGAGCATTTCAAGAGACCTCCTCTTCCATCTTGATGGATTGACATCACATAATGAAGTGTGGGAGAATATTGTAGATCTTTTTGGTAAGATATATGAGATGAGAGGACATCATATCGAGAATGGTCTGATCTCCTTGAGTCCCAACAACTTAGAATCCTTGCAACTATATTTTTTCAAGTTTAAAGCCCTTGTTTTGCAGCTAAACCCGTGTGGGATTGAAAAGAAGGAGGAGAAACTAGTTTTGGCCATACTCTCAAAGCTTGGCCCTGACTATTCAGTGTTTGTTTTGAGCTTCCATGCTACCAAGTTGAAAGCTCAATCCTGGAAGATGCCTAAGCTTGCAAATTTCATGGAATCCCTCTCATAGGAACAAGATAAGTTGGTGATGATGGGCACCATCAAACCTTCCAAAGATCAAGCTCTGGTTGCTGGAGATTCAAGGGTGGATTCAAAAAGCAAGAAAAAATCTAAAAATCCACCCGAGAAAAAGAGAGACAAGAACAACTCTCAAGAGGATCCCAAAGGCTCCAAGAAGAACTTCCAAAAGAAGAAGAACAAAGGAGAAATGAGCAAGTGTGCATACTACAATAAGGGCTATACTCCTGAAAGCTTTGGTATGAAGAAGAAAATTGACATGTTTACCCAAATCCTGGAGAAGAATATCATATCCCTTCTTGATTGCTCAAAGAAGAGGGAAGGAGGATCAAATTCAGAGGACAAAGAGAGAGTACATGATTTGGTTGCTGGCACATCAAGCTCACCTAGCTTCATCATAGACTCTAGAGATTCTAGACATATGGCTTCAACAAAAGAGGCATTCTCCTCTCTTGACATGTCAAAATTTCCACCAATAGTTTTTGGAGATGACTCTCTCACTGACAGTTTGGGAAAAGGAAGGATTGATATTGACCATGGTAAGTTCAATAATGTGTTGTATGTTCCAGGTCTTGCCTCTAATCTCTTGTCAGTGTATTAGATGACTCACACAGGGTCCAAAGAAGCTCATATTCTCCCCTGATGATGTTGAAATCATAGAGATTTCGAATGGTAAAGTCATAGCAAAAGGTGTTGTTGATCACAATTCGAAGGTATACATGTTTTCCCATTTTCTACCCTACTCAAACCCCTCTTCTCTTCTGATTCATGCTAATGAGGGAAGTAAGATTTGCATCAAATATTTGGCCATATTAACTACAAGTACCATTCTGATTTGAGTGAAAAAAATATGGTCATAGGGTTACCAAAGATCAAGTGTTCCAAGGGAGTCTGTCAAGGTTGTATCCTAGGAAAACAACCAGAGCATAAATTTGAGAGAGCTAGTCATGAGAGAACCTATGCACCTCTTGAGTTGATCCACAGTGACATTGCTGATCCATTTCCTCATATGTCCATGATTCAAGCCAAATATGCACTGACATTCATAGATGACTTTTCCAGGCATTGTTGGGTTTACTTCCTAAAGCATAAGTATGAAGTTTTTGACCTCTTCAAAGTCTTTAAGGCCTTGGTTGAAAACCAGTATGGGATGAGACTCAAGATCCTCAGATTTGACAATGGTGGTGAGTATGTCAAGTCTAAGTTCATTCATTATTGTAAAGATGCAGGTATTCAGATGTAGCATTCGATCCCTTACACACCACAGGAAAATTGTGTTGCTGAGAGAAAGAACAGGTCACTGAAGGAGATGGCAACCTGTATGATGGAGGTTAAGACTTTGCCACCAACTTTATGGGCCGAGGCTATAAACTGTGCATCCTACATCTAGAATAGGGTGCCTCATAATCATCTTGATGGTATGACTCCTTTCAAAGCTTGGAGTGGGCACAAGCTAGATGTGACCCATTTCAGGATTTTTGGCTCAAAGGTTTGGGCTAGAATTCCAACTGAAAAGAGAAAGGATTTGCAGCCCCAAAGACAAGAGTGCATATTTGTTGGGTATTCTGAATATTCAAAAGGGTACAACCTGATCAACTTGAGCACTAACAAATATTTCATTGAAGGAAGTGTTCGGTTCCAAGAAGAGCCTTTAGTAGCAGTTGAAGTTGGAGAGTCTTCTTCACCACTAGATCCATTGATTGTAAGTGGAGAGATGAATGAGTTTGCTGATTCTGATATGTCTTATAATGATGATTTGATTGTAGATATTGATAGTCCTACAATAAAAAAATGGGCAGAAAAGACCATTCATGCAGTTGGGGAACTAGCTGAAAATCCTAGTGACACTAGGAGGACTAGATCTCAATTTGAGAGTGCCATGTGTATGAAAGATCCCTTATTTGTTGAGAAGTGATATTTGATGGTTGAATCAGATTCACAGACATATGAATATGCAGAACATGATCCAATATGGAAAACAACCATGAAAGAAGAATTCAGCTCGCTCCAGAAGAACAACACTTGGGAATTGGTTGATCTTCCCCCAGGGAGGAAGCTAGTTCAATGTAAGTGGGTTTTCAAAACTAAGTTTGCTGCTGATGGTTCACCTTTAAAATATAAGGCAGGATTGGTATCCAAGGGCTACTCACAAGTACATTGTATTGACTACAATGAAACCTTTGCATTAGTGGCAAAGATGGACTCCATAAGGCTAGCTTTAGCCATTGCAGCTTCGAAGCAGTGGGAGGTACATCACATGGATGTGAAGTGTGCTTTCCTAAATGGAGATCTCACTAAAGGGATTTATATGCAGCAACCTCAAGGGTTTGTATCTAATCCATATTTGGTGTGCAGGCTAAAGAAATCATTGTATGGGCTCAAGCAAGCCCCCACGGCTTGGTATGCCAAGATTGATGGCTTTCTGCAGTCGTTGAGTTTTGTTCGATGCAAGTCTGATCCTAATGTTTATTTGAAACTGATTCATGGTTCTTTGATGATTTTTCTTGTATTTGGATGACCTTCTGATTACAGGAAGTTCAAAGAAAGAGATTGCGTCCTTGAAGGATGCAATGAACCATGCATTTTCTATGGCTGATTTTGAATTATTGAGCCAATTCTTGGGTCTCGAAATTGATCAATCCCAACATGGAATCAAAGTACATGATTCCAAGTATGCCTTATATTTTCTGAAGAAGTTCAACATGAAAGATTGCAAGCCAAGCAAGACTCCCTTCCTTTCAGGATTTAAGCTTGAAGAAGCAGGTTCTTCTCCTATGGTAAATAATACACTGTATAGGCAGTTGATTGGGTGTTTGATTTACCTTACACACACTTGACCTGATCTATATTATGTATTTAGTGTGTCTTCAAGATACATGGATCAGCCTCATGAGATCCACTGGATAGAATCCAAAAGGATCCTTAACTTTGTTCAAGGAACAAGAAGTCATGGGATCTTCTACAAAGCTAAATCTGATATTGATTTGATTGGGTTTACTAACAGTGATTGGGCAGGTGACAACAAAAATAAAAAGTCAACATCAAGATATGTTTCCATGCTTGTAGAAGGACCAATCAACTGGTCAAGAAAGAAGCAGAGTACCATAGCACTCTCATCTACAGAAGCAGCATATAGAGGAGTTGTAAATGCAACAACTCAATGTTTATGGTTGCAGGGAATACTTGGAGAATGTGGCTTCGAATCATATTTTCCAACTATTATCTATTGTGATAATAAAAGAACCATTCGAATCTGCAATGTTCCAATTTAGAGATAGTGAACCAAACACGTTGAGATCCATATGCACTACATCAGACAGCTTGTGCGTGATGGAACCATTCATCTACTCTTCTGTGAATCTTTAGAACAAGTAGCACACATCTTCACCAAAGTTTTTTGTGACAAGACATTCAAGAATCTCAAATCACCATTGGCGATCACTGATCATGCTGTGAAGCATGATTGATGACAAGATTTTCAAATTTTGTTTTACTTTCCATGTTTAAGGGAGGATTTTCCCACTGGGTTTTTGCCTCTTTCCTTGGTTGAATGGACAAGTTGTATGTAAAGGGTGACTAAGGCTTGTTGCTAGGCCCTATAGTTTTCTAATATTTACTCATAAATTCAGGCTTAAGGGGGGGTGTTATAATAATCAACCCATAGTTACCTACCTTAGACATTAATTAATTCATTTTTGTCTTATTACCTAGTCTCCTATATTCCACTATATGCTAGTTTCCTTCTACATGTCATAGAAGTCAACGCTTGCTAAAACTGAGTCATGGAGTGCTTGGGAAACCTCTTGGAAACCATATTTAGCATGTCTACTTTATTCCAGATTCTCCAAAGCACATATCTTCTTTTTCTGTAAAGATGCCTGTTTTATTGAGAATTAAGGCAAAAGGGAAAGCAAGACTAGGTGTAGTTGACTTGTTTTTTTCCCGCATCATCCTCCATCCTTTTCTCCTAATAAAATCATGTATGAGTTGTCTTTCCATCCCTTATTATCTTTCCTGCTTTATGCACCTGTGGGGGATTTGACTAGATTTAGTAAGCCTACTTTTTTACTATTTCGAATGGAATCCTTATGCATTTGAATCTTTCATGTAATTATATATTGCAGTAGTCTATTACTTCACAAAGTTTGCTATTGTACACTTATTCAATACAAATTAGTGTTATGCTCCAATTTCGGTCTCCTTTGATGTTAATTTTTGCATGTTGATTAGAAATTTTGTGAGTGTAATTGCTCTATCACGTGGGTTGAATTTCCACAATCCAGACCAAGGAGATTGGTAGAATTGATTTAGAGCATGGTTTATTCAGTGATGTGTTGTATCTACCATACCTTGCAGAAAATTTGCTGTCAACATATCAAATGACGCATACAAGAGAGGTGAAGAGAGTGATCTTCACTCCAAACATGCTATAGATTGTAGAAATATCATCAAACCAAGTCATTGCAATTGGGTATGTAGACCACCATGAGAGGATGTACAATTTTTCAAATTTCCTCCCCACTTCTGATGACTAATATATTCTCTCACATGCCAGTGATATTTCCAAGCTATGGCATGAGAGGTTTGGTCACATGAACTACAAGTACCTCCAAGAACTACACAGAGATGAGATCATGGAAGGACTTCCACAAATCAAATCATCAAATGGGGCATGCATTGGATGTATAGTTGGGAAGCATCCAAAGTGAAGCTATGCGAAGGGGATGGCAAGGAGAGCCACACAACCACTTGGGTTGGTAAATTCAGATATGATAGGTCCTATTCCCACTCCATCATATAGTGGATCAAGGTATGTACTTACATTTATCGATGATTACTCAAGATTTTGCTAGGTGTACTTCCTCAAATTAAAGTCCGAAGTTTTTGAAGAATTGAAGATCTGGAAGGAATTGGTAGAAAATCAGAGTGGGAATAAGATTAAGATCCTTAGGACTGATAATGGGAAGGACTATGTGAACAAGAACCTACATAACCTTTGTGAGGAGTGTGGCAGCCAAATACAATTCAACTCCTTTAACACCACAGCAAAATGGTGTGGCAGAGAGGAAGAATAGATCTCTCAAGGAGATGACCATTTTCATGATTGAAGCAAGGGTTCTAAGTCCCAATATATGGGATGAGGCCATTAATTGTACTGCATACATACAAAATAGATCCTTCCAAAAATCAGTAAAAGGAAATACTCCCTATGAGACATGGTTTAGACATAAACCAAATGTCTCAAATTTCAGGATTTTTGGAATTAGAGCATGGGCTCAAATCTATTCTAAAAAGAGGAAGGACTTGCATCCACAACGCAAGGAGTGCATCATCGTTGGGTATGGCGAGGATACAAAAGGTTACAAACTCTTTGACACTTCCACACTCAAGATATTTGTTGAAAGAAGTGTGAAATTTGAAGAAGAACCAATACCATATTTTGAGCTTGCACCGGGGAATGATCTTCGCCTCAACCATTCAATGATGTAAGTGATGATTCGTGCTCTGATTTTTCTGATATGTCTGATAAAAATATTGATGAAGATGATATTTCTATATATTATTCACCATCAAGGCCTAAGTGGGATGAAAAAATCCTACAAGATGCAAGGAAATTGGTTGGCAATCCCCAAGAGCCTAGGAAGACTAGATCTCAAATTAGTAATTCTTCTTTGCAAGTGATAGTGCTCTTGCTGAGCACTGTTATATGATCATTGTATATGATCCACAGACATATCAGAAATCTTGTAATGTACCAATATGGAAAACAACAATGGAATAAGAGTTATGTTCTCTTTAAGAGAATGAGACATGGGAATTGGTTCCCCTTCCTCCCAAGAGGAAGCTTATTCAATGCAAGTAGATCTTCCAAACCAAAATTGCTACTGATGGTTCAAATGTTAAATAAAAAGAAATATTGGTTGCTAAGGGCTACTCTCAAGTAGATGGTGTGGATTATACCGAGACCTTTTGCACCGGTTGTAAAGATGGACTCCATAAGATGTTGAAATATTGTAACTTCGAAGAATATTCTATATGTATCTTTTTGTGGTCCTCGATGGTCCTATTGGGAGATCCACTTGCATTACTTTGTATCCCAATGCTTGTAATCGAAAGAACTAATAAGAGCCATGAGGTAGTCCCCTCTAATTGTAAAGGTGGGTCATTACCACCCTAGTTTGGTTACTTGAGCCTACATGTGTAACTCAAGCCTACATTATTAACTCGAGCCTACATGTTAGAATCAATAATTAAAGTGAACGGATGAAAATAAATAGAGGTGTAGCGCTCCTCATTTGGAGCACACACTCTCACTTGTGTAGCGCATTAGTGGAGAGAGAGAAGTAGCTCGAAAAGGAGGAGGATCACGCTTTGATCTCCTTACTGGTTTTATCTTTTATCTTTTTGGGGCATCTATATTGAGGAAGCTTTTGTTGGGTTTTTCCCTTTAGGGTTTTCCCAGGATAAATCTTTGTGTTCCTTTTGTATGGTTATGCTTGTCTATCTTTCAGTGATCCTGTTTATATTTTTTGTGATGAAAATGAAATGAAATACTGATGTCTTAGCTAAGCATATGAAAAGTTAACATGGTATCAGAGCCACTCTGAAAAGAAGACATTGTACATCTATAGAAGCTATGGATTCTTACTTTTTGGTTCTCTCTCCACAATCAATCAGCAAAAGAAGGTTAGGCTGACTCTCCATTGAAGGGCACATCTTTCTGTCAAAGCGGAATTCAATTCCGAGCATTTTCAGTTTTTGGTGAGGGAAATTAGGGCTTCTTGTAGAAGAAATTTTTTTGTGTGAGCCTAGAATAAGATTTATCTCCTCATCAAAATTGAATTTTAGAGACCTGGATCAATATTTTTGGTTGGGTGAAACTCCGGGAAAGTCAACCCTAGTTTGACCTTGAGCTAGAAAAACCCTAAATACTAAAACTGCTAAGTTTTGGTACATTCACTATATACCGCTATTGGTGAATTTTCAAGAGCTGAAACTTGTAAAGGCTGAAGATAAAATAATTATGTACACTGTGTCCAAAATTCAGCCTCAGATTTGCTATATTCTGGGAGATATGATCCCTCCAAGTCAGGGTTCCAGCCTCTTCCAGAATACATCCCTAAACAGGACACCTGGGGAGAATTGCTATAGATTGGGATACCAACGTCCAAATTAAATTTATGAAGATGTTATAGAAAGAGAACGGATTTTAATTTATATGGTCCAAATATTAGACTTAGAAGATGAACCAATGACACGTGGCATGCCGTACAACCTCGTTGTTCTGAACAGTTCTGTAACAGGTCACCTTGGGAAAATGATCATAAATCCCAATTGGTGAAACCAATTATGATGAAACCTGTGGTTTTGGATCAGGAATATGCGAGGTTACCTCTGTGTGAAACTGCAGACATAGAGGAGTAGTAAATTTAGAGATATCATAGAAACAGCGACAAGAATTTCTGCAAAAGAAATAGGAAAACTAGGGCTTCCTATTACGGGAGCTTCCCTCCACTGTTTTCAGAAAAGGAGTACATTGGACAGCTCCATTTGAAGATATATATATTTCTATCCATTCATATCTGAAATATTCCAATTTTTGAAAGTTATGGTTTCTCTGACAAACCCTAGATCAACCAGCTCTGGAAGTAGGACGGACACTTCTAATCGGTAAGATCTAATATTTTGCTATTTGGATTTGAGGTTCTCATTTCAAAGTGATCTATCACATCAGCTTGATGATAATCTTGGTGAAGTTGACAAATTCCAAGCATGGAAGTATTTGATCTCTCTGAAGAAAATGAATTGGACACCTACATGAGTAGAGAGGTTCCAGTTCTAGAGGGAGATGAGGCTCAAAGCCTTACACAAGAAGAACTTGATCAAGGCCAAGAAGATCATTGTTGATTCAATCATAGATCAATTTGTATAGCAAGTGTATTCCCTAAAGGCATCGAAGATGTTTGATTCCTTGATCAAGCGAATCAGAAGATGGCTTTGAGAAAACAGTTGAAGAATGTGAAGATCTAGAATGCAAAACAATTTGAAGCGGTAAAAGAAGAAGTGAAGAATGTAGAAATGGTGACAGCCACCTTGAATGGTCTCCCAGGATCATAGAATTCATTCATTCATGCGAGGAATGTGTGCCAGAAGGAAGTGATTACTTTCAGTTGACTCTTGGAAGAAGAAGAAGCTCGACTCATAAGAAGAGAATAAGAATATGGGAGCAATTGAAGATCAAGCTCTCACCATTCAAAGAAGATCCCTCAAGTAATGAGGAATGTGAAGAACTCATTCTTGAAGAACCTCTTATCCATATTATCATTTGGATAAGAAATGATGATGTCATGAATGAAGAATATGATGAAGTAGAAGGATCAAGAAAGAGTCTACCCACGAAACGAATAAAAGATAAGTATTCAATTTTCATTGCATGATATTTTTTTGTTATGCATTTGATTATATTTAGTTGATGTGTTATGCATGATAGACTATTTGCATTAATGATAGTATACTACTAATATGCATGTGATGGGTAAGTAGCTATACATGTCTCCATTGCTACTTATCTAGAATGAAACCTCTTTGCTGACATATTGGATCAGTGCACAATCTCAATGATGTCATGGTAGAGATGGAAGGCATCTACAAAGTTTCCGTGAGATATGGATGAATGTTTTATTGGCTAAATAGTTGCATGATGCATAAGAATTTTTCGTTATGCATATGTTTTATGAAATAGTTCTACCCATGCAATTCATGCATTTGAATTGTAGGAAAGGTTGTGTACAACCTCCTACAAGAAAACAAGGATGAGACTTGTTCCAAAGAACAAGTGATGACAATTCAAGATTCACTCCAATAAACATGAATCTGAAGCTCCTAGGTTCAGAGACACCATGATGAAAGAAAGATCTTCAGAGAGCGATAGATCCACCTCCAAGGATGAAAACCACCATGGGTACAAGAGATAACTCAAGATAAAGAAAAGAATGCTATGAAAGAACCTATGATCAAAGAGTAACAACTGATCATGAGGAATGATGTATTCGATATGGTGTCGAGACATAAAGGGAAGTACGTAGCATCTTCCATATGGATCTACAAGAACAAGTGTACAAAGCAAGGTTTGTTATTTTCCTCAGAAAGAATAGACTATGACATGACATACTCTATTGACAAGTATATATCAAGCATAGAACCACCTGTATAGAATGAATAAGGAAGATGATACTCCACTTCAGGGGGAGTGACTATAGAAGATATCTGAGTTCGACACGGTACAACATGATGGACAACTTCCTGATGGATCAAGACTTTACCAAGAGTAAAGTGGGTTCCAACCTTCAAGGTTGAATGCAGAAGACTAGGATATGTTAATGATCTGACAAGACGAACTCATGGAAGATGTTATGATGAAAGAATACTAGAATGATGTTTGGGATATAGTACTCAAACCAGAAAACAAGAATGTGGTATCTTCCAAATGGATTTGCAAGATAAATTATGTCGCTGATAGAAGTAAGAAAAGACTTGTGGCTAGAGGGAATTAATTCTAAAGAGACACTTACTCCAGGAAGCAAGGTACATGATGAAGTAAAGACAAGCCTTCCTTAATGGTATGATTGAGGAATATTTTTACATCAAACAGTCACAAAGATTTGAAGTTGAAGAGAGATGGAATCATATATGCAAGTTGAAGAAGGCCCTCTATGGCCTGACGCAAGCTTCGAGAGCTTGGTATGGAAGAATAGATAGTTTCCTATCGAACATGGGCTTTACTAAGAGTAAAAGCTAATCCTAACCTTTACCTCAAGGTTGGAGAAGATGAACCTATCATCTTGTTATTATATGTGGATGACTTATTCTTGACAGGGAATGAGAAACAGATTGTGGAAAGCAAGAAGAAACTAGCAGAAGAATTTGAAATGAAAGACCTTGGGTTAATACATTATTTCCTAGGTCTGGAAGTATGGAAAAGTTCATGAGGAATCTTTCTCAACCAAGAAAAGTATGCAGTAGAGATTTCAAGAGATTCAATATGTTGGAATGCAAAGCCATGGCCACACCCATGGAATCCAACCTGAATCTGTTAGCTAATGACTCATCAGAGTTAGTGGATGTGACTCACTACCGACAGATCATTGGGTCATTGATGTACTTAACAAATACCATACCATACATTTGTTTTGTTGTGAACACCTTAAGTCAATATCTTGTTCAACCAAGATGGGTTCACCTAGTAGCTACAAAACATGTGATGAGATATTTGAAAGGGACTATAGACTTTGGTTTATACTATTATGGTAGCCATGAGTATAGATTGTATGGATACACAGATGCAGATTGGGCTAGAAGTATCTCAGACCGGAAAAGAACATTAGGTAGATGCTTTTGTTTGGTGTCTACTATGAGTTCATGGTTTAGCAAGAAACGGTCCAGTGTTTCTCTTAGCATGGCTGAAGTAGAATACATAGTAGATTGCTCTACTAAGTTGTGAAGTCATATGGATTCGGAAGCTAATATCAGGTCTCTTTGACCTGAAGATGGATACTACAATGATTCTATGTGATAACCAGAGTTGTGATGATAGAGAACTTTGTGTTTCATCGTAACACAAAGAAATCTGGTATTTCTACATACGAGATAAGATGCAGATGATGATGTTTCAGTATTTACATATTGTAGATGCAGATGATGGTGATTCAGTATTTCTATACTCAATATAGAGATGATGATGTTTCAGTATTCCCATACTAAAGATATAGATGATGATGCTTTCAGTATTCACATACTGGATATATAGATGGTGATAGTTCAGTATTCACATACTGAAGATGTAGATGATGATGGTTTGGATGATGATGTATTGACGAAGCCTCTGTCTCAAGTAAATTTTGAACACTTTCGATACAAGATTGGTGTTGTTTGGAAAGAACTTCCTTGAAAGGGGGAGTAGTGATGTTGCAGTGGGATTGTATCATCCCTGGGCACTTGCCCTAAAGTGATCCAGATACCTCAGTCCTCGAGAATGAAGAGGGATTGTATCATCCCAGGACATTTATCCAAAAATGATCCGATGACCTCGGTCCTTGAGAATGAAGAGGGATTGTATCATCCTGGGACATATGTCCAGAATAGATCCGGTGACTTTGGTCCTTGAGAATGTAGTGGGATTGCATCATCCTTAAACTTTGGTTCAGAAAGGTATCTAGAGGCTTCGATCCCCAAGAATGTGGCAGGATTGAATCATCCTTGAACTTTGATTCATAAATATATCCAGAGGCTTCGGTCCCCGAGAATGTGGCAGGATTGCATCATCCTTGAACTTCAATTCAGAAAGGTATCTGAAGGCTTCGGTCCTCGAGAATGTGGTAGGATTGCATCATCCTTGAACTTCAGTTCAGAAAGGTATCTAGAGGCTTCGGTCCCTGAGAATGTGGCACGATTGAATCATCCTTGGACCTAGTCCTAAAGTGATAGGGACTGATTATCCTGTAATCAATCCGATGAATTCGGTTGTCGAGAATTTGGCAGGATTGTATCATCCCTGGACTTAGGTCCAAAAGTGATCCAAATACTTTCGTCTTCATGCTATGGATTGCAGGTTGTTGTTGTTGATGATGATGTACTGATCAAAATATCAGAGTATGATGATGATGTTTTTGTTGTTCGAAAGATCAGAGTATGATGATGGTGTTGTTGTTCGAAAGATCAGAGTATGATGATGATGATGTTTATGTTCGAAAGATCAGAGTATGATGATGATGCTGTTGTTCGAAAGATCAGAGTATGATGATGATGTTACTAATCGAAAGGTAAAAGTGCTGAAGATGATGTTGCTGATCGAAATGTCAAAATGTTGAAGATGATGTTGCTGATAGAAAGGTCAAAGTGCTTAAGATGTTGCTACTGATCGAAAGGTCAAATATGTTGCTGATCGAAGCAGTCAAAGTTGTTGTTGATTGAAGCAGTCAAAATGTTGATGTTGCTAAAGACTAAAGATTGAAGATGAAGACTACATGATGTTGAAAAGCTTCCAATGATTTATAGATGTGTTTCCCTGATGATGTTGATGATGCTCTCTCTCTCTCTCTCCTATTATTGTTGTTGTTGATGTTGTTGTAGAATACCCTTCTCATTAAAAGGGAGTGTTGAAATATTGTAACTTCGAAGAATATTCTATATGTATCTTTTTGTGGTCCTCGATGGTCCTATCGGGATATCCACTTGTATTACTTTGTATCCCGATGCTTCTAATCGGAAGAACTAATAAGAGTCATGAGGTAGTCCCCTCTAATTGTAAAGGTGGGTCATTAGCACCCCAGTGTGGTTACTTGAGCCTACATGTGTAACTCAAGCCTACATGATTAACTCGAGCCTACATGTCAGAATCAATAATTAAAGTGAACGGATGAATATAAATAGAGGTGTAGCGCTCCTCATTTGGAGCACACACTCTCACTTGTGTAGCGCATTAGTGTAGAGAGAGAAGTAGCTAGAGAAGGAGGAAGATCAGGCTTTGATCTCCTTGCTGGTTTTATCTTTTATCTTTTTGGGGCATCTATATTGAGGAAGCTTTTGCTGGGTTTTTCCCTTTAGGGTTTTCCCAGGATAAATCTTTGTGTTCCTTTTGTATGGTTGTGCTTGTCTATATTTCAGTGATCCTGTTTATATGTTTTTTTTATGAAAATGAAATGAAATACTGATGTCTTAGCTAATCATATTAAAAGTTAACATAAGACTAGGTCTAGCAATTGCAGCTAGTAAGGGTTGGCAAGTGCACGACATGGATGTCAAACATGCATTCTTGCATGGTGAGATACAGGAGGAGATCTATATGCATCCATATGAATTTTTTCAATAGGATCCTTCACTTGTTTGCAGGTTGAATAAATCACTATATGGATTCAAGCAAACCCCTAGGGCTTGGTATGCTAAAATGGATGCTTTCTTTCTCTCTATTGGCTTCGTGAGATGAAAATCATATCCTAATGTATATTTGCAGCAACATGATGGTATTTTTTAGGTATTTTTATTTATGTTGATGACTTTCTAATTACAGGGATTTGCACCACTTCAATTGGTTCAATTAAGTCATCTTTACATAATGAATTTTCCATGACCGATTTAGGATTGCTAAGGAAATTTTTGGGTTTGGAAATTGAGCAAAGTGAAAGGGGCGTCATGCTAAGTCAACCACAGTATGCTTCATACGATCTAAGTAAGTTTAACATGGCTGAGTGTAAGGAATCCAATTCTCCCTTTCTTTCTGGCATCAAATAGTTTGAATTTTGCAATTCTCCATTGGTAGATATTACACTCTATAGGAAACTAGTGGGAAGATTGCTCTATCTTACACATACAAGACCAGATCTATCTTATGTTGTAAGTACTGTCACAATACATATGTACCAACCAATTGAGCTCCATTGGAATGTTGCAAAAATAATTCTTCACTATGTCTAGGTTACAAAGAATTTCGGGGTCCACTACTCATCTAGTTCTTCACTCCAACTAGATGGATTTTCTTATTCAGATTGGGCTGCAGATCCCACTAAAAGAATTCAACTTCAGGTTTTGTATTTATTATTTCTGAAGGCCAAATTTTCTGGTCAAGTAAGAAACATCACACCATTTCACTCTCATCAGCAGTGAGTACAGGGAAGAAGTCAATGTAGCTACATAGTGTGTTTGGTTGCAGGAAATTCTTTGAGAATTTTCTGTCACAATTGATTCTCCCACCAACATTTGGGTGGAAAATAAAAGTTACATAAAATATATACTAATCTATTTTAGAGGAAAAAGGCAAATCACATTGAGATCCATGTGCACTACATCCGGGGCTTAGTGCATGCAGGGTGATTTCATTGCAGTATTACCCATCCACCGAGCAGACTACTAACATTTTCAGCAAGAATTTCACAGAGAATACCTTCACTTACCTAAGATATTTTCTTGGGGTGAGTGATAAATGGTGATTTGCTGCTATTTGTTGCAGGTTTAAGCCCCATCTCCATTCTTTTAGGAAGGTATTGTCCCATGTGGTTTTCCTTCTTTTCCTCGGTTTATATGGACAAATAAAATTTATGAATTATGTAATTGAGGTAACTTGAGCCTTTGTTGCCAATGCCTCCTTCATTTTTTTTGTTGCAATAATTTTTTGGATTAAGGGAGGGTGTTAGAATAGTAATCCAACCCCTTAGTACCTTAGTTTAATTCCTTAGTCAATTTTAATGAATTTTGCATTAATACATTATGGTGTTGGACTTAGGGTGCTTACTTGGACCAATAACCAGTCAAATTGGTGCATTCACACCCATATGAGCACTCCGGATCATTAAACCAGCCACATTTTCACCCTCATCATTTCTAGTGCACTCTCATTCATTGAATGTGGACAACTTGGTTGACTAGGAGCGCTAGAGGTGGATTTTTCCCAATTTTGGGTTGATTTGGTGCATTGAATACCGCCTAGAGAATTTCACTCACCCATATTTCCACACCCACACATGAAAAGGTGTAATAATTTCCCCATGTAACCTCATACACATCCACAAAGAAATTCATGGCCATTTGGGCTGATTTGGAGCATGATTGGCCCACCTACGGGGGATTGATGCCAATTTGGCAATTTTCACTTGTACAGTAAAATTGGGATTCCAAAGCTTCACAAAACACTTCTGACGTAATATAAACCTCTTACTAACATGTTTTTATGTTATACAGTCAAACTATAACTTGAATCTGTTCACATTGCATGTGTAAATTGCTTCTTATTTAATGTTTTTTTTGCTGCTTTTGCAGTAAATTCGATTTGTTAGTTTTTATAAGGCTCCTAGATCTTTATTTGGGTCGAATTTATTATATAAGATTCTCTTTTTATCTTTTAAACTCAATCACCTCTCTTTGTTAACTAAGACATAGCGTTATCCATATTACATCGCTCATTGTATTAAGGCATGTGGCGGTGGCACCACTTCTTGTTCATGGAAAACAAGTGTTATGCATTGGGGTAACACACATTTTCCACAAGGAAATTAGTGCGATGGTGGAAAAAGGAATGAAATCACTGTTCCTAACCCAAATTAAACTTCATAACTTGGGGATTTTAGACAAGTTTTGATGTTTGGTTGTCATAATATGATGATGACGAGAAATGTGTGTAACAGAAGCTCATGCAATCTGAAAACTTCTCTAAAGAATAGCTCAGGCACTTGTGAAATAGTAAAGGATGTAGTAATAGAAAAGAAATGATCAAATTTAGTGAGTCTATCGACCACAAAAAATATGAAATCCTTACCAAGAACTTTCGGTAAACCAATGATGAAATCCATGGAAATGCTTTCCCATTTTTGTTTTGGTATAGGACAGGGATGCGAGAGACCAGCTATATGATTGTGCTCTAGTTTGTTTTGTTTTCATGTTGGGAAATCCACATATTTAATAACATCACTCTTCAATCCCTTCCAATAGAATCTTTCTCTCAACATTCTATATGTTTTGAAGAAACCAGGGTGGCCTGCTAATGGAGAATCATGAGCACTCTTCAAAAAAAAATTCTTCAAGATCGAACCAAGGACCACAGAGATTATGTATTTGTATTAGATGATTAAATCCAACACCTTATACATATCATCATGGTTAGTCCCATAAAAAATTTCACAACAAACTTATCCTTGGTATATTCTACTTCTAATATATCTTTCCATTCTTCTGCAACATCCATTAGAAAGATAGAGGGTCTTCTAGATAAGGAATCTAATACCACATTAATCTTGACCTAAATTACATATTTAATGTCAAAATAAAATTCTTGAGCCTTACTCGCCCACTTTTGTTTCCTTTCATTTAGATCATTTTGAGTGAGGAAGTATCTTAGGATATTATGGTCAGTCTTAACCAGAAACTTGTTCCCCACCAAGTATTGTTTAACTTAATCAAAGCATGCATGATGGATAGCATTTATTTGTCATAAATAGAGTAAAAATTCTCATGTGGCTGAAGCTTCCTACTCTCTAAAGATATTGGGTGTTTCCCTTTCTTTTGGACTACTCCAATTCCATCCCCTATTGCATCACACTCCAAGATAAATGGTTTAGAAAAATCAGGTAATGCAAGAATGGTACAACTACTCATTAACTCTTTCATTATTCGGAAAGAATTTTCATCCTCTTCATGCCACTAGAAAGCATATTTCTTTGTCAAATTAGTGAGAGGTGAAGTGAGTTGGGAGAACCCCTTAACAAATTTCGCATAGTAGGTACAAATCCAAATCGATCCCCTCAATTCAGTGATATTTTTGGGACATGGCCATTCAATAAGGGATTTTATTTTCTCCAAGTGCACCTTCATACCATCTTGACCAAAGATGTGCCCAAGATACAAAATTTCTGTCAAACCAAACTCATATTTTGACAACTTAGAAAACAAAGATTGATCATGGAGAATTTTCAATACAACTTCTACATGATGCAAGTGTTAATTCCATGTCTTACCGTAAATAAGAATATCAAGAAAGAAAACTAGAAAAAAATTACAAAGTTGCTTGTGGAGTATATTTTTCATGAATGGTTGAAATGTGTTAGGAGCATTTGTCAAGCCAAAAGGCATGGAAAGGAACTCAAAGTAGTATTTGGTATGTCTTTTTCCCTCATTCGAATTTGATGATAAAAATATAGGTCAATGTTTGAGAAGAACTTTGCTTCATGGAGCTCATACCAAATTGTCCATGCATGGGATATCTATTCTTCACTGTATTCTTGTTCAATTCTCTAAAATGAATGCACATTCTCAAGTTTCCATCCTTTTTCTTCACCATAACAACTGAACAAGCATAATGGATTAAGCTAGGTCTTATGAGACCCAATTCCAAGAGTTATTTAATGGCATTCTCAATCATAATATCTAATCCTTTTGGGGTGTCTATAGCGATTCATTTTTATAGGTTCGTTCCCTATCTCTAATTCAATGACATGCTCCACCTGTCTGTTAGGTATCCTACCTAAAGGAAAGTCTCTAGAAACGTTCCCATACTTACTCAGCAAATGTTATATCTCCTCTGAATGTTTTAAAACCTTTAAGTGAGGCCTGGAAGAGGTGATCAAACATTCAGCATCACATTCAATGTCACCATGCCTCAAGGTAGACCTCATACTGTTAGAGGAAATCACTTGGTCAGGGTAAGTGTGCATTCCTCTCAAGAAGGCGGGGTTCCATTCTGAATTTTTAACTTCATTTCAGGGACTTGATAGTTCATTGTATGCTACCCTATATAATATAACCATTAGACTCCCAAAACCACATTCACTTCATAGAAACTATTAATAACGGTGTAATTTCCTATAACAACTTGAATATCTGGAACCCATTTGACACAGTCCATAGAATTGTTACCTAGGATGATGACCATGAATCCTTCAAAATTTTCAGCATGTATATTTATCGTCTGCACCAAGGCTACATCTATGAATTTATGAGTGGCTCCTCCATCAACTAGAAATGTAACCTTTTGGCCTTGTATAGTACTGTTGTAATCTCACAGATCACATAAGGTTACCAATAATACATAAAATATACACAGATACAAGAGACAAGAACTGATAAGATGAACAGATTATATTATTCTCAATACATCATACAAAGCCAAGAACTGAACTACGTTCTTGTGTGGCTCAACAGCCTAATATATACAGGTTACAAACAGTTACAATCATAACTACCTGTCGGTTCACCGAACCGACACGACTATTAGTTAACAGACTAACTACTGTGTTTACTCAGTCGACCGACGTAGTCGGTCTCTCGACTTAGTCGGCTGATCGACTAAGTCGGTCTTCGTTCAAGTCGACTTATGTCGACTTGCTCCTTCTACATCTTCCCCACAAACAAAACATTTCTTCGTCTCGAAGAAAAGGGGAGGTAAAAAAATAGATTAGAAGTACAAAAATATATGGCAAAGGGAGGCTGCTACTGAGGTGGGCTGTGCAGACGAATAGTTGGTCTCTTCTGCACGCAGACTTCGACTATTGCTGGTGCTGTGATGGCAAGCTGATGTTGAAAGTCGGTCCATGTCTGCAAAGCTTTCTGAATGTCGATGGTCAGAGTAGTAAGATTTGACAGTACCGACATCTTCTCTGCCATTGCCATTTATGCAATATTTTCCATGTTGGGGCCCAGCAGCTGATTGTGTTCTTCCGCAGTCTCAAGGAGTCTCTTCATCGGCAGACAGATGTTGTCGACTTTCTCCAAGTTGGGAAGGGCTTGCTGAACCCACTGGTGTGCCTCACGTTCCAACTGCTGCAGCTTAGTGTTTTCCATCACTATTTGATCTTCGATGGTCTGCCTCAGTTCCGTCTCAGTCGACTTCCTTCTTTCCAAGGCCTGAATGCCTTGTTTGGTCTGCCTCGTCTGACTATAGACCTGCCCATAATGAGTAGGCCAATCTCGGAGTACTTCCTCAGTTACAATGGATTCCTCCATGTGGTCTTGTAGAAGTTTGTGAGCCTCCGAGAATGCTGTGTGCTGAGTCAGGAGCAGTCGGACAGTTTCTGCTTTTTGCCCGGCCTTAGTCTCGTGGAGGTGGGTCTGTATGGTCGACACCAGACCTTCAAACAGCTGATATGCTCGTTCCAGTGGTCGGTCGGTAGCAGCTTCGACAGGTCCTGGGGTAACAGTCTGTACAAGAGACCTACATTTGTCGAGGAACTCGACTTCTTCTGTCTCCTTGTCCTTGAGCTGTTTCCTTAGTCGGGTCGTCCTCCTCTTCAACTCTTTTGCTAGGGTGTTGAGTAGCTGGCCAACCTATGAGTCGGTCAACGAGCTTACATCCCGTAAGCTGATCCTGAGCTGATCGGGTCTAGGAAGAGGTTATGTTGGCTCCTTTGCTTGCTCTGTTGGTTTGTCGGGAGGACCTGCAGAAGTGGAAGGTGGATCAGAGGTCGAAGGGGTTTGTGACGGAGGAGTTGGTTCAGTGGTCGGGGGTTTTTGTGTTTGGGGAGGTGATATGTCCACCTCCGGCTGTGATGATGATGGTGGTCTCGGCTGTGAATCAGGCGGTGGTGGGGGTGGTGGAGATGATGGTTGTGAAGGTGGGGAGGGATGGTGTCCTGATCCTGGTGGTGATGGAGAATGGTGTTGGGGACTGTGGTCGGAAGATATAACGTCTTCTTCCGGTGGGACTTGGTAGTCGGTGAAGGTATGTTCCATGCCTGATACATCGCCCCCGTCATGTATTCTTGTAAATACTGTCGTTTGCTGGGTGTATATCTTGCTGCTAGATTTCAAGGGTGTTGTTGTCTTGATTGTTTGGGCTGACTGGAATATGGCAGGCAGCGTCTGAAAGAATGCTTTGATTTCAGCATCTGTGCTGGCCTTGGCCCTGAGTGCTTCAGGGATAGCTCGTTCAAAGACTTTCGGGGAAATGGCGGCCTGCTGCACTGGTGCTTGCTCCTCAACTATTTTAGTCGGAGATGGAGGGGGAGGAGTCGTTACCAGGTCGACCACATCTTCGGACAGTGGTGTTGTTTTGGCCTTCTTTGGCCGACCTTCGGGTGCTCCTGCTTCGACAAAACGTTGAAACTGGGTTTCAACAGTTACCTTGTTTGCCTGGGCATCCTCGACAATATCGAGTGCTGAGGCTGCCAGTTCGTCTTCGTTGTTGGTGGAGTCAGCAAGGACAAGCTTACTCTTACCTTTTCCCTGCTGACATTTCTGCAGTTTGATGTTCCTTCGGGCAGTGGCTATCTCCTTCGCCAGTTTCTTGAGAATGCTCCGAGACACAGCATATTCAGGGTTGTCTTCCTCGACTTCTCCTGTCGGGGTCTGAGCGGGGTCGACCGTCTGAGTAGCCGGGGGAGCTGTTTGTTGGACTGGTTGTTGTGCTGGTGGTGGTGTCTGGAGTTGCTCGGTCGGAGGGTCCACTACGGGTGCAGTCGGATGTTTTACGATTAAGTGCACCCGACTAGGAGTGCTAGTTGGAGTGTCCTGCGTCACAAAAGTGCTGATATACAGGTGCAGCTCGTAATCTTCCTCCTTCTTCTGGTCGGTCAGAGGTTCGACTATAGAGAAGTCGACCTGTTTTGCAGCCTCCGGGATTTGAATTTTGGTTTTTGTCTGCCTAGACAACTCCCGAAAGATCTGCTCGACTGTGGGATAGTAGTCGAGGTCCCTGGCATTGGAATCCTGAGTGTTTGACGACCATACGGATGTATGGTCGAGCTCCAGCTGGATGTGTGAGTCGGCCGGAAGGTGTCGTCGGATGTTCTGGGGCACCCTCCACCTGGTCGTGCGCAGCTTAAGCTGCTGGAACCAGTTTTCCATAAATACCTTTCCTTGGTTCAATTCATGCACAGTTCCTTTTTGGGAAAAGGGTTTGAACCTGTGCATCTCAAACCTAGTCGGTTCTCAGAAGACAGGACTGCCTTCCGGGCATATATAATACATAGCGATCCAAATGATTAAGCAGGGGAATTTGATAATACCTCCTGTTTCCTGACAGCGCTCGCATATGGTTTTGACCAAGTCTGCGAGGTAGTCGGCCCATCGAAAAATGCGTCCGTTGGTTGTAATTTGGTCGACGACGTCCAGCATTTCCAGCTTGAGGTCACTGCTGCGACCAGCCAAGGTGAGAGTAATGGCGATGATTTTTGCCACAATCTGTGGAGTCCGTGCCTCGATCTGACTGATCATCAGACCCTTGGAGTTCTTTCCCGACGTCGAACCTGTAAAGTGTTCGACTAGTCCTTCCTTGATCCCAATGGGGACTGGGTCACCCTGATTTGATAGACCAGTAAGTCGGGAGATAACATCTCCATTGATGTCGACTAGTCGGTCAAAGTAAAATCTGCCGTTGTGGTAACGACTGATGATGAATTTGACCGCGGCTTCCTTTGTACCAGTGAAGCTGGCCATGAGAGGTGCGTTTGCATAGGCATATATGGTGCTATGCCTAACTTTCTCAGCCTGCGGGGTCATTCGTCGGTCTTCAAACACCCATTCTTGAATCTCCGTCCATAGCTTTTGAAATGGACCCTCCTGGACTTTGGCGTTTTGGATTCGCTTTAGTCGCTGGAGTAAGGGTGAGTCTGCTGCCTGAATTTCTTGAGCCTTAGCCGAAGCTTTGGTGCGCTTGGGTGCCATGGTTTCTGACTGAACAGACTGGTCGGAAGTCTTACAGGGTTCACAGATTTCAGTCGACTGGGAGTTCGAATGCTCAGTGGGGGCGTGGTGTGGTAAATGAACTGTGGGGTGTCCATTATTTATAGGCGCGGGTGGGGTGGAGTGTCGAACTGGGTGAATTAATGGTGGACTTGACAGGCCAACTGCAACACTCGAGTGCAATTTCGTGAATCTGGGGCGGGGCTCGAGGCCATTAATGCGGGATGGGACGCTCCAGGTCGGCGGTCGGTGTTGGTGGTGAGAACGGTCGACATGGTCAGTCGATGAAGATGGTCGATGGAAATGAAGTCGGTTGTCGAATGGGTTAGTGGCTGTCATGATGGTGGTTTCTGAGTGTACGGTTTTTGATTTTTTGGAATTTTTTGTATCTTTTTATAAGTTTTTGGTGTCAGTTAAGACCGTTATATGATTTTTTTTTTTCAATTTTTGTATCGTTTAAGTCGGGCTCCATTAACAAGTTTCCGAAATACCAAGCCCTGTAATGTTTTTAGTCGGACCGACCTATTGGGATGTATTTCTTCGACAACATAAGGTCCCATCCATTCTGTGTGAAGTTTCTTAGGCTTGCCTTTGACTCGACTGTTATACAGTAGGGCGAGGTCACCGACTGACAGATTTTTGTTTCTGATATTACGGTCGTGCCAAGCTTTCTGCTGTTGTTTTTGTATTTCTTGGTGCTGGATGGCCATAAGTCTATGTTCTTCCAATTTATTAAGTTGAAGTAACCTAGCCTTCCTGGCTTGTTCGACATTGACATGTAGTATCTGTGCAATGATAGGTGCCTATTTTCTGAAGTGCAGAGGTACGACTGCTTCTTGGCCATATACCAATCGAAATGGGGTTTGATCAGTCGACCGTTTGTAGGCTGTCCTGTATGCCCATAAAACTGCAGGAATCTTCTCATCCCAGTCATCTTTGTCAGCACTGCATATTTTAGTCAGTCCCTTTGTCAGTGTTTTATTGAAAGCTTCAATTGCACCATTCAACTCAGGGTGGTATGCTGTACTACGTCGGTGGTCGATGTGAAACTTGTCGGTTAGATTTTTGATAGTTTTGTTAACAAAGTGTGATCCTTGGTCGTTGATCAGAGTGAGTGGACATCCAAATCGAGTAATAATATTTTCATAAATGAACTTAGCAGCTACTTCACTTGAACAGGTCTCGACAGGTTCTGCTTCTGCCCATTTAGTAACATATTCGACTGCAGTGATAATATACCGTGCACCTGAACGTCGGGCTGGGACAGGGAATGGTCCTATGAAATATATAGCCCAGATTTCAAATGTAAGACTAGGGTTTACAGAGATCAGGGGCATTTCTGTACTCGGCAGTGGTCGACCAAGTCATTGGCATCTGTCACATCGACTAACAAATGTTTTACAATCCTTATGAAGCGTCGGCCACCATAATCCAGACTGTTGAATTTTCTTAGCAGTTGTGTCGGCCTGAAAGTGTCCTCCTGCTGGTCCGTAGTGTGCTTCGTGCATGATTTTCTCTCGTTCATGGGCAAGTACACATCTTCTAAGAACATCGTCTAACCCCATTTTGTATAGAAATCCGTTGATGAGGCTGTAGGGGGCAGCCTTCATAGCTAGGATTTGCTTCTTTTTAGTGTTCAGACCTTCTGGTGCCTGACCTGTTTCTAGGAACTGAGCAATTTCCTCCAGTTCTTCTGGTACTGCTTCTATACGAAATAGATGTGCATCTGGTAGGTCGTCGTCGATTCCAGTCGGTTCCTCTCCTGTGTCGATTCGGGATAGGTGGTCGGGTCCGACATTTAACTTCCCTGGTCAGACAACTACTTCGAATTCAAATTCTTGAAACAGTAAGAGCCATCGACAGATTCTACCATGGTGAAGGGGTTTGTTTACAAGGTACTTCAAAGCTTGATGGTCAGTGTAAAATATGAAGGGGTTAGCTAATAGGTAGTGTCGATATTTCTGAAGTGCAAAGACCATTCCTAGGGCTTCCCGTTCGGTGGTCGAATAGTTCCTTTCAGCCTTATTTAGTTTTCGACTGCTGTAAACTATAGGGTAGTCCATTCCATCGTCTCCTGGTTGAGTCAGGATAGCTCCAATTGCTATGCCGGATGCATCGATATGTACATGGAATTTGATCGACCAATTTGGAAATCTAAGTATGGGGGCTTCGACCAGTTTTTGCTTCAGTTTGTCGAAGGAGATTTGGCATTCCTCTGTCCATTTAAATTCTATATCATCCTTGAGTAGTTCTTCTAGGGGGTAGGTCATGTCTGAGTAATGTCGGATA
>LPNX011113034.1:182788-202434 GCA_001517045.1 Pseudotsuga menziesii
CGGACAGCAGGTTTAGTGTCGATTTTCATCTCTCCCATTTCTTGAACTAATCCTTTCAAATCTTTGTAATCTCTTGCAAAGACATCTTGGAATTCCCTAAGCAAGTTCACTATTTCGGCAGTTTGTTGCTCATTCCAATAATCACCAATCTTGGCTAATTTTGGTCGGTCGTCATTTGAAATGTCGACCTCTTTGGTTTTTTACTTTGGAATCTAACCATTCTGGGGCCTTAGCTTCATTGATTGGTCGACTTCCTTCCTGGAACTGTGAAAATGTAGCAGGGAAGTCGGCTGCAGTCATTCAGTCGAGGTCAGGTTTTTCGGTAGTCGCGACCCTAAGCACAGAGTGGATCGGTTTTGTTGTTTCAGCATGGTTGGATTTCCATCTGAAGCTTTTACCTTCGGTGTGTTCATTCTCCAATTGTAGTCAGGTCGACTCGAATTTTGATCCTATGTGAAGACTATTACAGTGCTTGACCAGTCGAGGGTCTTTGTCAAGGAATGTTTCAGTCGGTTGAATGAACTGTTTAATTTGGTGTGCTGGCTCGACTAATTGTTGATCTTCAGGGATAAAGTTGAAGGTTTGGATGAAATTTTCTTTGAGGTCATTCCAGAAAAGTGTTTCGCCTTTTGCTTCCTCCATTTTATACCATTTGCTAGGTAAGTCGTCTAGGGTTGAGGGAAACAAGTGTGGCCAGGCTCTCTCATCCTTATGTCCTAGGCTTCTCCATTCTTTTTCACAAGTTTGGATGTGTGCTTGTGGATTCTGGCCTTGAGTAAAGATGGGAATCTGTGCTTGTGGGGTGAGCTTCTTGCCACCAAACCTTTCAACAAAATAAGTTGCAGCACTAGTCCAGGTCTGCAGTTTTGTTTGATGGGTATCCCACCATCTAGCTGCTTGACCGGTGAAGGTTTCTACTAAGCTCTGTAGTCGGCCATGTTCTCCAATGTTCTTAGACACTTGTTCAACATGCATGACTAGGGATTCCCTCTCCTTATACCTTGTTTGTGTCCTGATTGTTTCGTTGGTCGGTTGTAAGGTAGGGTGTTCTCTTATTTTTCTCTCAAAAATCTTGGGGATAATTGAGACTAGAAAGCACTGTTGGGTGGGTTTTTTCTGTACTGTTTGGATAGTCCAGCACCCTCTGGCTTGTGTTTCATAGTTTTCCATTTCCCACTCATAGAGTTCAGCATCTGAATTGTAACCAACTGAGTCGGGGTTTCCTAGGTAAAGCTCCCCTTGGGCGTTTGGTTTTGTGTAGTCAGTATTGTTTTGGATCTGATAAAGTTGTCGGATATCGACTTCCTCATCGATTGGTTCAACCCAAGGTTGGCCTTGGGAGGGGTTAATAGGTACTATGACCTTTTGACCATTTCCTTTAAGTTTAATACGTTCTTTATCTAGAGAGATAGAGGCTTTCATCTTTCTACCCCAAGGTCGACCTACAAGGGTTGGGAAGGAGCTAGATCCTTCCTTTTGGGTCAATAATTTTGAAATCAACCTTAGTCGATATGCCCTTAATGGTCGTGTCTACATTTTTCCAAACCCCAATGGGTTCAATAAGGACCTGGTCGGCTAGTTTTAGATAAATTCCTGATTCATAGAGTCTAGGTCGTCCCATCCTTTCCCAGGTATCCCGGGTCATTATATTTACCTGAGACCCAAAATCAAGCACCACTTGTCGGACATGGAACCCTTCAATTTCCAGGTCGACAAGAGGATCGACATCATTTTTGTATTTTTGATTTAAACTACAGATGTTCTTCGTTTGTTTCTCAGAGTTAGTGTTTTGGATTTGATGCAATAAATCAATGAACTGACCGACAGATTTATCTGTTTGAATGAGACGGGTTAGATGCTGTGTCGAGTCGTGTCGACTATGACTAATGTCTTCGTGCTGTGCAAGTTTTGTAAATATGTTTGTGGCTTCGTGATATGTGTGTTGTTCCTTGCAAGGGTCAGGGTATGTGTTTGTGTGTGTGATCTTACTAATCTGGGGATTGTCAGGCCCGGTTTTAGTGCCCTGTCGAGTGATGATGTGCAAATTCTTAGTAGTTATGACATCATTCTTCTGGACACAAGACAAGACATTAACATTCTTTTTATTGCTAATTTTTTCCAACATTGTAGGGAAATCCTCCAAGGAGTGATCACCTACACCACAATGTGTACAAAATTTCAGATCAGTTCTGTCCTTGTATGGACAGTCTGCGCATCTGTGCCCTTCTTTGTAACAAATAAAGCATTGGGTAGGTCGACGACTTCGTATTTCTCGACTCCCAACGAATCGACCTGTTCTTCCAAACCATGGTCGTCGATTGTCATTTCGACAGTCGTAGCGTCGGCCATCATTTCGTTGCCCATTCTGATTATTGTTATTGTTCTGCTCTGTATTCTGTGCTACAGCATTGGTCTGGTAGACGGCCTGGTATTTTTGTCTATTTTTGAGGTTAAGATGGCAGTCGGCCTTGTTGTGATTTGCAGTTTCGCATATAGCACACCAGGAAGCTTTGCCATTCTTCATATTGTAAGGACAGTCGGCGGTGGAATGGTCTCCTCGTTCCTGGCAGATGTCGCAAAACGCCTTTGTCTGTACAAAACGGACATCTTGTCAACTGAATTGCTGTCGACAGTTATCTTTTGTATGTCCGGCTGTTGAACAGCTAGTACACCAGATGTCTTGGTTCTTAAGTGTGAGCTCCTTCAAGGACTTCTGCATATTCTCCAGCTGTTCTTCCAAGCAGGTGATCGGTCGGGCAGGCAGGTATGTCTTCATCCATCTCGACCTGCAAAGCTTTTGTCAACGCATCTTCGTATGACTTGAAGGTCTCCAGAATGATGTGTCGGTGAACTTTCTGTGAAAGTCCTGCAAGGAACCATTGAATGAGTAATTGTTCGTCGATGACATAGTCCACCTGACTCAATAGATCCTTCCATATTTTATCGTAGTCGCGGACAGTTTCTCCTGGCTTCTGTTGGGTCATCTTCAGCTTCTTGGCTGCCAGGTGTTTAGCATCTGGAGTCTTGAAGAATGATAGGAATTGCGTCTTTATCTTTGATTTTGTTGCTCGAGGTTGCCTTTCGGTAAATGTCATATACCATGTGAGAGCTCTTTTCCGAAGGGCTCCTGCGAACTGGGCTATCTGTCGGTCTTCTTCTATTACTTTGTTAGCCTCCCATATCGACTCGCAGACAAACCAGTGTCGTCTGGGGTCTTCGTCACCCTCATAAAGGGGAATCTGAGCAGATCCGTGACCCATGTCGGAGTCACTGTCACTACTCTCTGATGATGTCGAAGTTGGGGGTGGAGGTGGAGGTGGGGGAGGAGGTGTTGTAAGGGGTGGGTTTGTTGAATCAGACGAATCTGTCGGGGTGACGATGGGGTTTTGGTCGACGGAACTTGTGCTCCCGTTGGGTGTCGACTCTTTCTCGTCGAAGAGCGGATTGTTGATAATTTGTCTTCTTAATGACCCACTGTCACTTTGCGTGCTCAAGTCTGACTCTTGTGTATCTTCTGAAGTTGTGTGTGGCAGGGGGGGTGCTCCTTCATGTGTCGGAAGGAGCAAGTGGATACTTCGAAAGGAAGGTGCCGTTTGAAAGGTCACCCAGTTACCTTCGATCGGTCGACGTATTACAAGATGTCGAACCGGGTATGGTTCATCGCCTAGTCGGCTCCAGAGTGTAATGTCACCAGCTCTTAGTCGAAGGTCATCTTCAATAATAGTTTGTATTCTGGTACGCGGACTTACTTTGGAAAGGGTTACTCCTTCGTCGGGAACAATTAGTTGGAGAGCTTCCGGCTGCTCTATCCACATTTCATCATCTGCAGGGGACGCCTCGTCTTCTTCTTCTCCTTCTCTGCGTCGGTCATGACCCGACTCTGGCGGTACTTCATCATGGTCGGTCTCCCTAGGGTTTTGCTGCAGCTCTGCGGCCCTTTCTCGTCTGGCTTCCCTTTTCTTCTGTCTTTCACCCCTTTCGATTCTCTTAATGTCCGACATACTGTAGTACAATACTATGCCTTCAGTTCCTCTTCGGTCTATTATGCATTACTGGTGATGACGGCTCTGGTCGACTAGGATCCACTATGCTCTAGGTCCGACACACGACCAGCTACCTCCCCATAGCCTACCCGATGCTTTTTAGAAAGCCCGGATGGTGTCTACTTACTCAGGAAGTATTCCCACTCCCTTTCGGCAATGAATTTTTCCCACTGCTTCTGCTTCTCCGCCCAGTTAGTGTTTAAGGGTGGTTCACGTAATAGAGGTTGAGGTTCAACGTTGTGCCCTGCTCCTTTCTCTATTACAAACTTGAACAGTAAAGCCGGTAAGGAACACAAGAATTGATCGGTAAGTTCTGTGAAAAAATTCTGTCGAATAGTTTCCACAGAAGTCCTGTCTTCGACTGCTTGTTCCTCACAGAAGTCGTCGGCTATCTTTTCGAACCACTCCGAGAGATTTGTACGTCCTCCTCGGATCAGTTTCTGGAGTAACTGTGCTTCGTTAGTCTTGTCCAGTTTTCTCATCCAAAAGCTGCTTCAGTAGATGTGGCACGGATTCGACAAATTTTTCGTGAGTTTCAGTGAAAAATCTGGCTTTTGCTTCTGTGACTGTCAATCTGTTCCTTCTTGCGTAATTTTGTAGATAGTTAGCAATTTTTCGCTCCCACCAATCCTTGATCTCCTGCTCTGGTATCATATGTGAGCATATAATCCAGTTATGTACTACCGGCAACGGAACCAATGTTGTAATCTCACAGATCACATAAGGTTACCAATAATACATAAAATATACACAGATACAAGAGACAAGAACTGATAAGATGAATAGATTATATTATTCTCAATACATCATACAAAGCCAAGAACTGAACTACGTTCTTGTGTGGCTCAACAGCCTAATATATACAGGTTACAAACAGTTACAATCATAACTACCTGTCGGTTCACCAAACCGACACGACTATTAGTTAACAGACTAACTACTGTGTTTACTTAGCCGACCGACGTAGTCGGCTGATCGACTAAGTCGGTCTTCGTTCAAGTCGACTTATGTCGACTTGCTCCTTCTACAAGTACTCTTGAATCTAAGGGTGTGAAATCAAGGCATACTTGAGAGTATTGAATTTTTTTTGTTTCTCAGGAGAGGGATACTCTTCTTCTCTTGTATCATACACCTCTTCTTGGCATGCAATTTTTACTTCTTTCTCCAACTCCTCTTCATCATCTAAAGAGAAGCCTTCAATATAGTGTGCATTCCCCTTAGCACACCTATGTCCAAGAACCCAATGCTACTTCCATGTGAAGCACAATTTCTTCCTCTTGAGTTCTTCTTTCTTGGTCCCTCATTATTCTTTTTAACAAAAGAGTCCCTTTTATATGGTTTCCTCCATTCTTTGAATTTGGAAGGAAAATTAATCTTAGCGAGGTACCTAGTCCTTGGAATCACATTCTATAGATCTCTTGTCAAGTTTATGGAATCCTTTAAAGTAGTTGGCTTATGGGATTTTACCATCTCTTTCAAAAGTTCTACCAACACCTCGGTGTATAGTAGAACCAATTGATCCATATACATATAAAAAACCATCACTATGAGATTTTGAAATTCCAACATATAGGATTCATGGGTCCCAGTTTACTTCAATTGTGCTAATTCTTTGAAACTAAGTTCAGGGTATTTCCTATTGAATCTCTCCACTACTGCCCTAGAAAAATATTCATAGGATGAAATATGATCATGTACCAAGGTATTAATACCATGGAAACACCAATGATTGGCTTCTCCCTCAATATGTAGAATGGCCATTTTTAATGCATCCTCTTCAACCATAGGATTCAACTGGAAATGTGCATCTAGTTTTTGTATCCAATGACATTTGGGAAGAGCCATCAAAGGAAGGGATTTATGTGAACCCCTTGTGTTGAAGCAATATTCCCAAGATTCTCTACTTCCTTCTTCCCAAAAACACATTTAGACTATTTTGCACAGAGATGATGATCACATAAAAGTTGTAGTACAAGATCTAGATGTTGGAAATGCTCATCCCATGTTTTACTATAGAGGAGGATATCATCAAAGATGACCAGATTGAATTTTTGCAAGTAGGGCCGAAATATTTTAATCATGAATTCCTGGAATGTGGAAGGAGCATTCATGATTCCAATGGCATGACCAAAAATTCATAGTGGCCATCATGTGTTTGGAAATCAGTTTTCGAGATATCATCCTCATGAACCTGAATTTGGTTCCTAGAACGAAGATCCAACTTGGAAAAATAATGAGCACAAGGAATCTCATCTAGAATCTCATCAACAACATGAATTTGAAACTTATCCTTGATTGTTATGTTATTAAGTGCTCTAAATTCAATGCAGGGGCACTGTGACCCATATTTGTTTCGGACAAGAAGAACTGGTGAAGAGAAGGAACTTGTACTAAGACGAATCATACCTTGCTTCAGTGAGTCCCAACCAAGCATATCAATATTCATCTTGTGGTTAAATGGGTAGCGATAGGGGATGATGTTGGGAGGCACGCTTCCTGGAAGTAGCGGAATATGATGTTCCAATGGTATTGAAGGTGGAAATACCACTAGCTAAGAAAAAAAAACATGCATATCGATCCAAAATTTGTTTTAGATCCAAGGGAGTAGTTGAGACCACTAAAGGTTGCATCTGACAGAAATGGAGCTGAGCGATGAAACCATGTGAATTTTTCTTAAGCATATGTTACATGCAATGTGAACTGATGATGCTGAGAGACCCTGGTTGTAAGCCCTTCAATGTGTGATTTTTTCCCATTGACTGAAAATTACATCCAAAGTTTAGCAAAATCCCATAAAATAGGTCCAAGTATGGGTAACCATTGAGCTCCCAAAACCACATCACATCCACCTAAGGGCAAGGCAAACATTTTAGAGTGCAAGTTATAATCCCCAATAGAGATTCACACACTATGAAACTTCCCTTTTCAAGGTAAGGTGCCCACAATGGAAATAATGACATCAAATATAGAGCAAGGATAGACAAAACAATCATCCTGTTTGGTGATTCTGGGGTCAATGAAGTTATGACTGCTACCAGAATCAATTAATATTGTAAGAGGGATCTTTTTTAATAAAACCTTGACCCGCATGGCTTATAGGGTGGTGACTACAGCTAATGCGTGGAGAGATATATCTTCCTGGTCATCCTGAGCAAGAGGGTCAATAGGAAGTTCCTAATTGTCACCTCTATCATCTACTGGTTCCTGAGCATCATTAGAAATATCAAGTGCGGGAGGATAATCCACATATAAGAGATAGATATTTTTCTTAGCACATCGATGTCCTTGGGTGAATTTCTCATAACAATTATAACAAATCCATTTTTTCCTATGCTCCTGCATCTCGGCTTCACACAAATGCTTGATAGGAGTGGTTCTAGGAGCTGGTGTGATTGGAGGTATTCGGGGAACCATATTTATGAATGGAACAAAAATTGATTTGGAGCATTCTTGAGCCATGATCTTGTAATTTTCCAACTTAGCCAACCCTAGGGATTCCATTATTGTGTTGGGAAAAAACATTTTAACCTAAGGTCATATTACATCCTTTATACCACTAATAAAACAACTCCTGTAGAATGCATCAGGAAATCATTATGTGTGATTGGATAGTTTCTGAAATTTGGTTTGATACTCCCTCATAGTGCCATTTTGTAAAATTTTGGTGGCTACTCATGTGAAGTCATCAAAAGCACTAGGGCCAAATCATTGCAAAAAAAGTTGGAAAAAATCTATCCAGTTTGGCTTTGCATGAGCCTTGTTGTACCAACATAACCATTAAAGGGATTCATGTTGCAAATGGAAGGATGCAAGTGGGACTTTATTGACATCAAAAGTGTTATGCACACTGAAATATTGTTCTACCCTCTAAATCCATCTAGTCGGATCATCACCATTGAAGCGAGGAAAATCAAGCTTTGACCCATGAAAGTTGCTAGAAGAAGAGAACCTGGTTTCTGAAAAAGACTCATGTTGTCATCGGCTTGCTCATGGCTAAATGTTAAATATGGAGGCCGAGAAATGTTTTATCCAGATCTTTGAGTTTGGTCTTGACGGATGCAAGTTTTTCTTCAATTTTGTTATTTTCTCCTTCGTGGGTGACAACCATAAGAAAGGGTTTTTTTTTTCGGGGGGGGGGGGGGGGGGGAGAAGATGGGAAAAAAAATGGAAAGGGTTTTAGTAAAGGAAAATTTTGAGTTGGAAAAAAATCGGGTGGGTAATTGGGGTTTGACTAGGTTTTTGACACGTTTCGAGGGATAGGGAAGGAAAAAATGTGAATTTCAGAAGTGGGTGAAAGAATGGGAAAATTTGTTAGAGAGGGACAAGGAAGAAGAAATGTGAATTGAACATGGCAGAAAAATTTGAAGGCGATTGGGTGAGAATCGAAAAAGTTATGTCCAACCCTAAAAATAGCCAAACTTGGAATTTCGGGCTTCAGGAAGTGGAATTTGGGATAGGGTCCTCAAGAAAGGAAATATGAAGAATGAAATTACAGGTGTTACAGTCAATTTTCAAGGGAAATGGAGCTAAAAGAAAGAACATATGGCCAAAAATCAGACTTTTTTTAGTTCGGTGGAAATGATCTGTGAGGGCTTTGGAAATCTATGCTTTATCAAATGGAAATAGATATGGACCCATGTATGTTCGAATTCATAAAGTTTCATTGGATTCAATCAACCACCCATGCTGTATAACGACTTGTGTATTGGTGAAGTAACCCTCACTCCACGGATCAAGTAAAACTGATAATCGATTTGCCACAAACGACAATTGTTGGTTTACCTCACGGGTGGAAAATAGTCAATCAGGTAGGGGTCATTTCCCTTTTCACTTGGAAGGTCCTCTTAATGGCCATCTACTTCAGGATTCTTGTGGTACTCCTCACAATGACTTATAGGGATATTCCCAAGTACTTCCCTAGCAACCCTATTGTATTTTTATTCTTGTGAATAAGCATATGTTTGAGTACCTTTGAGGTACATTAGAATAGGTTCTTTACTGTGTTTTAACACATAGTAGACCTATTATATAGCTTAGATTTAGCTATGTGTATTGTGGGTAATACTACATTTAAGATGAGTGTATTGTGGTTAGTATTATAGAAGCAATGTGTACGTTAAAGAGTACTACATTATAAAACGGTGCTTTGCATATAGTACCACCTGCTGAGGAGTAGTATTACTAGGGTGAAAGAATTGGGACTAGAATTATTAGGTGTTAATAGCCAAGTTTATGAAAAAACCCTATATCTTATGATAAAACACATTGAGATGAAGTTTTACTTCATCAAAGTCATTGTCAAGTAAAAAACAATTTCAATACATTGCTACTAATGAGCAGATTGTAATTTTTTTGTAATGATTTTATTGAAGTTTCACCCCTTTGTGGCTTCTACTATGAATCTATTGTGGTGGAATGTTGTTTCCAAGGATCAAGTGACCATTTTTCTCCTAAATTTACTACGACTATGGAATATCGTTCCTCTTCCATTCCACACATATGCAATAATATTGATGCCATCTCATTTCTTGTTTGAAATAAATATTCCCTTCCATAGAATGATTTCCCATGTTAGCACTTCTTCTCTAAATTAAATTAAATAGACACCTAATCTAATAAATAGAAAAACTGAATAATTCGACCATCAAATTTGAGTAAGATTGAATTCCTATTTTATGTGAATATTCATATTTATTTTAATGTTAGCCTTTTTATTTCAAAAAAAGATGGAAGAGAATCACCCATTCATAGTGACATATAGGGTTTTGATGTAGGTAGTTGATCTTTTTCTTTTGATGGCACTACTATTTTCTACAAGCTAACCTTCGTCTCTTGCATATTGCATGCCTTTGCATGAATTAAAGCATGTTTTTCATCCATAATGGTTGCCAATATAGTTCCTTCCCCTTAGTTTGTGCCATTCCCTCACATATTAACTTCTCGTTCAGAGGATTTGGTCATCAATCAATAATTGTATTTTCAAGATATGTTGCAAAAGGGAAATAACACACCTTATTATGGATTCTAGAAGCTCCCTTCTTATATATTCTAATAGATCCCAACATTGAAGATAAATCCATTTTTTATCACTCTCATCTTTTGGTGTGGATATTTAATGGCTTGTTGATTTACAGAAATGGGTTATCAGCTTTTTTCCACCACTAATGAAGGAAGAGAATTTTAATAAACTTTGTGAAACTTTTTATTTTGTTATTGAATTTGAACTTCAAGAAGACAGGGATTTGGTGGATTCAGATTGGGTCCTTGGATTTTGGGAACCTATGGTTTATGGATGAAGGTATGGACTCCCACCTTTGATCCTCTAATGGATTCATTTTCCTTAGCTCATGTATGGGTCATGGTTTTGAATATCTCGTTTAATTTCTTGAGAAAACCCTCGCTTAAATCCATTAGGAATGCTCTTGGAAAGTTCCAGTTTTGCATCCTTGAAACTTTGAATCAATATTATACTACCATTGCAAGGATTTGCTTGGAAATGGATTTTCATAAAGGATTTCTGAGTAAAATAAACCTTAATGGAAGAAATTTCGCATAGACCCAAAAGCTTGACTATGAAAAAGTTATTTCTAGATGAAGAGCATGTTTCTAAATAGGGCATCCAATAACCTCTTTCCCAAAAAATAATCACAAATCCACATGGTGGGAGGTTTCACTGAGATCGAATTAATTTATCTACATAAAATAAACCCCAAATTAACATTATGCTAAAGCATACTCAGTATCGGTCCAAGAAGAAATTAATACGACTCATTCGACTAAGAATTCTATGAAGAACCAAGAACAACACAAGTTTCATTCATTCAACAACAAGATTGGAGTTTTCAAGTCCTAATAAAGGAAGAAAGCAATCCTAATTTAGCAAGAACCATTTCAAGCATGTATGGAAAAAATAATTGTCAAGCAATTCTGAAAAGAAAAAAAAAACAAGTTGGGTTGACCTAGTGGGAGGGGAGACAATTTCAAACTCAAAACCATTAGATCCAGGTTAAAAAAAATAATGGACAATGGTTGTCAAGAAAAACAAGTCCTCGGTTTTACAATAAATGATGACAAGGAGTCTCACTATCCTTCCTAGCCATGTTTTGTTTTTCAAGTTTATTGTGTAATCAATTTGTTTGAATTTACTTACTCATGCCCTCTAGTTTATGAGAGGAGGCTAAAGAATCATGCATAAAGTTGTGTGTCTCCCTCCCATGGTGTAAGGAGGAGATTAATCTTGTTAGAAAAATTTAGAATTTTGACTTAATGTAAAGAAACAATAATTAAAAGCTAGAATTTCCCAACCATTATTGAAAGAAAAAAATTTACCCACTTAATAAAGATGTATTTCCACTCAATACAAAATAAAATATCAATTAAAAATCTAGATCTCAAAAATTAAAACAATCATAATTAACTTATATCAAATATTTAAAAATAATAATATAATAAAATTAAAACAAACATGATCATAGTAAAACATTTAAAATTGTACCCTCAAAATCAACTCAACATATTTAGAGGATTTATTAAATATCCAAGGTAAATATTTTAAAATGTGTTGAATAGAGAATAAACACTTTAAAACAAATAATGCAAAAATAATATCTCATTATCTGTGGGAAAGAAAATAATCCAATTCGTTCGAAAAAAAAAAAAATAACGACCTTTTGAAAATACTATGTAATAAAATTATTAAGAAGAAAACAATAAATCAACACAGTTACAAAAAATTATTTACGAGCAGTGAGTAGGGCTATTTTCAATATATGTTGCAAAAGGGAAATGAGAAGCCTTATTATGGATTGTAGAAGCTCCCTTCTTATCTATTCTACTAGATCCCAACGTTGAAGAGAAAACCCTTTTCTTTATCACTCCCATCTGTTGGTGTGGAGATTTTATGGCTTGTGGGAATGGCTTGTTGATTTACAGAAATGGGAACTATGAGCTCTTGGACATCCCTAACCCTTGTGAAAATGTGTTTTTTTGTTATTGAATTTGACCTTCAAGAATATAGGGATTTGTTTCTTAGATTGGGTCCTTGGTTTTTGGAAAGCTTTGGTTTATGGATTCACTTTTTTTAGCTCATGTATGGGTCATGATTTTGAATATGTCATTTAATTTCATGGGAAAACCCTCCCTTAAATCTACTAGGAATTCTCTTGGCATGTTCCACTTTTGCATCCTAGAAGCTTTGAATCAATATTATACTACCATTGCAAGGATTTGTCCAGAAATGGAGTTTGATAAAGACTTTCTGAGTAAAATAAATCTTAATGGAAGAAATATCTCATACCAAAAAAATTGATTATGAACAAGTTATTTTTAGATGAAGAGCATGTTTCGAAATTGGGCATCCAATAATCTCTTTCCCAAAAAGTAATCACAAATCCAAGTGGTGGGAGGTTGCAATGAGATCGAAATAATTTATCTATGCAAAACAAACCCCAAATAAAAATTATGCTAAAGCATACTTAGAATCGGCCCAAGAAGAAATTAGTACTAAGGATTCTATAAAGAAGCAAGAACAACACAATTTTCAATCATTGAGTAGCAAGATTAGAGTTTTCAAGTCCTAAGAAAGGAAGAATGAAATCCTAATTTAGCAAGAACCATTTCACCCATGTATGGAAAAGATACCTCAAGGGATTCAGAAAAAAAAAAGGTGGGTAGACCGTGGGAGGGGAGAAAATTCCAAACTCAAAACGGCTAGATCTATGTTAAGAAAAAGAATGGACAACGGTAAGTCCTATGTTTTACAACAAACGAGGACAAGGAGTAACACTAGATTCTTCCTAGCCATGTTTTGTTTTTCAAGTTAATTGTGAGAGGAGGCTAAAGAATTATGTGTACACTTGCATTTCTCCCTCCTATGGTGCAAGGAGGAAATTTGACTCAATGTAAAAAAACACTAATTAAAAGGTAGAAATTCCCAACCATTATTGAAATAAAAAATAGTTTACCCACTTAATAAAGATGTTTTTCCAATGAATAACAATAAAATATCAGTTATAAACCTAGATTTAAAAAATTAAAACAATCATAATTAACTTATATAAAATATTTAAAAATAATAATAAAATAGAATTAAAATAAACATGATCATAATAAAACATTTAAAATTGTACCATTCAAAATCAGCTTGCATATTTAAAGGATTAATGAATGAGCCTAAAATTATAAAATAACAAAATTATCTCTCCCTAAGAAAATTATCAGTGGAGAAGAAAATAATCTAGTTCAAAAACAATAACATAACAACCTTTTATTACACTGAAAACAATAAATCAACACACTTAGGGTTATTTACAAGATATGTTGCAAAAGGGAAATGACACAGCTTATTATGGATTTTAGAAGCTCCCTTCTTATCTCTTCTACTAGATGCCAACCTCAAGAGCAAGCCCGTTTTTATGCAAGCCCATTTTTATCACTTCCATCTATTGTTGTGGAGATTTAATGGCTTGTGTGCATGGCTTCTTGATTTACAGAAATGGGATATTAGCTCTTGGAATCCCCTAATGAAGGAAGATACTTTTAATAACCCTTGTGAAAATGTGTTTTTTGTTATTGAATTTGACCTTCAAGAAGATAGGGATTCGATCCTCACATTGGGTCTTTGGTTTCGAGGAAGCTGGATTGCCACCTTTGATCCTCTAATGGAATCACTTGCCTTAGCTCATGTATGGGTAATGATTTTGAATATGTTGTAATGGATTCACTTTCCTCAGCTCATGTATGGGTCATGATTTTGAATATGTTGTTTCATTTCGAGAAAAGATGAAAGAGAATCACCCATTCATAGTGGCATATAGGGTTTTGACATAGCTAGTTGATCTCCTTCTGATGGAAGCAATGCTTTCTACAAGCTCATTTTCTTCTCTTGCATGGATTAAAGCATGTTTTTTCCTCCATAATGGTGCCCAATATAGATCTTTCGCCTTCGTTTGGGATATTCCCTCACACATTGACTTCTGGTTTAGAGGATTTGGTGGTTAATCAATAATTTTATTTTCAAGATATCTTGCAAAAGGGAAATGACAATCCTTATTATGGATTCTAGAAACTCTCTTCTTATCTATTCTACTAGATCCCAATTTTGAAGAGAAAGCCCCTTTTTATCACTCTCATATGTTGGTGTCAAGATTTAATGGCTTGTGGGAATGGGTTATTGGACATCCCTAATGAAGGAAGAGACTTGTAATAACCCTTGTGAAAATGTGATTTTTGTTATTGAATTTGACCTTCAAGAAGATAGAGATTTGATCCTCAGATTGTTTCCACCTTTGATCCTGTAATGGATTCACTTGCCTCAGCTCATGTATGGGTCATGATTTTGAATATGTCGTTTCATTTCTTGGGAAAACCCTCCCTTAATCCATTAGGAATGCTCCGGGAAAGTTCCACTTTTTCATCCTAGAAACTTTGAATCAGTATTATACTACCATTGCAAGGATTCGTCTAGAAATGACTTTTGATAAAGGCTTTCCCAGTAAAATAAACCTTAATGGCAGAAATTTCTCATAGATCCAAAAACTTAACTATGAAGAGCATGTTTCAAAATAGAGCATCCAACAACATCTTTCCCAAAAAATAATCACAAATCCACATGGTGGTAGGTTGCAATGAGGTGGAATTAATTTATCTATACAAAACAAGCCCCAAATCAACATTATGGTAAAAGAGATTCAAAATTGGTCCAAGAAGAAAGAAAGAAAGCAATACTAATTTAGGAGAAACCATTTTATGCATGTTTAAAAGAGATAATTTTCCAAGGAATCCCAAAAAATACAAAGAATGTTGCTTAACTCAATGACACACTAAATCTACTGATCAATATCTTTAAAAAAATTTACACATAATTTAAAAAAAAACAATAAAATAAAAACCTTTGAAATAACATAATATACTCATCAATAATACAATGACACATAATATAAAATATACTAGTCAATAATCCAATCCCTTGAAAAACAATAAAATAACAACCTTCTCAAAAATCCAATCCAATCCCTTGGAAAACAATAATCCAATCCCTTGGAAAACAATAAATCAACACAGTTTGAAAAAATAAATTAACAGCAGTGAGTAGGGCTATTTAAAGTAAAAGCTCACTACAACCAGGAAGATGCAGAACGCGTGAAGATTTATGAGAGACATCAGTCCAGCATAAAATCAGACTCCCATTCAGGCGTCGACTCCGGCATAAAATCAAGCTCCGGCCATTCAAGCTCAAGCTCCAGGCCATTCAAGCTCGAGTTGTGGTTCAGACTGAGACACACGCGCATTGGCAGCAACAGCATTACTAGAGGTCGTGGTCGTGGTCGTACCCGGCGTCGACTCAGGCATAAAATCAAGCTCGCATTGTGGTTCAGACTGTGGTTCAGGTTGCGAAATGCGAGCATTGGCAGCAACAGCATTACTAGAGGTCGTGGTCGTAGCCGGGGCGTTCATGGCGAGCATTACAGCTAGAGTTTGTGGTCGCGGGTGTTCCAACAAGTGCCGGGGCGTTACAGCTAGAGTTTGTGGTCGCGGGTGTTCCAACAAGTGCCGGCGCTGTTGTTCCGACAAGTGCCGGCGCTGTTGTTCCAACAGCACGGAAAAGGCGTTGGCTCTGGCGTTGGCTCTCTTTCTTCGCAGATGCTCTTCAAACAAAGCCTGTCGCATGGAGAAGGTGGTTATACTTGTATTCACATTTCTCAGCGGCCGACTTCTGATCATCATCTTCTGCAGTTTTCTATTCCGTGGCAGCCGTTCCGGCCTCCTCTGGTTGTTGTTAATGTTCAGGTGTTCCATTTGCTCTCCTAATTCTACTTCGACTGTGGAAGATGCTTCGTTCTCCATTGAACCCAGATGCAAAGACGACAGTCCCTCCTCCATTGAAGAGACCGGATGCAAAGATGAGAGTCCCTCCTCCATTGAACCCATATACAAAGATGACAGTCCCTCCTCCATTGAACCAAGCCGTTTATGCAAAAATGGTTCCTCCTCCATTGAAGCAAGCAGATTATGCAAAGATGTGGATGCGGTTAGTCCAGATTCCACAGATTGATTTCCCATCTTATCACTTCTTCGTTCTATTTGCTCGGTTTGAAGTCCAATTTGCTTAGCGGTTTATATTTCTTCGCCTTAAATATATATCTTCAAGCTATAACTCGAGTAAGGTGGAGTGAGGTCGGGTAGGGTGGTACCTATTATTATCATTTTTAAATAACAAATAATTATGTTAACCATCATATTATTTATTATTATCAATCATAACTTCTTTAACTTGTTGGATTCATGTAAAATGGCCGTTTATATATATACATTAAATTGGTATATAAAATTATTTGTTGCGTCGAGAGGCGTTCTATAGCTCAGTATGGGGATATACAGCTTAGTATGGGGGATATTTGCTCCGAGAGGCGCTAGACACCCCAGTATGGGGATATCTTGTAACGTGATGTAACGTTATCAGTTATTAACGTTTGTAACATGTCGGCAAAAAATAATAGTCATAGTGAATATTATGGGAGAGATCTTGTAACGTGATGTAACATTAGTAAAGTTTGTAATATGTCGGCAAAAAATAATTGTGATAGTGAATATTATGGGAGAGATCTTTTAACTTGATGTAACGTTGGTAACATGTCGGCAAAAAATAATAGTGATAGTAAATATTATGGGAGAGATTTTGTAACAAAAAATAAAAAATAATATCACTTTCTTAAGGTTATTTTTATTAATAAAAAATAAATTTTCTAATAGGCCAAAATAAATGTCGTCCACAAAAACAATCTAATATGGGGGAGATGTTGTAATCTTCCTACCTAACAAAACAATAAAAAAATGAAAATTTGATTATCCTTAAAAAAAATATGCGGGTCAAGAAAAAAACACAAAATTGAATTATCCGCAAAAAAATGTTGGCCTTGCACATGGTTTGAAAACCATGTGCAAGGCATTCTAAACAACCCATGGTTTTATTGTACATGGTTTAGGAGGCTTTGCACATGGTTTTTAAACCATGTGCAAGGCCTCCTAAACAACCCATGATTTTATTGTACATGGTTTTGGAGGGCCTTGCAAATGGTTTTAAGACCGACCATGTGCAAAGCCTCCTAAACAACCCATGGTTTTATTGTACATGGTTTAGGAGGGCCTTGCAAATGGTTTTAAGTCCATGTGCAAGGCCTCCTAAACAACCCATGGTTGTAGGTGGGCCTTGCATATGGTTTTAAAACCATGTGTGGAGAAATGATGCGTTCCTAACAAAATAAAAAATATTATATGTGGGCCATAAATAATATTAAATATTAATAATAAAAATATTATATGTGGACCTTAAATAAAAAGATGTGTCTTTTGGTTTGAATCAAATCAATGGATACCTATGAAGAGGTTTGCACCTCGAGAGATTGATCCATCTCGATGCTTGATAGAGCCTAGGATTTGGATCTACACTGGTTTTAATTGTGAAACAATGGATTCCAAACAAAACTAATAAAATTAATAATCAAATTTGATCACCCTACTAATTATTGATATTTTTTATCATTTAAATTAATAAATAAATAATGAAGTGACTAAATTAAAATGTTTAGTGATTGGTTACAAATTGTCATTAGGTTTTAGTTTTAAATGATTAATAGAAACTAATTTTGTGGGGTAATGGTTCCTCCCTAATAAGGGGTTTTATGGGAGGGTAAGGGTTACCTCCATTATAAATGGTTTTACCCTTCTAGCTCAAGCTATGCAAAGAACTAAGCCCACTAACATTTCTCGTAAGTCTACTTTATAGGGGCAATTCTTGGGTAATATATATAGTTGTAGGCTTGTCATCTATATATTTATTAACTTACTTCCATAAAAATTGGGTTTGTCCATTTATTAACTTACTCCCACAAAAATTGGGTTTGTCCACTTATTAACTTACTCCCATAAAAATTAGGTTAGTCCACTTATTAACTTACTCTCATTAAAATTAATTTTTTAATCAAAACTATCACTGGGTTTCCAATGCTAAAAGTCATTTCTATTTTAAGAACCAAAAGATGTTTCAAAATGATTTGGGTTAGGGGGCATACTTCCCTCATCCATACCAAATAATCCATAAGGACTTATAAATAGAGGGAGGGTTTCCCTAGTCATTAGGGAGATTTTATCTTGGAAACACCTCTTAGTAAAAAAAATTATTAATGTTGTTTTAAGCAATCAAAATGGTCAAAATTGTATACTTTTTATTTCCATGTTATCCATCTAAATAATAATAATAATAATAATATAATTTTAAGGTCAATGTGTATGAGACCCTTTGTTTGTGGGATAAGGGATCCTAAAAAAAATTATTGTTTGAGATTTTACTTTATTGATGTGAATTTTCACTAGGCACCATTAATTTTAGTTTTGGTCAAAGTTTGGAAAAATGAGTAAATCCATTTGGAACTTTAAATCTTATTAGAAAAAATGAACTTTTGTAACAGTGGTGGTTAAATTTAATTATTGTGAAGGACTTGTAAATGACTGTAACCTTTCTTGTTAAGTTTATGACCTTTCTTGTTAAGTTTATGACCTTGATGGCATAAAACAACAATATAAATATATAGCTATTTAATAATTTTAATTGAATTTAGGTATTGCTTATTTAAGGTTAATAGATGAACTTTTACTCATCCCTAATGGGACAAGTGGCCAAATGGGGAACATGTAGCTACTAGCCAAGAAAAGTCATCGAACAATATAAAAAACAGGCATAGGGGGGGTAAAATCCCAACACTTGAGAGAGGAGAGCTTCCATACTTTGTTAGAAATTGAGCTTAAGGATTTGCTCGAAATTGAGCTTCCAAGATCTGTGTTAAGTGTGAGCTTCCATGATTTTTGTTAAGTAAGAGCTTCCAGGCTTTATGATAAATGTGAGCTATGAGGATCAGGGAAATTTGAGAGCTACTAGGCTCTATAGAAATTGAGCTATCAGGCTTTGGCGGTAACTTTCCCTAGTTTATTTGGTGGCACTTGAAGAGAAAGGTTCAACTTGCTCAATTTGAGTTTTGGGAAAGTGCTTGGATCCTTGTATAACACTATTGAGTTCAAGATCCTAAGGTATTGATTGATTATGTTTCCACTTGTTAAAAGATTCCCTTTTTCTGTATGAATATTAGCCTACAACTATAAGGAGGACCACATAATGATTTTTAAATGTTTCATTATGTTTAATGAAATGTAACAGCTATCTCATCTAATATCTGAATAAATTAGTTTATCAGTTATTGGGGTCATAGCATTGAATTTATTTCTATAAATGTTGCCTCACTTTTTTCCTTGTTATTGAGGGAAAAATATGAGGCTTAAACTTCCGAATAAAAGATTCATTAGAAAGTGTTCTTAAACAATGTATATAAGATAGTTCATGAATCTGGGTTATCGGGTATAGTGAAAACCTAGGTCAAACACCTTACGAAAAGTATCAAGAAACTGATTTTTATTCCCTTATTTTCCAAAAATATAAGTAATTAAGTTTCAAGACCCAAGGTCGAGCTCGAAGAATTGAAATTTTTAAGGGCGGTTTTAAATCAATCGCCCCCAAAATTCTAATTATCATGATTTTTTTTTTCGGGGGGGGGG
>LPNX011113034.1:202509-224918 GCA_001517045.1 Pseudotsuga menziesii
CCCCCAAAGACCTAATTTGTTTGGGGGGGGGCGGGGAGAGGGGTAGCAAAATCGCTTCAAGACAAAACCGCCCCCAAAAGCATATTTTGTTGTAGTTTTTTCTCCATCTCTTTTCTCTTTTTATTTTTCAATTCTCATTTTTTTATGTGACCAAATCACAGCTATGGAAATATGGTTTTAGTCGACTCCCATTGACGAGTCCTCTAACATTTGTCCCATCTAATTTTTCTAACTTCACTGCTCCTCCATCAATGAGTTGTTTGACAACATATGGTCCTAACTAATGTGTTTTCATCTTTCCTAGATGCTTGAAAAATTTATTTTCATACATAAGAACAAGACCTCTGAATTCAAAATGCTTGCTCTTAATGTGTCTATCGTGCCATACCTTTTTCCTTTGCTTTTTTATGTTCTCGTGAAATAGTAGAACAAAATGTTCTTCCTCCAAGTGTACTAGTTGAAGTAATATATCTTCCACAGCATCAACATCTATCATTCCAATGATCGCAACAACTCTTAAACTTGATACAATATATTCCATAGGCATGACAACTTCTTTCCCATATACTAGCGCAAATGGAGTCTTACCTGTCAATTTCTTACACATCGATCAATATGCCCATAATACTGCATAGATTTCATGATCACGGACATCTCTTCGCACATTACAAACCTTTGTTGATGAGTTTCCCTGAATCTTGTTGAATTCTTTGAAAGATCCATTTACTTAAGGAGGATATGGTGTTGTTCTTCTATGTTGTATCTGAAATTTGTCAGTCTATTCTTAAATCAATTGATTAAAAAAATGTGTACCTTGATCACTGATTAAAATCCTTGGACACCCAAACCTTGTCACAACATTTTCAAATAAAAAATCCATAGCAATTGCAATCGTACAATCCTTTACTACCACTTCTTCTTCCCATCTGGTTAGGTAATCAGTCAAAGTGATAATATATCATGCTCCTATGGTTTTTCTTGTTGGACTTATAGGTCCTACAAAATAAACAACCCATTTATCAAATGCCTGTAATGTTTTCTACGATACCAATAGAATTTCATCCCTTTGATACAGATTTTGAGTTATTTGACAAACATCACAATTGCAATAATAATACCGAGTGTTCGCATGCATGGTGGGCCACCATAATCCTTCTTGCAAAATATTATGCAACATAAATTTTTTGTGCATAGTGGCATTTTGTAACACCAACATGTGCTTCATTTAATATCATTGGGTGCTCGTGCTCCAAAAAAAGACCGAATTATCTCATAACGACCCATTTTATACAAGTTTCTAGCGATCAACTAGAAATATGCAACTCTCGCCACCAACTATTTCTTCTACGCAATGGTAAATTCAATTGGCGCAACTCGTACTTAGAAAATGTATGATATATTTATACTGATCATTAGACATGGTTATCATAAAAAATTTCACATCAGGAATATTATCTTCCAAACTAGTAGGTTCTTCTCCACTTTCGATCCTTGAAAGATGCTATGGTCCCAAATTCAGCTAACCATGTTTAAAATTATCTCAAAATTAAATTCTCGAAAGAAGAAAATCCACTGGCACATCTTCCCCCCCAACACTGGATTTTTGACCAAGTGTACATATTGAAATGTCCACACATTAAATAGTTTATAAATTTCTACAACGCATATACCATTGCTATCCCGTCTATCTCCGTTGTGGTATAATTTTTCTCTGCAGTTGATAACTTCCTTCTATCGAAGGTAATGGGATGATCAACTGATCCTTCACCATAATGTATCAAGACCACAATGAGCACAACAAATGATGCGTCAACATGAACATGTAACTCTTTTTCCTAGTTTGGAAATACAAGTATTGGCTCAGTAGCCATCTTGTTCTTCAACTTGTCCAGACTCTCTTGACAATCTTTTATCTAGTGAAACTTAGTGTCATATTTCAATAGCTTTTCCATTGTAGCAATCATTTCAGAATATCCCTTGATAAACTTCCTGTAGTATTCAGTATGTCGTAATTTTTCTCTTAACTTTTTAACCACGGTAGGTGGTGGTAGGTCAAGGATGATCACAACCTTGGATAAATCAATCAAAATTCCATTGTGACAGACCACATGACCCAACAGAGCTCCAAAAGGTGCACAGATGATACATTTCTTCAAATTTTGGTAAATTTGATATTGGAAATGGCATTCCAACATCATTCTCAAGCTCTCTATATAGTCTCTTAGATGGCCAAATATTGTTCATTCATTGAAGTAGACTTCAATAAATTCATGTATAAATTATTTAAAGGCAACGACTACAATTCTAGAAAAAAATGCAGGTGCATTCTTAAGTCCAAAGGGAATTACCGTATACTAGAAACATCCCCACTCTGTCACAAAGGTAGTCTTGTGTTGGTCCTCATTTTAAATTATGATAAGATGTTAACTCGAAAACCCATCAGTGAAAGAGTACATTTCTTGTCCTCTGACATTCTCCAATACCTCATCTGTGAATGGAGTTGGAAACAGATCATGAAAACAAGCATCATTGAGCTTTTGTAGGTCTACAGAAATTCTTAGTTCATGTGAGATATTCTTGTCCTATACTACCATTGGAATAATACATTCTGATTCTTTGATAGGTTCTATAACACCTTCCTCTAGCATTCGGTCTAATTCAAATTTAACATTTTCTTTGTAATGCAGGTTTAATTTGTAGGGTCGTTGCTTGACTAGTTTTGCGTCGAACCTCAAACGAATCTTCATTTCAATGAGGTCACCGACTATTCCTTTCATATCAGAAAACTTAGCAAGGAACAAATGCTAGGATTCATGCAATAAATCAGTGACATTTCCCACAGTCTCATCATCCCAATAATCTCGAATATTGGAAAACTTTGGATTTTCAGACAAGCCAATATTCATTTTCTTAATCTTAAGTGGACTTAGGAATTCGCCATTGGAAATTCCAACTCCTTCCACTACGCTCATACCTTCTAAATTAGGTATGTTTATATCAAACAAACCATCATGATCATTTGGTTCTCCTATAACATTGTAACATTCCATTCAATTGGGGACTGTCGTGCTACATTGATGGAAATTTGTAGCTGCTACAAGGATTTCTTCAAATATATTTTCCTTCATTATCTGTAGCGCAACATCAATTGTTGGGTGTTCACTTTCAAACTCAAATGTATGTGTGAATCTTGTAGATAACTCTTCCCACTCAACAGTTCCTCTTCATAGCTCCACTGATGCATACCAATTCCTTGGTACCATCTCGAATGTGTGTATGAATTGATGAACCCACTCTTGTCATGGATATCCTTTCCATGTCATACGACAATGCTCAATATGTTCAATAGGATTTGTCAATCATGTATACTTACAACTTGTATAACTCATCTCTTCTCCAAATCTAATATCTAGCAAACTTCTACAATGTGGCCATTCAAAGATAGATTCTTTATGCGTACCCCAACATCTAGCAGGAATAGTTTTCAACACAAATTCCAAGGAAGAAAATCATTGTGATTTTATAACTTTTTATTCAAAATCCACCTAAAAATACACAAGGTTGAGTAATCCTTCATATGTAGGAAACTCACTTTCCTTGGATTCTACTCAGTGCATAGATTTTTTAATTCTTACGCATCTTCGCATGGAGACTTCATGCAGCTAATTCTACCAATTTTCTAATGTGCCTCCTGAATCATATGTGCAAGAGATTACTCTCCACCAACTTAAATTTCCATAAACTATTGGATTTATATAATTATCCCTCGAATACATGATATTATAAAGCTGGTCCATGTAATTTATTTCGTATTCTCTATTCATTGGCTCTACATATATCTGCCCTTCGAGCGGATCAATTGGCACCACCACCCTTATTTCAGACTCTTCAAATCACAATATTCTTTTCTTACAAGAAGGTTGGAGCAATGGTCTACTGCTACCCGTGGCCTCCACCAAGGTTATGGAAGTCTGTTGTTATAGTCTTAGACCACCTGCAAGGCTATTGTTGTAGCCTTATACCACCTACAAGGCTATTGTTGTAGCCTTAAAACACCACCAAGGGTGATGGTTCTACCACTAGGCCTACTGTATTAGCCCTAGTCACCACCAAGGGTGTTGTAGCAACTTATTTCTGCTCTCCTCGTCACCACCATGAATTGTAAATTGTGTATGGATGAATCTTGTTTGCAATTTAATATTACACCTTCTTCATTTGAAACATGATTGGGATAATCATATTAGATTTGTCAACCATAAACATCAATCATGTAGCTAACATTCTATTAGTTTCTTTCTTCACCTTTTATGTAACTTTGGGATTAATCTTGTAATCGGTGTCTTATGGGATAACATCTGGCCATAATTCAATTTTCATCTCCCCCGCTTCTTCCATTATTCCCTTGATTTCAGTGAAAATATATGGAATCAGGTCCTTATATACCTCAAGTACTAGATTTATGATGCCATGCATATTTTTTTCATCCCACTAATCTACAACATAAGCAAGCATGGGTCTCTCCTCACCTCCATTGTTAACTCATTGCAAATTTAGGGGTTATGTATATGAAACATTACCACCATATTCACTCTTTACCTTAACAGCCTTGGATCCTTCAAATTCCTTAAATGATAGATTCTTGAAATCCTATAAATCATGTTCACCCTCTCAAGCCTGATCAATCTCCTTGCAACACAAAAGAAGGTCCAATTGTCTAATATGGATCGTAATTGTAGCTAGTTCTTGATGGTAAGGGAACACAACAATAACATGGGAATTATGCTACTTGTTAGTAAGAAAAAATTATTTAATCAATTTCAAAGTTGTAATCACTTTAGGAGACTTAAGTACAAAAGAGAAATCGTCACAAAATTTAGACTAGCAAATAGCCCAACTCTTGGTTTTCCCTCTATTTTTTTCATGTAAATACGAAGCCTTTAATTTCATAATAGGTCCCAAACTATGAATTCAAAACTAAGGTTACAAACCCTTGATTTCCCACTTCTAAGTACAACTTTCAACATGAACAAAGTGATTTGTGCCTCCATCATATATTTTTGAAATCATAATGTATTTACCTTTTGAAAGAGTTATATTTTAACTCTCAAAATATATGGGGGGGCATGTGTGTCATCACTCCCTAGATGGTTTCCTAGATTATGAGACCTTTCCTATCTGTCGCCCACCATATGGTTATCATGATTGTATGTGGATCTACAATAAGATTGATAATAGGGTCGCTTCTTGGTACATTATATGGATCTCTTGTAAGATTGATAATAGGGTTTCTCTACACTATATTTCATGATTTCACCTCGGGGAGTAAAGCACAATTCCTTGTGGGAAACAAGACCAGTATGGGAATGATACTTCATGAACACTATTGGTTTGGGTCTAGGTCTGAGTGGTTTTCAATATGTTGAGCCAACATATGATATTTCAGAAGCATTGCACAAACCTAATGATTCCAGGAGAAAATCTGGGTGTCTAGGATCCTTTTTTGTTCCTGAATTGAAGCATAGAGACCAATATTTGATCATTAACAAAGAAGGAACCCAGAACCACATATACTCTTTTGAATCCTCTCTACATCCTCCTTCCACCAAAAAATGAAACCCACCCATCCTAGAGAAAGGATTAGAATCCCTATCCACTCTTTCTCAATCCATTCCATCAGCGTTTCTTCCTCCATTTGCTTCCTCGAGACCATTTTACTAGAGCTTTATATTGCATTGGAATGATCTAACTTAAAACTACGTCCTCTCCTACCACGAGCTACATATTCTCATTTCTTAACTTCAACACATTTATGTTTGTCTCTACCAGGCCTGTTCCTCGATCCTGAATGTCCAGAACCACTTCTAGACTTCCCAACTAGTTTGTGGAGCCTCAGGTATTCACAATCCTATGGTGTCTGCATTACATTCGATCTGACTGTGTTAATAGAATTTATCAGTCTACCTTTGAATACTAGTTTGTTGATGCACATATTTTGGCCATTTGAGCCTCACCTCTTACATCTTCACCACCTTGAATATGCATATAAAAGAATGAATGCAGCTCTAACTACTTTTGGACAATTTTCACATGGCTCAAATATGCTGGATCTGTTTGAAGTAAAGGATTTGTCATTTCTTGGACTCACAATGGTCCTATCCACATCAAAGTGACCAAAATAGATAGTGATTCATTTTTTCCTTAGGAAGTGAAAACACATCAGTTAGGCAATTACATTAGTGCATCAAGGTACCCAACTAAGTCACCTGAGATGAGGACACGAGGACCCCTCCTCTTTGGTAACAAAATCAAGACATAAATCAATGACTAGATCATTGCCCCTCCTCTTTGGTACATATGGTAGCGGCTACCCTAGCAAAACCCAAAACAACCCAAGGAAGGTGGCGACTGCCCTAGCAGCACCCAAAATAGTCCAAGCAAGGTGTTGGGCACCATTTTGACCTCTTTTTGTCACCTAAATATCTTCCATTTTCCTCCACAAAACCTTCATACTGATTTATAAAGCTTTAAATCCACCCACAAACTTTGGTTAAAAGGTATAAATGTCATTTCTTTTTAACAAATTGAATTTTGATATTTTTAAAGCATTTAAACTAAGGTTTTTATTTAGGATTACAGGATGTGCTAAATTCTCGTAATGTCTCCAAGGTTGAGCACTTGCAGGCCAGCTAGGCGTGAATTGAAAGATGGAGAAAATATCCTCAGTGTCCAAGGATGGATAAACTTCCAACGGATAGATGATGTGGCTCTCACAGGTGTCAAGTCAATGACAGTCAAAGGCGACCACATGTGCTACCACTCAGGACAAAAGTAGGGAAGTTCCGATTTTGTTGATTTTCACAGATCTGATAGAGGATCTCGATGACTATGTTTCATTAATTAGTTTCCAGATTAATAGCATTTCTAGTTTTTCAAGAATTGGTATAAGTACTTTACGAAACAAAGGAGAAATTACATCACGATTTGGGAGAAAACGCATGCTGTTTGGTACTGCATTGTTCTATTACTGCGCATGATCGATTTTATGGCGAATATAATTACAATTCAAGCTCTGTGATTGTCTTTCTATGTGTGCGAACGAGGCATTGGAGGGCCCCCTTTGTCGAGTCTGCACACCCCTTTTATTGCCAGTGAATGCGATTTGGATTGTAATACAATTTAGATTGTGTTAATGGTATGTTTCAGTTCCTGTAGAATCGATTTTTCTTATTGCAAAACGAATTAGACTACTGTCAATCAGTTTTATTAGCCTTATTATTTTATTAGTTAAATGCTGTAGAAATAGTTTGTACTACGATTTCATATTGTTCTGTATTGCTTGCTCATTCAACGATGGTGTCCTAAGAACAATTATACATTACGAATGCTTTCCTGTAAAGGGAATTAATGACTGATAGTTTATTCAACTTTGAGATAATGGGCAGAGTTTTGTGATTCTTATTTCAGGGTTAGATTTAATTCATTTTTATTATCCCAGTTCTTTCACATATAAATTGCTTTCACATATAACTTGCTGTGTAAATGAAACAACAAATGAAACTGTTCCTGTAAGGGAATTTTTGTGTTTTCAAATCACAGTAACTTAATTTGTCAATAGGTTTAGTTCATAGATAAACTAGATTTCCAAGTCAAGTCTAGCTTTAAGTCCTGATACTTGGATGTGCCTCTAAGTCTACCAACCCGGATTGACATAAACTGAAGGTTTGATCTGCCTTAGTAGATTGAAGCCCAACATTTTGGTGCCGTTGCCGGGGAGGCATTATAGAAGCAGGCTTAGGAACTTTAGTTCTCTGATAAAAACAAAAATTTCAACAAAACATAGAGTAGATTTAGTTTTATGTCAAGACAAAGAGACGAGAAAGGAAGATTTATCAAAAACCCCCCAAAAACAGAAGTAACAGGACCTTCTTTTCCAAAAGGATTCATCACAATAGTGGGTACTTTCAACATGGCTAAGGAAGAAACATCGAAAGGACCAACTGCAGAACAGAGAAGAGAGTATGAGAGAATGTTAGAAATAGAAAACAAACGAATACAAGAGAGAAGAGAAGAAGAGAGGCGACATGAAAGAGAAGAAGAGAGGAGACATGAAAGGGAAGAATAAAGGAGACATGAGAGGGATGAAAGGACAGAAGAAGATCAGGAAGCCACCTTTAAATTTCCCATTTTGGATACTAGCATTGCCCTAGGAGAAGAGGTAAAAATGAAGAATATCCCACCATCTGTCTTACCAAACTTCTATGGCATGACTTCTGAAGATCCTGACTCTTTCCTATTTGAGTTTGATATCTTGTGTCGAACTTATGGATACATTGATGACACCCATAAGCTTCGTCTTTTCCCTACTACCCTTAAAGAAACTGCCTTGAAATGGTTCATGGGCTTAGGAGAGCATTCTATTACTAGTTGGGATGAGATGAGGAAGATCTTTCTTCAAAAATATCAAGCATATTGCAGATCAAAGGATCTAAAAGATGGCATTTTTGGAATGACTCAACATGAAGATGAGAGCTTGGAGGAGTATTTGGAAAGATTCTCATACAACCTACAGAAATCTAAATACAATTCTTTGACACTAGAGATGATTAGAACAATATTTCTAAAAGGAATAAGAGAAGAGTATTTGGATATTTTGAATGTTATGGGCAAAGGTGACATCTCTGACCTTCCCTTTGATGAGATACAAGATTTATGTCAAAAATATTCAAGAGGAAAGGATAGAACTAGAAAAAGGGATATCACTACCAAAGTAACTAAATCTGCAAACAGTGGTATCTCTAGAGCTGATCTTGGAAATCTGCTAGAAGATTTCAAGACTGATTTGTTGAGTACCTTGGGCACACAAGTCGAAGTAGAAAAAAACAAGAAAAGACAAGAACAACAGGACCAGCAAGATCAAGCTTTATCTATCTTTTGTCCTAAATGTAGAAAGAAACACCCACTAAAAGAATGTCCTTTAAATACTGTTGAAATTTGTGGCTTATGTACTTCTAATCACAAAACTGATGACTGCCCCAAATTGAAAGAATTGCAGGAAGCTCGAATGGAGGAGAATCAAAGCATGGAGTCTCTCTACTTTATGGGACAACGAAGACCTTGGAAGCCACGATTTTCAGGTATGTCTCAAGATCCTATGCAGCAATTTCATACAAATTATCAAACTCCTATTCAGAATTCATGGAGTGCACCCATGCCCTGGCAAACTTGGTCTCCTCCATTAGCCTAATCTGCTCCAAATTGGAGAGGATATGCCCATGGTAATCAGACATATTAGCAGGCCTATTTCCAGCCCTATAAACAACCTTTTGCCTATCCCCAATACCAGCAGAATCAAGTCCAAGCCCCATCTTTCCAAGTTCCATCTTTTCAACAACCCAAAAACATGCCTCCTCAATTGGGTCCACCACCTCAACAGCTTCAATTGCCATCCAATCAGCCTCCACCTCGGCCTACACAATTGCCAACTCAACCAATTCCAAATCCAAATAATAAAATAGACAGACCCATGTATAATGTTGATGATGGAATGGCGCTTCCATACTCAATCCTCCCACTGCAAAATATCAATTTAAGATCTGGGAAAACTTTACAAAAAGAATCTCCTGTTATCTTAGAAGAACAAACAGAAAATGAGAAAAATCCAAAAAAATTAAATACAGAAAAATCTCAGTCAGAAAATCACAGTCAAAAAGGGAAAACATTAGTATCTTATACACCTCCTTTTCCTGAAAGGTTGGTCAAAGAAAAACCTTCAATTTCCTTACCTGATTTTGATGTTTTGAATGAGTTAACAAATGTATATATCAAAATTACTCTACTGCAGGCTATAAAGGATATTCCAATTTACACTAAAGCAGTTAAGGAATTATGTCTTAATAAAAGAAAGAAGGATCCATAAAAAATTCATGTGGTAGGCAATCTAGCAGGATTAATGTCTAACATTGTTTTCATTGAAAAGTATGTAGATCCTGGAATCCCAATGGTTACAATTACTATTAACAATTTTTCAATTCCAAAAACATTGATCGATTTAGGTGCTTCCATTAATGTCATGACACTAGAGACAATGGAATACCTTCACTTGACAAATCTCAGACCAACCACAACAGTCTTGGAATTAGCTGATAGGTCTAAAATTACACCTGAAGGGGTCTTAGAAGATATCATTGTTTCTTTAGACTCCTGGGAATATCCTATTGATTTTATAGTGCTACAGCCAAAGTCTAACCTAGGAGGTCACCCATTGATTCTTGGAAGACCTTGGTTGGCAACAACAGATGCTTTCATAGGGTGTAGGTCAGGTAGTATGCTTATTTCACATGGGACAGAGAGAAAAAAAATTGCACTTTATCCTTCTTCCCAAAGACCTTCTACCTTAGATTAGTTGTCATGGATTAATGAGACCAAAGAACAAGAAGAAGAAGTGATTCAACCTATCCTGAGTATCAATCAGTTCTTTGATTTTTAGGAAGAAAACAACGAAGATTTGTTAGATTATTTCATTGCTGAACCTGATATTTCTGAAGAATTAAGAGACATGCAGTATTCTATAGCAGATCAAGTTTTGGGATATAATTTTTAGGAAAACTGCACAGTACATTCTTTAGCATTGGCACTTCATGATATTTTTAATGTGCATTCAATTACAGATATTCAAAGTAAAACAATTGAAATCAGTCCAGGAAAACATTTGAATATAAGTGCACATCTTACTACATCATAGGAAGAACAGTTGATTGCCTTGCTGAATAAACATTCCCATGCATTTGCTTGGGAGTACACTGATATGCTAGGTATTCATCATGAGACATGCACTCACCACATTTACACAGATCATAAAATCAGACCTCTTAGACAACTACAACGAAGAATGATGGCATATACTAAAAGAAATAGTCAAGGAAGAGCTGCAGAAGTTGTTAAAAGTAGGTTTTATCTACCCCATTTCCGACAGCCAATGGGTTTCCCCCTTGGTTGTTGTTCCTAAAAAGAATGGTAAATGGCGCATATGTGTGGATTATAGGGAGTTAAATAAGGCAACATTAAAAGACTACTTTCTATTTCCTTTTATTGATCAAGTGTTGGATACCTCAGCTGGAAAAGAATATTTTTCATTTCTAGATGGTTTGAGTGGGTATAATCAAATTAGTATTGCAAAAAAAGACCAGGACAAAACCACCTTTACATGTCCCTGGGGCACATATGCCTACAAGGTTTTACCTTTTGGCTTATGTAATGCCCCAGCTACCTTTCAGAGGGAAGTCTTGGCCATCTTTGCAGATCTAATTCATGAGTGTGTTGAAATTTACATGGATGATTTTTCTATATATGGAAGTACCTTTGAAGATTCCTTGACAAACCTGGAGAAAAATTTAAAAAGGTGTGTTGACTCAAATCTTTCCCTTAGTAACGAAAAGTGTTTTATGATGATGACTTAAGGGATAGTTTTAGGACATCACATCTCTTCATCTGGAATAAAAGTAGATCCTGCCAAAATTCAAATCATTGAAAATTTATCTGAACCAACAACTCAAACAGATGTAAGAAGCTTTTTAGGGTATGCAGGCTATTATTCGTCGATTTATTGCAAATTTTAGTAAGATAGCTCTGCCATTATTTAAATTGATTTCAAAGGATGTGAATTTTAATTGGGATACTGACTGTCAATCTACATTTAAGACACTTAAAGAGAAGCTCTCAACTGCTCCCATTTTAAGGGGACCAAATTGGACATTGCCTTTCCATATTTCTACCGATGCCTCTGCTACTACAATAGGGGCCTCATTGGGCCAGAAAGAGCATACCATGACTTATGCCATCTATTTTATTAGTAAAAATCTGACACCTGTAGAGTTGAACTATACAGTCACTGAAAATGAAATGTTAGCAGTGGTTCATGCTATAAACAAATTCCGTCATTACATAACTGGATATGAAAGTTTTGTCCATACAGATCATTCAGCCTTATGATATTTAATGAATAAATCTATCACTAATGGTCGGATCACTAGGCGGTTGTTGTTAATGCAAGAATTTAATATCACTGTTTTAGATCGGCCTGGACGAGAAAATCAAGTGGCAGACTTCCTGTCTCGCTTACACAATACTGGTGAGGTTGTTCCTGTTTTAGATAGTTTTCCTGATGAACACCTATTTGCAATTTCTGTTATCACTCCTTGTTATGCTGATATTGCCAACTACTTATCATCAGGTCAACTACCACCATCTATGTCATCTAAAGAAAAGAAAAAGATTATAAAACAAAGTGCTAGGCATATATGGGTTAATGGTGATCTCTTTTACACAGGATATGATCTAATTATAAGGAGATGTGTATGACAGGATGAAGTTTTAGATATTTTAAAGGCATGTCATGATGAACCCTGTGGTGGCCATTTTGCAAATAAAAGAACAGCATACAAGATACTCAATTTGGGGTATTATTGGCCTTCTATTTTCAAAGATGCTAAGAGGTATGTTAGAAGCTGTGATACTTGTCAACGGATGGGACGACCAGTCCGGTCTGATGAAATGCCACTCCAACCACAAATCCTCATTAAACCATTTGAAAAGTGGTCCCTTGACTTCATTGGTCTAATTCATCCACCATCACAAGGGAAGAAGTACATTTTGGTATGTACAGACTACGTCACCAAGTGGGTAGAAGCCAAACCATTACCAAGAGCCACAAAACAGACAGTGGTAAACTTTCTTTTTGACGAGATATTTGTCAGATTTGGGGTACCTAGAGAGATTGCAACTGATCAAGGTGCCCATTTTACTTCCAAACTAGTGTAGGAGATAGCAGAAAAGTAAAAGATTAAGCACAGAAAGTCTACCCCTTACCATCCACAAGCAAATGGCCAAGTGGAATCTACAAACAAGACTTTAGAAGGAATCATCACCAAAACTGTCCAGATGCATAGAAATGATTGGTCAGCTAAGCTTACTGAAGCTTTATGGGCATACCGGATCACATGGAAAAACAGTACTGGTTTTTCCCCTTATCAGCTTGTTTACGGTAAGCAAGTTCTCCTACCTATAGAGTTTTAAATTCATACCTTCAAGTTAGCAGCAGATTTGGGCATGGATCTTTCTGAGGCATAGCAAGAAAGAATACTTCAATTGAATCAACTAGATGAGATGAGACAGGCTTCCATAGAACAAAATATTTCGATACAACAACAGAGAGCCCAATGGCATGACAAGTTTATTAAAAAGAAGCAATTTCACATCGGTGACTGGGCACTATTGTTTGACTCAAAGTTCAAAGACTTCAAAGCCAATTTCACAACTCACTAGCTTGGTCCATATGAGATTGCAGAAGTATATGACAATGGCTCAGTCAAACTTCAAACAATCGATGATGAAGCACGTACATTTGTGGTCAATGGCCACCGGCTCAAACTGTATACCAAGCCTATCAACAAGGAAGATTTTATACAGCAGATTTCATAGCAACGGGAAATGGAAGTGCTGGATAGACACATGAGTTTTTCTCCTTCACTTACTTCTTAGCTGCTCTGATATTGAAAATAAAAAAAAAATATAGAAAAAGAAAACAAAAACAGAAAAAACAAAATACATAAAAAATATATATATATAAAAACAAGAAAAAAAAGGAAGTTTAGTTGTGAAAACCAGGTCACTGGCACAATATAAACTTGAATTTTCCATGGAAAACCAGGTTCGCTTGGCCATTGAAAATTCATAAAAATTTCTTTTTTAAATTTCATGTCTTTTACATAGCTTTATTTTCAATAAATCAAGTTTCTGTTTGACTTGAGGACAAGTCAATAATTAGGCCTGTGAGGGGGATAAGCATTTTTATGCTTCCTTGGAACCCTCCAATTCTTTTCCATATGCAGAAGGGACCTGATTTCTAGAAATACAATGATTTCTAGCAATTCAAAGGGACCTGACTTCTAGTAAGGCAGAAGAAATTTACAGAAGGACCTGATTTTCAGCAAAGTAGAAGGAATTTGAGATGGCAGACAGAAGACATCAGAAGGACAGAAATGAATTAGAAATAAAAGCAAACCAGCTTCATCAAGCAGCAAGCTCATCATACAGGGATATCAAGCAAAGTCTGTAAGAATTTTTAGTTTTTGTGTTTTAAAAGTTTCATGATTCTTTGTTTCTAAGTGATGACATATTTACCAACCCTCATAAGCTTGACTGCCTATCCTCACAGTCTCTGCCATTATTCCATTTATTTTCCATTATCCTACCCTAGGGGTCAAGATGGTGGTCAAAATCAAACCTAAGAGCAAATTTTAAATGGCCAAAATATATACTGCATTCTATAGGATATATACTGCATTCTACATGACATATACTACATTCTACAGACAGGGTCTCCTTCTCAGCAGAAAGTGAAATGTTTTAAGAAAAATAAAACATGAAATTTCCAATGTTTTATATGTATATATTGGTGCATTAAACATTAAGCAAACATACATATAGAATATAGATGACCATGTGTATTTTCAAAATGAAAAGAGTCCACTTCAGATTAAAAGAAAATCCCTTCATTTCAATTTATAATCAAATATTGGGGCATACAAAGAAATTAAAACGTGTTATACCTTACCTTTCATTTCTTTCCTGAGCAAATAATTGGATGGAAAGTGGCATGTTTATGAAATGATGAGAAAAAAACGTGGATATATGCCCCACAATAGTATACAAATATGCTTGAAACTTGTATCATGAATTGGTGAAGTCGAGGAGTGCGATTTGGTCATTCTTCTTTGGACCAAATCCAACTCCTTTCCTCTGCAAAAATCGTCTGTTGTGGGTGATAGTTTGCAGTAAGAAGAAGCCGTGGGTTACAGGAAGGGCGCAGACACCAATTGCTGTGGAAATCATGTAGGAAGAAGTGAAGATAGTTACACCAGAAAGGAGGTAAAACTTAAACCCTTTCTTTGCTAAAAGACTCTGCCAAGACCAACATCAATTCTATATTTTCAAAGTATCATTTTTGGATAAGAAAACAAATGCAGAGTTGAGAATTGAAAGGTTGAAGTTTCCTATTGCATATCTCTTTCAAAATGTCATCTAGACTAGAACCAGCGAAATTCAACCCCACTGATATTCATGAGAATTGCATGGAGATTTTTGAAAATAAACAGTGGGTAACTTTCTTTGGAAAGTTTGATGGGCATAATGAGCAAGTTAGTCTAGCTTTTGCTGAAACATTTGATGGAGAAGGGGTCATAGTGGGAAACTTGCACTTTAGACTGTCTAAAGACATCTTAGCACAAATTATTGGCCTCCCACAGCAAGGAGAAAGATTTTTCAAAACTAAACAATTCAAAGAGAAAGCATGGATACCCTTTTTGTGCAGATCAAGAGCAGGGTTAGTAAACTAGAAGAAAGGGATACCAAGGAGTTGGCTGGTTCATCCTTGGGATGAAATAGTTTATGCTATCCAAAAATTTATTACTTGTGAAGGCCAATTCAGCATTGTTTATCTTTACCACATCAAGTTGTTGCAGCATTTAAAATGTGAATGTGAGATCAATATGCCCTATTTTTTGTTACAGAGTTTAACTAAGATGGCTAAGGCTGTCCAAAGGCGTGCAAAAGACAAAATGACAAGCCTTTTTCAATGTGGACTTATCAAAATCATCATCCAGCATGAGTTACAAAAGAAAAATTTGACATGGTCAGGATTTTTAGTTCACAATCAGTTTGAAGAACAGGAAGAATTGCTTGAAGAAGGTTTAAAAGAAGATGAATTGTTGATGATAACATACCCTAAGGCATCAAGCTCAAAACCGCCAAAAGGGAAAAAGAAAAAGAAACAGCTGTTGCTAGTTACTGATGATGAAGACAACTCTGAAGCAGCAAGTTCAAAACAGCCTCAGAGAAGGATACAAACAGGGAGTGTGATGAGAGAAGAAAAACAGTTTAAAAAACAAGAGCAGATCTTCACCACTTACCAAAGAAATCCAAGGAAGTATAAGTAAGCTCAAAGTAAGTCAGCATTGGAAAAAGATGATGAAAGCCAGCAGAGGCAGTATCACTACATACAAGCCTTGGGGAGTCAAGAAGAAGATCCAACAGATGAAATAGGGAAGGATATCCAAGAAACTGATGAAGTGATCAAACAGACAAAAAGAATCAATCTCTTCTTGTATCAGCAAGAGAAGAAAAAGGAAAAGCAATCAAGACAGGGAATACTAAAACACTCAGCTTCTCTTTTCTCAGAGTAGCAAACTGTGGAAGAGGAAAAGAAAGAAGATTCAGTACAAAAGCATGAAGAATTGGGGATGGACACCAATTCTGTACAGATTCCAATGAAAATGAAGAAGAATAAGACTTCCAAAAATAGTGAAAAGATTAAAAGGTTGAAACTTGAAATAAAGGAATTAGATCTCAGGAATGAGAAGTTAAGAGAAGTCAACTAGAAGTTGAAGGTTCAGAGGACACACATCTCTAAACATGCATACAGATGGTATAAGTAAAAGAAGATTTAAAAAACTAAGTATGAGAGATTGAAGGTCCTATATGCATCTCGAGCTTCAACAGATGCATCGTCTTAGACAGGAGATTAGAAGCAAGATGATCAGCAGCAAAATTTTGGTTTTAAACAGGGTCAAATATTTTTTGCATGGGGACATGCAACAGGTTCCTCTTGGGGAAGATGTTGGGCACCATTTTGACCTCTTTTTGTCACCTAAATATCTTCCATTTTCCTCCACAAATCCTTCATACTGATTTATAAAGCTTTAAATCCACCCACAAACTAAGGTTAAAAGGTATAAATGTCATTGCTTTTTAACAAATTGAATTTTGAGATTTTTAAAGCATTTAAACTAAGGTTTTTATTTAGGATTACATGATGTGCTAACTTCCCGTAATGTCTCCAAGGTTGAGCACTTGCAGGCCAGCTAGGCGTGAACTGAAAGTTGGAGAAAAGATCCTCAGTGTCCAAGGATGGATAAACTTCCAATGGATAGATGATGTGGCTCTCACAGGTGTCAAGTCAATGACAGTCAAAGGCGACCACCTGTGCTACCACTCAGCACAAAAGTAGGGCAGTTCCGATTTTGTTAATTTTCACAGACCTGATAGAGGATCTCGATGACTATGTTTCATTAATTAGTTTCCAGATTAATAGCATTTCTAGTTTTTCAAGAATTTGTATGAGTACTTTACGAAACAGAGGAGAAATTACATCACGATTTGGGAGAAAACGCATGATGTTTGGTACTACGTTGTTCTATGACTATGCATGATCGATTTTATGGTGAATATAATTACAATTCAAGCTCTGTGATTGTCTTTCTGCATGTGCGAACGAGGCATTGGAGGGCCCCCTCTGTCGAGTCTGCACACCCCTTTTATTGCCAGTGAGTGCGATTTGGATTGTAATACGATTTGGATTGTGTTAATGGTATGTTTGAATTCCTGTAGAATCGATTTTTCTTATTGCAAAATGAATTAGACTGCGTCAATCAGTTTTATCAGCCTTGTTATTTTATTAGTTAAATGATGTAGAAATAGTTTGTACTACAATTTCATATTGCTGTGTATTTCTTGCTCATTCAACGATGGTGTCCTAAGAACAATTATACATTACGAATGCTTTCCTGTAAAGGGAATTAATGACTGATTGTTTATTCAACGTTGAGATAATGGGCAGAGTTTTATGATTCTTATTTTAGGGTTAGATTTAATTCATTTTTATTATCCCAGTGCTTTCACATATAACTTGCTGTGTAAATGAAACAACAAATGAAACTGTTCCTGTAAGGGAATTTTTGTGTTTTAAAATCACAGTAACTTAATTTGTCAATAGGTTTAGTTCATAGATAAACTAGATTTCCAAGTCAAGTATAGCTTTAAGTCCTGATACTTGGATGTGCCTCTAAGTCTACCAACCCGGATTGACATAAACTGAAGGTTTGATCTACCTTAGTAGATTGAATCCCAACACAAGGTGGCAGCCCTCCAACACAGTCAAACATGCAGTGGTTTCCCTAAACAACACCCAAAAATAGTGAAACAAGCATGGGATGCCTTAAACACATGTACACAGCAGCGACCCATTCAAACACCTTCAAGAACGCTAAAAAAAGGTATGACAGCTTGGAGACAAGGTTTAGTAGAGTTTGACTCACGCGTTTGAAGGATAGGGTTAGACAAGGTGATGTAGGATAGGGTTAGCAAGTTATAATAGGAATTGAAACAACTTAAGGCATTCAAGAAGTGTCCAACTAAGAATGGCATTTTCAAGCATCTCACAACTAATATGGCATCCTTAAACCCTTACTACAGTGGATGAGAGTCCTTAGGGAAGTCACACAATAAGCCCAAACAAACCTAAACAAGTAACAACACCCTTCTGATAAGCAGAAGCATATTTCTAGTAGCAACAACACTTATCTAGAAGATAGTGAAACCCTCAAATAACAGTGACACCATAAATAACAGTAGTGACACCCTCAACATGAGAAATGACACCCTCAACAAGAGTATAAGCTACCTCAAAAATTACAACGAGAACCTTAAGGATGCCTAAACATGTAGTGGTTCCCTTTACAAGAGAAACATCAAACTCAACAATGACAGCGACAGCCTCAAGGGGGCCTAAACAGGCATCGGTGCCCTCAAAAATGATACCAACACCCTCAAGGAAACAATAGCACCCTCAAATAGGATATGGCAACCTGAAAAATACACTAGAACAACCTGAAAATAAAGTACATCTCAGACAAGTGAAGGAATCATCACTTCATCACCATCAAACCCTTTGATGCTGCCTCTGCCATGGCTATTATTAAACATCTCCAATCCTTTATATTATTGAGATCATGCCCATAATGTTGTTGTTTATAACCTGAGTATAGGTGTGCATCTTGTAACATGTATAGGTTTTGTGATGTTGAGTTTGACTTCACATATTCCTTATTAAGTTCCCAAATGTGTCTTTTCTTGCCCAGAATTGACCTATTACAAAAAATAGTTAGGAAAACAATAGAAATAAAGCTAGCTAGAAACCACAAATTGTATCCTCCATACTTTTTTACTTTATTTAGACCATTTGCATTATTTACGGGGTGGGATCATTCACTAGTCATTACAATGACAAAATTGTTGTTTCAGTCCAAAAAATTGTTGCAAGAAGACATAGAATTCAGACCAACAACTCAAATAGTGCACTTCCATTGCATACCCATATCTTCATATATTCCTTATACACATGATATCACATTCATAGTACAATTTTTTATTCCATTTCCACAGTAAAAAAAAGAATATCACAACACTGAAGGGAGGTTGAAGAATGTTGTGAAACTCACACTGAATGTGTGTTTAGAAGAATTAATTTGATTGCCTAATATCAATAGCACCCTTCATACTAGAAGGAAATTCATACAGATTGCTTTGATTGCCTCATATTAGTCGCTCCCTTCAAAAAGAGACAGGATAAAGGAAATTCCAATAAAGGTTGTCATGATATTTTCAGATTGTTCACTGGGAAGGTGCATGATATTCAACAACTTCCCAACCAACTTTACAACTATGCCTGAAGTTGTCAATATCTCACATAGGTCAATTCCTTTCATGCCTCACAGTTAGCCAAATGAATTTCAATCTGAAAATGAGTTGTGGCATTATTTGAAAAAGTGTAGAGAACACATATCTATATGTATACATATACCTAGCATGAAAGTTGTAGGTAGAGACTCCCATTCTAGTCTTATATGCAGGGTTGTCTCTGAAGTCAAAAGCTTGGTTTTCTTCTCACCAATATGTATTGGAAACTACCATCACCAAGATGTTTGAGATTTCAAATGAAATAATGAATTGTAGGCCCCCGTCTAGGGTTTACACAATGCTTTTAAAGGAAATATGGTACAAATTTCAGATGGATAGATTAGAGAACCACTTACTCTATGAAATATATAACCCTAAATATTTTGCAAAAATCTACGAGTAGAATACAGAAGAGGAAAAATAAAGCCAATCTCTCAACAAGATGGAATAACTCATTGAAGCAATAGAGCTATTATGGAAATGGCTTGTTGTATGTAGCATTCTCTTTAGGGGGGGGTTATGTTATGGGGGAAGTAGTCTTCAATACCTATGATCGAGCTACTAAATCTCTCTTTTTACAAGGCCATTTATGAAGTGATGATATAGTGGCTTAGGCAATGAAGGCTTAGTATTTAATGAAGATTTGTTTTAGTAAAACATAAATTTAAATGATTTGCTTAAATTTAGTTATTTAGGATGGTTGGAGGTGAGTGACTAGTGCCAATAACCCTATTCAGAATGTGGAGTCTTGGGGCTTCTAAGAGGTCTAGAAATTATGAATGGATGGGAGTAAATATGTTGTGCATACATGCAGAAATTTACCTATGAATGCAAGATTAGATGGCTAGACACACGTGTAGAAAACCTTTGCTTCACATAGCCTACAGAGAAAAACACACAACAATTGATGAATCTCCCCTTTTTTCACACCCATAGGCTTAAATTGATACCCACAAAGCTGAGCTTCTAGAGATGACTGTCATCCTCTGCTACAGTTGACAATCTGCCTATGTGTTTTTTGTATTTCTGATTTATTGCTGACTATTGATTATTTTAGCAAAAACTAGTGATTGAGATGATCAAACTGAACATTTTTGAGTTTTCTTTCTAATTTTTTTCTCTTTTGAAGTTGTTTTTATTCCTTTCAGATGTTGCAATAGTTTAGGTTTGCCGAATTTTGGGTTTAGGGTCCTCTTGTTATGTATGCAGATTTTACTTTGTTGACATTTCGTTACTGTCTTAGTGTTTAGCAACTTTTCAGTTCCATGTACTACTGATGATCATTTTATGCAACGTATTATCTAGGTTTTTTGGCACGATGCACAATGGCTTATGATCATCTTTAATGCGGTTATTATCCAGAATGAGGGCTGCACTGCGGTATCAAGAATGACAGTTGCACTGAATATATATGTAATTATTAATTTGTTGAATCTAAATAGTTACATTTGAATGGCAATATGTATTTGTAAAACTGACCCTTTTTTAATAGCAAAGTGATAAATTTTAGGTGTATCTTTTTGGTATGGTTTTTACTCATAATTCATGTAGAATTTTGAACCACTCCTTGTTTTATTTGAGAACATGTTTGGAAATAAAATTTAAGACAATAGAGAAATGTAAATGCTATGATCAAAACTCATTTTCAAGTGATACAAATAATAAAACAAGGTAAATATTACAAGCATTTAATGTCAATGAGTGTGTTCTTATTGTGTAAGCATAAATATTTATGGTTCAATTAGATGTAGATGATGAACTTTGTTGTTGGGTTAATTTTTTAAGCTTCTATATGAAGATAGACCTCCATATACTATGAGGGATAAGGTGAAAAGTGTTTTTCCATCTTCATGCTCATGTTTCCTTGAATGAAAAGCCTACATGGTGCACTTTCATATATGAAGCTCGATGAGTTTGAAACTAATGCCAAGTTAGTGGAATTGTTTTAGAATCTTCATGACATAAATAATGGGGATAAGATCACCCTTGACACATTTGTGAAGCTAAAATTGTTGTATTTTATCACCATCACTATTCATGCAACATAATGTTCTGGTTTTTCATCACCCTATTTTCAAAGTTTTGAGTATGTGCATGAGTTATTTTTACAACACACCAAAAATACTAACATACCAATATGTGCACGAGTTATTTTTTCAATGCACCAAAAATGCCAACATACCAAGATAATCAATGCATCAAAATGTATCATTAAGTCATGTGCCCATATTATAAATAGTTGTAATTTTTCAAAACTACTTTATTGTCTTTTTGAAACTCATATATAGGAATGTAAAATGAGTTTATGGTTGGCATATATGAGCATGCTGAAATAGTTTATAGTTAGGGTTTGAATATCTTCTTTAGTGCACATAATATAAGGAGATTGTATGAACCTATCTTATGACTATGACAAGGTTTTCATTGTAAAAATTTTGTGAATATTACAGGGATGAATCCTGTTTGCACCCAAACAAAAGGAACTAATAGAACATACTTTTCCTACAATAGAACACACTTTTCAAAAGGAACTAATGATTTAAATGTCATGGAAACCCTTTAGACATGATAAATACAAAGAAAGGGAAATGATATTTTCAAATAAGGAAATGTAGTTCATTATAATTTATATCTAGAATGGTGGAAGAATAGGCTCATCAATATTATGAGTTGATCATCTATAATCAAGAACTATTGATAAGAAAAATAGACTATTGGTTTTAATGATCACAAAATCTTAAGGTTACATGGTAATGGATTTTTCTATTGAATATATCAGCACTTTGAGCTTTAACGAAACTTATAATAAAGAACTATTGAAAATATAAATACACTATTGG